>CM062819.1:725172433-725714933 GCA_031772625.1 Pinus tabuliformis
GGATGAGTAGTCCCCAGTGCCAGTGTGAGGTTGTAGAGATAGAATAGCTTTGCATAAATTACCATGTCCAGAGTGGTGGCAAAGTATGTTAGAAATCCTATAAATTTATCTTTGATCAATGCAAAATTTTGGACCATCTACTATAATGCGCAAAACAAAAATGAATCACAGTCATGTAGGTCAAAGTGCATCACATCAGAGCTAAAGAAAGTCTGGCCAAGACAGAATAACTAGCACAAAGTATCAGCAGAAAACAGCTGGGAACCGACTTGTAGAACCTACCTCTAGTACTTCTCATAAAGACAAAAAAACCAGGACAACGTCAAATTTATTACATTAATTTATTGTTCCCCGGTTTTCAAGACTATCTGTCTCTATCTTTGTAAAATGCATTAATGATCACCAGATATTATTTCTATCAGATAGTATGTAAGATATTTTGATGTTTTTGTGTAAAGACCCCCCTAGATGAACCACTAGGGGTTGGTTGGTTGATTGGGAAGCATTCTCAGACTTTGGGGAACAACCTGAGTGATAACATTATTGGCGACTCAGCTGGGGATTAGAATAGTTTTTTGTTACTGTTGTTTATTTCTTAAGCTATAGATGGAGCCTGAAGCTAGCTAGGGAGCCTTTGAAACTACTTTTTCTATGCAATTACAGGAGTAAATAAACGCTGCTTCAGTCTATCTCCAATCTAGTTTATGTATTAAATAGTTGTCCCAAATACCTGATCAGTTCCTTATTTCAATAGATCTTTAGGAAAGCTCATAATCCCCTCATCTAAAAACTTCCTACAAGACACTGTTAAAGTTGTATCCTTCAAATATTTCAAGAAAAACCAAAAAATATATTCAGAAGCTGGCTCCAAAGAAGAAGATTCGTTACACCAGATCAAATCCTGATCCAAATCCCCCACCTATCTTTGAAAATCCTAATCTAATTATTAAGAACCTTAGAAGCCAACAGAGTCAAGAACATTCTGCTAGTTCACCCCTTGACATGTATCAGCAGAACCCTATCCAATCCGAGCTTACTTCTAGAAAAGCACCAATCCTTTCTGCCATTACTGTTGCTTCTCCTAGTTCACCATCAACACTTCAAACCATCTTTTCCACTCCTCCATATACAACATATATTTCAACTGGTATCCCTGCTCTTCCAACTGTTACACTTATCTCTGCTAACATAGCAAAGTGATATGCTCCTCTGCAATTACTTGCAAATCCAGGGGCTATGCCTCAAGATTATCAAAGAAAAATCACCTATTTTGATGGTACTGGCACTTACACAAATCAACAACATACCAAGAAAATGACTGATTATTTTGAAAACTATGAAATTGATGTTGATGATGTAAGAATGAAAGTCTTTGTCCAAAGCTTAACTGGAGATGTTAGAACCTGGTTTAGAGCAGTCCCTGCAAAAATATCAATGATCCAGAGGCTCTTTATCAGACCTTCTTGAATATATGGGAAACGAAGAGGGATCCCCTACACATTTTATTAGAATATGAAAACTTGAAAAGAGGCCCATAAGAAACTGTTCAAGATTATTGTACCAAGTTTAATAATGTATACAATGCTATTCCTCAGAATCTGAGACCTCCACTAGACTTGGCCTTGATCAAATTCATTGATGCATTTGACTTTGATATGGCATATCAGCTTAGAGAAAGTGCTCCTCGAAGCTTAGAAGACATGCAGAGTATAACTGTCAGTGTTGAGGCCAACCTGATTTCTAAATGAGCTCGAGCTAGAGCTGAAAGGAGGATACCCATCAAAGAAGAACCTTCCACCTTTGAACAAAAATTAGATGCTATCATCAAAGGAATGGACAGACTTGGTGATAGAGTAGAAACAATTGAGAGGAAATCCCCTTGGGATGGTCAATCGAGCAATACTGGGAGAAATCCAAACTTTAGAAAAAACCAGAACTCTAACACTGGAAAGGTTGGCCTTAACCAAAACATTAGACCTCCATTCCAAGGAAACTATGCTGAAGCTTCAACTTCCAATGAACCAATAGAAGATACTCAAATCAACTTAATGGGTCTCAATATTGAACAACAAATTTTCTTGACCCAAGAAGACCAAGAAGCTCATACTCTTAATCAATTCCAAATCCAGTCAGGTGAATCAATTGATTTTAGGGAGGGATATGACACAGCCATCTATGAAGTCCACAAGCAATATAATCTGAGGAGAAGAAGGATAGATGTTCCTAAAAACAATAAGCAGAAGGATACTAAGCAATCTAGTAAAGCTAAAATCAAGAACCCTCCTATACAAACCCCTCCTAAAACAATTCCTAACCCAAAAAACCCAACAGTTGAAGATGTTTTAGATAATCAACAACCTACTAAACAATCTTCAACTTCCATTCCTCCCAAAGAATCTATGGGATAACCTTTAGAAATCGAGATCGAAGAATCTTCGGCCCATAACAATGTTCCTGCAAAAGAGAAGAACACAGAAAATACAACAGAAAAAGAAAACCTTGCTACCTAAAATGCAAAAATTCAAACTGAAAAATCTTTCAACCTTGAGATCGAAATAGGCAAGTTAAAGATAGCCATTCCACTGTCAGAATTGGTTAAGCATGATTTCTATAGAGAACAAATCAGCAGATCACTTTAGATTTCAGAAAACAGAGATGCAGTAAATGTCCTTGATGATCAACCAAAATTAATTTTTGGCCCTGAGGTAAATGGTAAATCAGTAGATAGAGGGCTTCCTTCTTTCTATGTAAGTCTGAACATTCACGATAAAATACTTCATAATGCAATGTTTGATTCTGGTGCCTCTCATAATTTAATGCCTAAATATGTGATGGACAAGTTGGACCTAGATATTACCAGGCCATACAAAGAATTGTTCTCTTTTTATTCAAGCCAAGTTAGATGTCCAGGATTGATCAAAGATTTATGTCTATCATTAGTTCAATACCCTGGCAAGGCAATTTTAATGGATGTAGTGGTTGCTGATATTCCACCAAAATATGGCATGTTGTTGTCTAGATCTTGGGGTGCAAAGCTCCAAAGATCTTTACAATTGGACATGTCTTATGCTACCATTTCAGTATTTGGTCAACCAAAGAGATTATACCAAGAGACATTAATGAAATACATTGTCAAGCACCCAGGAGAAACCCAAGAGGTTTCCCATCTATTCCATGCATTCTCACACGGATTCTTTCATCCTATACAATACTGAAAATTACCTTTCAACTGATGTCAGGGTTTTAGCACTTGAACAAGAAAAAAACATATACGAAAGACCTAGTACTAAAACCCAAGAAATTTCTGAAATAATTGATATAAGAGACACTCAAGGGAAACTAGATGAAACTAAAAATCCAGATTCCCCTAGTAAACAAATTTCCAAGACTCCTGATACTAACTACGAACATGAGATCCTTTGGTATTTAGAATTTGTGGATTAGTTAATAAAATAGGAGCAGGAACAGGAATTTGGGTACATAATCTAGAAAATGATCATGCTAAAGGACATGCTTATAGGTTGAATTTTAGATGTACCAATAATATGTCTGAATATGAAGCTCTCTTGCTAGGACTTAAATTGATCAAAACCTTAGGGGCCACCAGGGTATCAGTATTAGGAGACTCTGATTTAGTCATTCAAAAAATAAAAGGGAACTTCCTCACAAATGATCTCAGATTGAGATCTTATAGAGGAGCAGTGATTGAAATACTCAATACCTTTCTGGAAACTCAGCTTGCCAAAATTCCAAGGAAACACAATTTGCATGCTCAGAATTTGGCAACATTTGTCAGCACTTGTAAACTACCATTGGAGCCCAATCATCAGTTTACAGTTGAGATTAAACATAGGCAAACTGTACCACACAGTGCAAAAAACTGGCAAGTATTTGACAGCGACACTCAGATTAATAAGTTCTTGACCTTAAAAGAAGAATTTTCCAGCATTACTATAGACACAAACACTGTTGGAGAGGTTGAACAAATAGACAAGATTGAAACACAAATTTCAATTGAAACTGCAACTCAATTACTGCACCCAACGGAATTTACCAAGCAGTAGTTGCAAGAGCTTAAAGAAATAAACATTGATGAAACTATTGGAGGAGAATCTGAAGTTATTGATTTAAAGGACAATTATTTGCCCATAGGATTAACTCCTCTGGAAGATATCTTTGATTCTAATGAAATTCCAAGTAAACCCAAAATGCAGCCTCTAAATGCAGAGATTGAGGACTGTAACATAGGAACTGGAGAAAATCCCAAGATGATAAAACTATCCAAAACTTTTCCTCCTGACCAAAAGCTTAAATATGTTGAACTCTTCAAGGAATTCCAGGATGTTTTTGCCTGGAGCTATGAAGATCTCAAATCTTACGATACTTTTGTTATCCAACACACAATACCCCTCAAACAAAATCAGAAACCTTTCTAGAAAAAACTTAGAAGGGTCAACCCTGTACTACTCCTTTTAATTGAAAAAGAAGTCAAAAGATTGTATGAAGTTGGGATAATTGCACCTATCAAATTTTTAGAATGGGTCTCTAATTTAGTGCCCACTAGGAAGAAAATAGGAGAAGTCAGACTGTGTGTGGATTTAGGGAATCTGAATAAGGTTTCTTTGAAAGACTGCTATCCCTTACCTAAGATGGACCACATTTTACAAAGGGTAGTAGGTGGCTCGAGAATTTCATTGCTGGATGGGTTCTCAGGCTTCAACCAGATTTTAGTTCACCCTGACGATTAGGAAAAAACTTCTTTCACAACCCCATTGGGAGCTTTCAAATATGTGAAAATGCCATTTGGACTTAAGAATGCACGGGCAACCTTTCAACGTGCAATGTACATATCTTTCGCTAAGGAAATTCACGATTTTCTAGTCATATACCTTGATGATCTTACTGTGTTTTCCAAATCAGATTAGCAACACTTAGATCATCTGAGACAAGTATTTTTAACATGCAAAAAATATGGTATATCACTAAATCCAAAGAAGTCATTATTTGGCCTAGAGGAGGTCAAACTGTTGGGCCACATAATCTCAAAAGATGGCATTAAAATTGACCCTGACTGAATAGAAGCCATTTTACAAATTCCCCATCCCATAAATGTCAAAGAACTTCAAGCTTTCCTAGGGAAAATAATTTTTATAAGAAGATTCATACCTAACTTGGTTGAATTAATTAGATTGTTGAATAATATGCTGAAAAAAGATTCCAAGGTCAAATGGACATTAGAAGCCAAACAAGCATTTGAAGAAATCAAAATAGCTTTAACCAAAACACCAGTCCTTACAAGCCCAAAATTTGACATAGACTTCATAATCTTCTCATTTGCATTAGAACACACTATTGGTGTTGTTTTACTACAGAAAGATGATCAACGATGTTGAAAACCCATAGCCTTTTTTAGTAAAGCACTGAGGGATGCACCACTAAAATACCCAATCATGGAAAAACAGGCTTATGCACTTGTGAAAGCCATCAAAGATTTCAGAGTCTACATATTATACTCTCATATAATAGCCTATGTGCCAAGCACTGTTGTCAAAGATATCCTAACCCAAGAGGGGATTGAAGGCAAAAGAGGTAAATGTATTGCTACTATATTAGAGTATGATATTGAAATAAAACCTACAAAGCTTATAAAAGGACAAGATTGGCTAAGCTCATGACTGAAACTAATTTCCAACCCCTGGATATCAATGAACTGGATAATGAACAGGAGTTGGAGACTCCACAAATCAGCCAGGCCTTCCTAGAATCACCTTGGTATGCTGATATATGTTATGTATTATTAAACTTGCAGCTCGTCCAGGGTTATCCAAAATAAAGAAAAGGTTTATAAAAATTAAAGCTTCAAAGTTTTGTATTTTAGATGATGCTCTTTTTTGGAAAAATCATGAAGGTGTTCTATTAAATTGTCTAATAAAATATGAAGATGACAAGGTACTCAAAGAATTTCATGTAGGGGACTGTGGTGGACATTTGTACTGGAAATGAACTGATGATAAAATTCTAAGGGCTAGATTTTACTAGCCCACATTGTTTGCTGATGTCAAAAAGTTCGTCACTGCTTACCATAAATGTAAAATCTTTTAAGGCAAGAGAAAACTTTTGCCTCTACCCCTTAAACCAATTTCCACTGAAAGACCATTCCAACAATGGGGTTTAGACTTCATTAGGGAAATTCATCCCCCCTCTTCTGGCCAACATAAATGGATCCTAACTACCACAGACTATTTCACCAAGTGGATAGAAGCCATACCTTGTAGACAAGCCAATGGTTCAGTGATCATGCAATTTTTAGAGGCCAACATCCTGTCAAAATTTGGCTGCCCTGAGAAAATTATAACTGGTAATGCTGTTGCTTTCAAATCCAAGAAAATGATAAGTTTCTGTCACAAGTTTCACATTACCTTAGGTCATTCCACAACATATTACCCTCAAGGTAATGGTCTAGCTGAGTCATCCAATAAAAGCCCAATCAATATTATTAAGAAAGTATTTGAAGAAAACAAGAAAAATTGGCATAAGAAGCTTATGAATGCACTATGGGCAGACAGATTAACTACCAAGAGATCTATTGGAATTAGTCCCTAAGAGTTTGTCTATGGTATGGAGGCTGTATTTCCTTCATCTCTAAGGGTACCTGTAATGAAATTATTGCAAGAAGTTCAAGCAAAGCCCAATGACATTTAAAGAAGGATAAATATGACTATACATGTGCAGCAGACCAGAGAAGAGGTATATCAAAGATCTCAAGTTCTACAAGAAAAGCTCAAGAAGATATTTCATAAGAGGACTAAGGCAGAGGTTTTTTTCATAGGAGACAAAGTTCTGAAATGGGACTCCAGAAGAGAAGATAAAGGAAAACATGGGAAGTTTGACTTCCTATGGAAGGGACCTTTTATTATTTAGGCCTCACAGGGAAATAGTACCTACTTTTTAAAAAAGCCTGGATGGTACAGAAGCAGAAGAAGGACCAGTTAATGGTTGGATGTTCAAATACTATTTTGTTCTAGCTTGTTGACAGATCCTATCTTTGACTTGTACATAAGGATGTTTAGTTTCTGCAGTTTATTACAACAATAAGAATAGGAAGGAATGTGATGAAAATTTTGAGGGACAGTCAACCCATAACTTTGCCACCTTTTTGTGTTACCTCATTTTTTAGTTTATTAGAAAATTGTATAAGAATTGGGAGCTAAAAATATAGCAAACATTCAGACAAACTATCCAAAAAAAAGGTGTAATTGTTTGAATCATCTCATGAGAGATGTGTATATTTTACATGGTCCTCTATACAGTTTTGTTTACTTACAGCAAAGGGAGGTTTTAGAATGTAGCAAGAGTTGTAAATAAGGCCATTTGACCTGCTGTTCTTAACTTTTCACCAAGAAAAGCCATCCCCAAGTGGAGCCAGTGTTATGCTCCTATACCAATAGGTGTCATATTTCATGATTGACTTGTTAAAAATCGCTAATATGTTCATCCTTTCCTTGCTGCAAAGGTTTTCCATATTTTGAAGAGATCAAAAAATAAAAAAAATGAAAAGAGGGTATACCCAAAAAGAAAAATCAAAGGGTAAAAAGAATGAAATTGTCAAAAGAAAAATGAAAGAAATGAAACCTAAAGGAAAAAGGACCAGCAAAGTGTGCAAGTTCAAATGCCACTACTATTTCATGCTCTGTAAATAAAAGTTTCATGTCCAGTTTGTTGAACTTTACGCTACAATTAATGAATAGCCAAACATCTTAATATTGGCTAGTTCATGTCTTAATTTCTTGTTTTAGTGATAGAGAATAAAATCTATCCAAACTGTTCAATCTTGGCAGATAAGTTGTTAGGTAGAGAAGAAAAGGAGCCAACGGTTAAACCTGAGCCCTTGGATGTGATAAGGGTAGATCTAGATAGAATTGCAGCAAAAAGAAAAGAAGAGAATGAGGGTTTTCCAGTTCAAGTGAACCCAATGGAAAAAGAAGAAAAAATGATAGGTACTGTAGGCTGGGTAGGTAGTTTTGATGTTGCAGAAAGAAACTTGTGATAAGTTTTGTCTCTCAGAATGATTAAACATTACTTCTATCATAAGTACTATAGCAGAAGCATGACTAACTTCCCCCCATCCTTTCTCCAAATCATTTGCTAATTCCCCCCAGAGATATTGAGATCTATTAAATATCCCCAAATTATTCCATCTCATTTCATAAGACCCTAAGTAAAACCCTTTTACTTAGGAGATTGTGAAAAATCACATATAAACTTGTCCCCTTAAGCCTAAGTTTTAAAATCCATAACTTAGCGCTCTTTTTCAACATATTTCTCATATTAACTCTAACCCTAGATTATATAAATCCCTATTATGAATACCCTTCCCATATTATATATAATAAAAACCCCAAATTTTATTATTTCAACTCCGGATAACTATAGACATATGTCATTGTTTAATGGAATTATAGGTTTATTCAAAACCTTATATTAACCATCCCTTGTGCATTGTTTTGGAATCAATTAACCCCACGTTAATTGTTTAACAAATCACCCAGCCACCAATCATATCAAGCCCAGACAACATTAAAAACGATGATTTAATTACATTGGCCCCCGCGCCGTAACCCTCCACCATATCCCAATGTCGCTAACCATTGGATCCGGGCCCGCCCATTGGACGGTCCACCCTTATAGCATGCCCCCCTTTCTGTAGGTTTTAACCCTGTACAGAAATTACCTGCATACGAATTCTTAAACAAAGAAAATAAACAATGCGAGAGCATAACCCATAAAACACATATGCACAGAGATTTTCCCTGGATCCAAAAACCGGACTACCAGCTTGATGATATCATTATGGTCCTTTCAATGTTACAATACATATTTATACATGCCGAAGCATCCAATACCATGGATCGAAAAACCATCGCGTCCAATACCATGTGCGAAAATCATGCACAAAACCATAGGTAGGTTCGCCCAACCTAATATAGGGTCCAAAAATTTTTTCCCAGGGCGCTGCCCCCGACCCCGTAGAGGGGGGCTACCCGCCCCCCTCAAACCCCCCAGGCAGGGGGGGCTGCCGCCCCCCTGCGACCCCCGCGCTGCACAATCGGCGCAACGAAGGGGGGCTACCACCCCCCTCTAACCCCCCGTTTAACTATGTAGGTTAGTCGTGGAAAGAATATAACACAACCCAACAATCTCCCACTTGTTGTTTTCTTTCCACAGGGGCCACACGAGAGCTTAGTCATTTTTCCACCCCTGAAACACCCATTGTTTCTCTACACCAAGAGAACTTCTCAGAGCTCACAGATTTTTTCAATGCATCTGCATTATTCTTCAAAGTGTCCACCTTTACCAGCAACACCTTTTTTTCTTCTATCATATCCCTCACAAAGTGATACTGAACATCAATGTTCTTTGTCTTTGAATGATAAGCAGGGTTCTTTGCCAAGAAAATTGCACTTTGGCTGTCACAGTCTATTCTTATAGCTCCCTGTACTAACCCCATACTTGAACACAATCTCTGCAACCAAACTGCTTCCTTGCTTGCATGAGTGGCTGCCATGTATTCTGCCTCTGTAGTTGATAGTGCCACTACAGATTGTTTCTTACTCATCCAACTGACTGCACCTCCAAATAGGTTAAACACATACCCACTTGTAGATATTCTCTGATCCAGATCTCCAGCCCAGTCTGCATCAACAAAACCATGAATATCCAACACTCTGTCCAATCCTGGTCTTCCTTGGTAGCACAAACCATAATCACTAGTGCCACGCAAATACCTGAAAACCCGCTTCACTGCTGTCCAGTGCTCCTTCCCAGGTTTTGACATAAACCTGCTTAATACTCCCACTGCATGTGCAATGTCTGGTCTAGTACAGACCATTGCATACATCAGGCTACCGACTGCACTTGCATATGGAACACGGGACATGTCCTCTTCCTCTTCTTGTGTCTTCGGACACTGTTCAGCAGATAACCTCACACCTACAGGAATAGGAACCTTCACCAGTTTACTATCCTGCATATTAAACCTCTAGTATTGTCTCGACATACTTCCTCTGGTTTAACCAGAGCTTCCTCTTTGCCCGATCTCTTTTAATTTCCATGCCCAAAATATAGTTTGCAGCACCAAGATCTTTCATGTCAAATTTGGAGGACAATTGGGTCTTCAAATCCTGGATAATTTCTTTGTCATTTCCATCCAGCAACATATCATCCACATACAAGACCAGATAAATAACACGGTCACCAATTAATTTAAAATACACACAATGATCTGCTTTGCTTCTGGTGAAGCCAAGTCCCCGTATAAATGTATCAAATTTCTGATACCACATCCTTGGTGATTGTTTTAACCCATATAGAGACTTCTTCAACTTGCGTACCAGTTCTTTCTTACCCTTCACCGCAAAGCCTTCAGGTTGCCTCATGAAGATTTCCTCTTCCAAATCCCCGTGAAGAAATGTTGTCTTCACATCCATCTGTTCTACCTCAAAATCAAAAGCAACGGCAACAGATAAAAGTAATATAATAGAAGCTACCTTGGCAACAGGAGAAAAAATATCACCAAAATCAATTCCTGGCACCTGGGAATAGCCTTTTGCTACCAACCGAGCTTTGTATTTCTCCACCTTTCCTTCTTCATTAGTCTTCTTCTTGAACACCCATTTGCTGCCAATGGGTTTCCTTCCAGCCAGCAACTCTACCAGATCCCAAGCCTCATTTTTGTGCAAAGATGCCATTTCATCAACCATGGCCTCTTTCGAGAGTTTTCCATCCTCTGAATCCATTGCTTCCTTCACAGTTCTGGGATCATCATCAGTAACAGACAAAGCAAAATTTGAACTGAAACCAGATGGACTATACCTTTCTGGCTGCCTTCTTTCTCGACCTGATCTTCTCACAGCCGGAGTTTGTGGCTCTTCATCTTCTGATTCCTCCTCTGCTACAGAGTCCGATTCTTCCTCCTTTGGCTCAAACTCTATCTTCTCAGGTTCCTTTGGTTGGACTTCATGTTGAATAACATCTTTTACCTCTCTGAACACCACATCTCGGTTGTACACAACCTTCCGTGTGACTGGGTTCCAAAGCTTATAACCCTTTAAACCATCCTTATACCCAATAAAGATGCACTTTTCAGATTTACTATCCAACTTGGTTCGTTTCTCCTTTGGAACATGTACATATGCATCACATCCAAATACCCTCAGATGTGAAAGAGAGGGTTTCTTACCATTCCATACTTCTTGTGGAGTCTTATCCTCCAACGCTGATGAGGGTGATCTGTTGATCAGGTAACGCGCAGTATCCACCACCTCTGCCCAGAATTCCTGTCCTAACCCGACACCACTGAGCATGCTTCTTGCCCTTTCCATCAATGTCTTGTTCATTCTTTCTGCGACTCCATTTTGTTGAGGTGTATATGGAGTAGTCTTCTGCCGTGCTATACCACACTTCTTACAAAATTCTTCAAATTCCTTGCTGCAAAATTCTCCACCATTATCTCTCCTCAGCACCTTTATCTTCTTCTCTGTCTGATTTTCCACCAGAGCCTTAAATTCTTTAAACCTGTCAAAGACTTCAGATTTATTCTTAAGGAAATATATCCATGTATTCCTTGAGAAGTCATCTATGAATGATACATAGTACACAGACTTACCCAGTGATGGAACCTTCACAGGTCCAAACACATCATTGTGCACAAGCTCTAATATCTGTTTCGTCCTCTTACCACCAGAGGCGAAACTCACTCGATTCTGTTTCCCATACACACAATTTTCATAGAAATCAAAATCCAGAGAGCTATCATTCATACCTTCTACCATACCTTTACGATGAAGTATTCGAAGGCCCTTTTCTCCAATATGTCCAAGCCTTTGATGCCACAACATGGTCTTCTCTCCAGAGACCACTAGATTTTCTACTCCATTTTCAGGAACCATAGAACTATTGCACCCATCAACAACAGTGCTACCTTGCAGCTTGTACAGAGTTCCAATCCGAACTCCCCGCATCAATATCAGTGCTCCTCGAACCATCTTGCAGGTATCTTTCTTGAACACCGTCTTTGCAGCTGCATCATTCAACTTGCTTACAGAAATCAGATTTCTGGCCAATGCAGGAATATGTAGAACACCCGGAAGTGTTCTAACCCTTCCACCTTGCAGCTTCAACTTTACTTTTCCCCGACCAATGATTCTAGCCTTCCTATCATCTCCTAAGAAGACATCACCACCATCGTATTTCTCATACTCGCAGAACCACTCTTTATGGGGAGTGAAGTGAAAGGATGCACCTGAGTCAATCAACCATGCCTCATGATCTACATGTGTACTTGAAGAAGCCAAGTACACATCCCCACCTTCATCTGAGGTGGTTTTCACCTCTGCAGAACGAGCATCATCAGATCCCTTTCCTTTATCGGGAGCTTTAGATTTACAATCCCTTCTGAAGTGCCCTTCCTTTCCGCATTTCCAGCACACCACCTTTGTAGGTTTTCCTGGAGATTTAGATCTCCCACTCGATGACTTATTTTTGTTTCTGTTCTGGGACCGTCCTCGTACAGACAAGGCATCACCATTCTGGTTGTCCATATTCTTCCGTCTCATCTCCTCCGTCAGCAAGGCTGAGACTATTTCATCAAACTGCAAAGCAGTTGCATTGCTACCTATTGCAATAACCAGACTATCCCACAAATCTGGTAGAGAACACAATAGACTGATGCACTTATCTTCATCTGAAATTTTAATATCAACAGATAATAATTGACTTACCACAGTATTAAATGCATTCAGATGCTCTGTCATCGAGTCTCCATCTTTCATCCTCAGGTTATACAGCATTTTCCGCAGGAACAGTTTATTCACCAGAGACTTAGATTGGTACAAAGTCCCTAACTTGATCCACAAAGCCTTTGTCGTAGCTTCCCCTGATACATTCAGCAATACTGAATCTGAGACACACAATCGTATTGTGCTCTTTGCCTTCCGATCCAATTTCTTCCATTCTTCATCGGTCACTCCCGATGGTTTAGTACCCGTATCTACCGCGATCCACTGATCTTTATCGACCAACAGATCCTCCATCTTGAGTTTCCACAACTCAAAACTTTGACCATTGAACTTCTCAATCTCGATCTTTCCACTGCTCGCCATCTTCTTTCACCACCAGAATCGATCTCGCAGATCTCCCACTGAACAGGGTCTACCACAGGCCCGAGCGAAACCCCTCAGCAACAAAGGCGTCCCCTTGAAGCCAAAACAGCTCTGATACCAAATGTAGGTTTTAACCCTGTACAGAAGTTACCTGCATACGAATTCTTAAACAAAGAAAATAAACAATGCGAGAGCATAACCCATAAAACACATATGCACAAATATTTTTCCCTGGATCCCAAAACCGGGACTACCAGCTTGATTTTTCATTATGTTCCTTTCAATGTACAATACATATTTATACATGCCGAAGCATCCAATACCATGGACCGAAAAACCATCGCGTCCAATACCATGTGCGAAAATCATGCACAAAACCATAGGTAGGTTCGCCCAACCTAATATAGGGTCCAAAAAAAATTTTCCCGGGGCGCTGCCCCGGACCCCGTAGAGGGGCCTACCCGCCCCCCTCAAACCCCCCGGACAGGGGCACCCTGCTGACCCCCCGCTGCGTAATCGGCGCAACGAAGGGGGGCTACCGCCCCCCTCTAACCCCCTGTTTAATTACGTAGGTTAGTCGTGGAAAGAATATAACACAACCCAACATGTTCCACTCGATCATTAACTCTCAGGGGGCCGGTGGTATTTCCACCGTACCGGGGACATGCGTCCACCTCTCGCCATGTCACGGCCCTCCCCACCAAAACCACTTGAGCCGATAAGCGGTGCAGGCCAACACTGCTTACCGCCCTCTTGCTGAACCTGCCTGCTTATGTCACCACCACGTCATTGCCGAGTCAGCATCTCGTACCCCTGCGTCACAACAAAACGTCACATCCCGATGACGTCATCCAACCAAAAAGCGCCAAAAAGCCTCGTGAAAGCCAAATTTTTTTAAAAAGTCGAGAAACTGTCATTTTCACCAGTTCTCATTCATTTTTCTCTGTGAAACCGTTTCATGCAAACTACGTACAAGCAACTACTCAAGCATACAGTCTGCCACCCGGCCAAAAAGGGTCCAGCATCCTGCTCCGCAGCTCGTCGGTCAACCTACAATTGCACTCGTCGCCTCTAAAAAACAGGTATTTACCTCGTTTTCACTTCCCGAACCTGCAATCTCATTTTTCCTCTGTGAATTTTACCCAACAAGGCCAAATTCAAGTAAATTCCATCTATAACTCTCAGAAAAAGACACCCAGAACTGTTGTTTTTCCCATTCTCCCACAGAAACTTGACCTCCAGTTTGAGAACACAACAAACAAACATGGAAGCCCCTGTGGCCCTCAATGTCGCACCCCTCAATACATCTCATAAAGACCAAGATTGGTTACCCTTGGCTGACAGAGATTTTCAAATTAAAGAATTATCTGGTGATATGAACCATCTCCAGGCATTTTGCTGAATTAGGAATAGTCATATGAGTAACTCTGATATCCTTGGAATATGGGGATCTAATATCCCTAGGTATTACCTTCCCTCAGTCAATGTGTTCGCAGATATTATCCACTATTGATGTGCAAACTATGACCCTGTTAGTAAAGAAATTATGACTCCATCACAAACTGTTCTTTTCTACATAACTGCTGAATCTATCAATGAGATGTTACACTTCCATCCAGCTCAGCCCCTTGCTCCTCTTCCCATGGGATTTTGCTTGAGTAAGGCTCTCAATTGCACAGTTCCGAAATAACCTAGATTGCTAAATTATTTATGAAGCCAGGTTGCCAGCCTCAAGGACCACCTCCCTATGTACATGCTTGGTTCACTGAAACTGGAAAGCTTGTTCTTGACATGATATCCTTTATATTGGGATTCAAAACTAGTAAATTTATTGATGAGACCATCTTTTTGTGTTGTCAATGTTTACTCCAGGACAGCCCCCTGCTGTCAAATATGATTATGCCTATTTCATTGCCAATAAAATCAATGAGCAATTCATAAATCTGGAAAGAGAAGGAGTCTTCAAGTACACCTCTTTCATATATCATCTTCTGCTATATTATCAGATAGACAACTTTTCATTTCCCATCAGGAAATTGGATTCCAAAGGAGAGAGGAGGTCTGTGATCTTTTTGAGCTCGGTCTTCCACAAGGTTTGTGAATCCCCTTATACCTACTATGAATTCATTGACTAGTTTATACATCCAGCCTCCACTCTACTAATAGGAGCTCCTCCTCCTAGGCTCTCTAGGGATATAAAGAAGATTTTACAGCTCTCGAAAAACTACAGAATAGGTGACTGGTACCTCTACCAGAATCACACTAAAATAAGGATATATGGCTGTGAACTGTGCCCTTACAAGCTGCCCAAATATGTGCCCGTGAGACTATTTGCACTGGAGTATTTTAGGCAACTTATCAATGCAGATTTAACTCACTTTTGCAATGTAAAATAAAGCTTCAGCTGAGGATAAGAAACCAATTAGGCCCTTTTATTATTAACAAGAGGGAGGCATGGGAGGATGCTGATAAGATATTGGGGGAAGACCTTAAATTGAGGAAAAGTTTCTGGTGGATGCCATATGACCAAAATAGCTTTATAAGTGATGGAAAAGTAAGAAACAGGCTGTCAGCTTACAAACATCATAGGATCCCTGAAATTGAACAATTTGCTAATCAGGATGAGTCGGTAGAGCGTACATTAATAGAAGAACTTACTCAGCAAGAAATGATGGAACAAGCTATGAAATATCTTGGAAAGACCTTGACCTGGACTCTTTTGGACAGGTATCTTTCAAGCTGCCTCAGCAAACCGGAGTGGTACATCCTCTGCTGGAACTTCACAACAACCTGTACAAGAAACCAGTGTGCCAGGTATAGGGTCTACTAAAGTCAAGGAAGTGGCAGGCACGGAGCAGCAAGCAATGACTGATCAGCAAGGGTAAATTCCTCCAGTCTAGACCAAAGCAGCAGAGGTTCCTGCATTACAAACTCCTCTAAATGAGGAAAAAGGCAAGAAAGGAGACAGAGAAGAGGCCACGCCCATCAGTGGACCTGCAGAATAGCCAGGTGCAAAAAGTCAGGGACTGAATCCTCTATCTGAAGAAGAAATCATTGAAGAAACAATAGAAAGTCTAAGAGGGGAGAGGGTAACCAGCCAACAGACCTCCCCAATGATAGAGACATCAACTAGCTCACATAGGCAGGAGCTAGAAAGGCAGCATAGTGTGGAAGTTTCATTCACTAGGTCACCAAGTAAGTAGACCTCTGACATCAAAATAACATTCATAGAGATAAAGGCTAGAAATGATCCACTGAGGTTGCAGATTTACAATCAATATCTTAAGATGGCCCCCACAAAACATCAAAGATTGATGTCTGCCTATAACATTAAGGTGGGAAAAATGATCATGAGTTATTTCAAGCCCAAGGTGCAGCAACCACAATCAGCAGCTGACTACATCAAGACAAATATGGAGGTCTTGGCCAAAGACATTCATCGAATAGACCAAATTCAACTACACAAATAGACTGGAGAGATGATATATTCCACGCTTGTTGATAAAGCTATGCTAGCTCATAAATTACAAAACTCCTTGAATAATACCTCAGCTCAGTTGGATTTAAAGAAAGCTTCTTCTCTAGTAAAGGACAACATGATAAAATCCTTGGAGGACATCATCATTGAACTGGGACATGATCCTAAAGATGCCAAAGGTATAAAGGCACTAATGAAAAAGGAAGAAGAGGAAATTGTTGCTCTCAGAAAACAGCTCAAAATGCCTCCTTCTATGCATCCACAGACTGCAGATGTTGTGCAGTAGACATCTGAAGAGGACATGATGGACCTGCTGATGAGACTGAATGAGAGATTGAGTGAGATAGAGTAGGCATTGGAGAACGCTCTACAAGAAAATCAGTGAGAGTCGACCTCCCAGCCACCTGAAGTAGCTCCAACAATCACTACTGCCCCTTCCACACTTATAACAGCATTGCCTCCCACTGTCCCAGCATCAACAACAGAAGTCATCATAGGAGCGACATCAACAACAACAGCACCAGGTAGTAGTATAGATATGACTACAGAGCAATTAATAAAATTCGTGGAGGAATTGAAACTCCAAGTGCCTGAGCTGAAGCAAGTAAAAGAAAAATTGGAAAAAGTTGAACAGAGTTATGATAAATCCAAGATGAATGTGGTAGAGAAAACAAGGGAGATCAAAGCATTGGAGAACAAGGTAAGAGCCTTAGAAAAGGATCTCTCTCTAGATAAGACTCTGGCAGAAATTAGAGGAATTTTGTGGACCAACATCATTAATCCCTTAGTGATGTGTGGAGGTCTATACAAACCATTTATGAACAGATTGATTTGATAAGAGTGGCCCAAGCAGAAATTCAGAAAACAAGAGCTTTATTGGGACAGGTGCCTGAGCAAGCTAACATGCTAATACATTTTTTGAATACCAAGACCAATGAAGAACTGGAAGCACTGGAAATTAGGGACAGAACAGGCACCATTCTAGACATCAAGAGAGTTCTAACCATGAGCACTCTAATGCAAAATTTGGATAGAAGATGCCAAGACATGCATGTAGAGATTGATTCTTTCACAGAAAAATTTACAGTCTTGCATGAAAAAGGTTTGCCAAGTCCTTTAGGAAATAATGATCGTCTGATGAAACACAAGGACTATGTTTATAAATTGAATACATATGCTATCAATCAAGTTAATACATCATCAAGTACTTCAGGAGAAAAAACACTTCCATCTAGTCAGTCCCTCTATGGCAGCCTGGAAAATTTGTTCTACATAGAACACGAGGTGAAGCATCTGTTCACCATCCCACCTAATTTCTTCAGGTACACAGAAATTGACGAAAATTTGAGGAAGCTGCAGAGACATAAATTAACAGGACCAGAGTGGTGGCAAAGTATGTTAGAAATCCTATAAATTTATCTTTTATCAATGCAAAATTTTGGACCATTTACTATAATGCGCAGAACAGAAATGAATCACAGTCATGCAGGTCAAAGCGCATCACATCAAAGTTAAAGAAAGTCTATCCAAGATAGAATAAATAGCATAGAGTATTAGGGGAAAACAGCTGGGAACCAACTTGCAGCACCTACCTCCAGTAATTCTCATAAAGACGGAACAACTAGCACAATGTCAAATTTATGACATCAATTTATTGTTCCCTTGTTTTCGAGACTATCTGTCTCTATCTTTGTAAAATGCATTAATGATAACCAAATATTATTTCTATTAGATATTATGTAAGATATTTTGATGTTTTTTGTATAAAGACCCCCCTAGATGAAGTATTAGGGGCTTGTTGGTTGATTGGGAAGCATTCTCAGACTTTGCTGTAATTCTGAAGTTTCTTTTGGAATAAAAGGTTGTTGGAACCATTTTTTTCTGGCTTACTGAATGAGGAATTGCTGCTAAGGACCATGCTACAGAATTCTTGAATCATCTTATGGATAAATAAATCCCTTCTAACTTGTGTTTTACAGTTTCTATGTTTTATCATCTATGTTTCATGATCTGAAAAATAGAGAATAAGAATAACTCAAAATTTTCTTGATTGCACTCTGTGTTCAGTCTCTGTTATTATCAATGTTTTCTTCAGAATTAGAATAAATAGTGAATTCTTAATTACTCTTGTTTCCCTTGATTCTTTCATCTTAAATATTTGCTAAGGAATTCTTAGCTGCTCCTTAACAGTACTTAGCCATTTTCCCTCTGTCAACATGATGAAGGATTCTTAATTTCCCTTTACACATTGACTCCATTCCATCGGATTCTAGCCTATAAATTGTTTTGTATTTGAGTACCTTGCTTTGTGATACCTCCTCTGTTAAAGAAACCTAATCCAAGAAGCTATCTTCCTTTGACTCCATCATGCCCAATGGATTGAAACTCTTCAGTTTTACCGCACTGTTCTATTGAATCTCCATTCCTCCAACCAAACTCTAAACAAAACCCTTGTACTTCATAACTAGCCTAACATAATTTAAAACAAAGCTAAATTATAAAGAGAGAGCCCTCTCTGGATGTAGATTGGCTAGAATCTGTATCTAAAAGATTGGTCTGTGGTTACCTTGGCCGTATTCCATTTATTACAACTTTGGGGAACAACCTGAGTGATAACAGAACTCACTAAACTCAAACAATGGCATACATTTTTGCTGAAATAATTGAAAGCAGTACCTTCTTTTCCTCTTTCTGCTGCTTTGGTATGCAAAGGTTCTAACGGAATGAGTAAACCTACTAGTCATTCATTATTCGATTCCTCTCATTCTATTCTGATAGGTGATAAGTCTAATTCACATACCCCTCATTTTCTTTTGACTTTTAAAATATTTAATAAAAATGTATATAATTTCTTGGTAGATTCAAGGGTTTCTTCCAATCTCATGTCGTATTCAGTTTGTCTGAAACTAAACATGTTACCCCAGAAAACTATAGTTCACATTGTGCAACTCGATAAGACAAAAGTCAAATTCATAGGAGAAATGAATTCAGTTCTTATTAGTTTATTTTTCAATCCTGAAGTTTGTCAACTAATTGATATACTAGTTGCTGATATCTTAGATTTATATGATTTAGTTCCTAGTAGAGATTGCTAAGAAAAACTAGATGATTATTTTTCCATTGATTGGTCTCACTTACTGCTCCCATTTAATGGAAATCCGAATCAAATTAGAAACAAACAAGAAAAACACACAAAATATTTGGTAACAAATTTCGAAGGTGAAAATGAGGTAGTACCATTTAATATCAACATTCTTGGAAACTACTCTACTAAATCATTTTTTGAGAATTTTAAGGCACAAACGTAAATATTTGAGTGTGATTTTGTAACTTCTCAAATTCGAATTTTTTCACAGACAGACTTTTCCAAATGTGTAAATATGCTAGAAAAACCATTAGTTAATTCTTTATTCTCGACATTGTATTTTGATGGGTCGAAATCAAGTGATGGTGCACGAGCATGTTGCATATTGATTAATCCTGAAGGTGTGAAGACAATGATGACTTGTATATTGGAATTCGAATGAACATATAATATTGCATAATATGAGTCATTGGTCCAAGGTATTTACAAAGAAATTAGCCTTGACATTAAAAACCTTCAATCTTTTGCAGATTTCAAAATTGTATTTGAACAAGTAAGAAACATTATGCATTGTATCTCTACACACTTGAACCATTATCAATCCTTGGTTCAATCTCTCACTTCACATATTTTATCATTTAACATTTTTGTTATTCCTAGGATTCATAATGCTAGCTCTAACCTTCTTGCTAATGTTGCATCAAAACTGATCCCATTCAAGGATTACAGTCCCATCAGATTTTTTGTAGAGCTAATCTTTAGACCATCCATTCCTTATAATATCACCAATTGGCAGGTACTTAATGATGATGAAGACATCGTAAGCTTCTTAAATTTATAAAAATCATATGATGACCAAATAATTGATGAGGATGAACGCAATGATAATTAAAATGGAAAATCGATGATAATCCCATACCTAAATTTGTAGTTAAACTTGAGGATCGCTATGATTTAGAAGACATATTTAAAAGAGTTACTAATTCAAGACTATAGACTTCAACTTTGAGATTCGATTTAATAAAACTTGGGATAAATCTTAAACCTTGGAACATCAATTTAGGACTTGGTCTCTTGTCTGAAGAAAGACTATCCTTCATTCATTTGTTTAAAAAATATAAGGATGTATTTTCTTGGAGTTATGAATATCTCAAAACATTTGACACCTCCATCATTCAACACACAATTATGATGACGTATAATGATAAACTTGTGCAACAAAAATTAACGAAAATTCATCTGAAATTAGAAAAACAATTAGAAATGGAATTGAATAAACTCCTCAAAGCTAAAATCATTTTTCCTATGACGAATTCAAGATGGGTTTTGAACATCGTACATGTTAGGAAGAAAAACAATGATATATAAATTTATATAAATTTTAGGAATCTCAATAACACCATTCAAAAGGACAATTTCTCGCTAGCCACTATGGAATAGATTTTACGCTCAACTACTAGTTCAAAAATTATGTTTTTCCTTGATGGCTTCTCAAGATAAAATCAAATCATGGTCCACCCAAATGATATACTAAAGACTACTTTCAACACTAAATGGAGAACTTATGGCTACCAAAAAATTCCATCTGGTTTAATAAATGCAGTGGCCACTTTCCAACGAGTCATGGGTATAGATTTCAAAGGTATGTTAAACAAAACGATTGTTATTTATCTGGATGACATTACTGTTTATTCAGACAACAAAAGTAATCATTTTCAGGACTTAAGACAAAATTTTGAATGATATAGAAAATATGGGATTTCAT
Organism: Pinus tabuliformis; assembly: GCA_031772625.1. Lineage (NCBI taxonomy): Eukaryota > Viridiplantae > Streptophyta > Pinopsida > Pinales > Pinaceae > Pinus > Pinus tabuliformis. The sequence continues at coordinate 725,193,922 of CM062819.1, forward strand.
TAAATCCAAAAAAGTCTTTTTTTGCTCATAATGAAGGGAAACTTTTAGGATTCATTGTCTCAAAAAATGGAATTTAATTGACCCTGATAGAATAAAATAAATTTCAGAAATTTCTCCACCATATAATAAAAAAAACATGCAACCTTTTTTGGACAGATTAATTTTGTCCCTAATTTCTCACAAATTATTTTGCCATTACAACAAATGATTAAGAAAGATACAGTCTTTAAATGGGGTCATCATGAAAAGAAAACATTTGATTTAATCAAACAGGCGATTATCAATGCTCCTTCTTTAAATGCTCTGAATTTATCTGATCATTTCATCTTATATACCTTTGCTTCCTCAACATCTTACACAGTTGTTTTGCCACAAATTAATAATAAGAAAATGTAACACCCATCTCTTTTTTGAGTTCAAATTTACAGGGTGTTGAATTGAATTATTCAGAAGTAGAAAAACAAGAATTTTCTATATATAAATCTGTAAATAATTTTAGACCTTTCCTTTTAAAACAAACACGAAAGTAATATTCCCATTCCTAGCAGTGAGACAATTACTAATGCAGAAAGAATTAGGAGAAAAGAGAGAAATTTGGGTAACAACTATGGAGGAGTACGATATTGAAATTAAACCATTCAAAATTGTTAGACCTCAAGGTTTCTGCAAGCTTCTTATAGGGGAATCCAACATACCAGCTGAAGGGGACACAGGTAACAACGAACAAATTTCTAAGGTAAATGTAATTGATGTTGAGTCCCAATACACTGATTTATTTTTTATTTCAAAAATGGATATGCTCCTCCTAAAATCAATCATAAAAGAAAAAGAGATTTACAATTAAAATCAAGTTCTCATGAGATTATTGATAACATTTTATTTAGGAGAAACTATGATTCCATATTGTTAAGATACCTTCAAAAGTATGCAGCACAAATAGTTTTACATGAAATTCACAATGGACCAGCAGGTGGACACTTTGGAGGAGATACTAGTGCACACAAAATCTTACATGATGGATACTACTAGCCCAATCTCTCCAAAGATACCCATGCATACGGAAGGAAATGAAAAACATGCCAAATTTCTTTTGGAAGACAACAAAAACTAGCCTCGCCTCTGCAACTAGTCAACATAGAACAACCATTCCAACAATGCGGACTACTATCATAGGTGAGATCATTCCTAATTCTTCTAAACAACATAGATATATTTTAACTACTACAGATTACCTTAGTAAGTGGGTGGAAGCAATTCCACTAAAGGTAGTCAATTCTGAATCTGTTATTGAATTTATTGATCAATTATCATTACAAGATTTTGTTTTCCTTCTGCACTTATATTTGATAATGCATCTTATTTTTCGAGTACCAGTATGATTGAATTTGAAATTAAGAGAGGTCTTAAAATCAAATATTTTGCTAAATTCTCTCCCTAGGGAAATGGTTTTGCAGAATCCACTAATAAAAATCTCTTTAGAAGAATCAAAAGAAACGTTGATCAAAATCAAAGAAGCTAGCACAAAGCTTTGATATTTTCTCTATGGGCTAATAGGATAACTCAGAAAGCCTCTATAGGAACTTCTCCATTTAAACTATTCTATGGGAAGGAATCAATCATTCCATCACATTTATCTCTTCCTATATTAGCCCTAGTTCAATTTATTGAAGAAACACCTTCTTCTTCCTCGCAATTAGGAAATTCACAATTCCTAAAACTACAAGGAGAAAGGGGAAAGGCCAAACTCACACACACCAAAAATCAACATATGGTGAAAGCTTCTTTTGGTGAAAATTCGATCACACAAAGATCTTTCCAAGTTGGAGATCTAGTTCTCAAGTTGGATAAAGCACACAAAGGAAAAGGTTTGAGAAATTATGGTTTGGTCCATTTTAGGTTGTTAAACAGTTAAGCCCATCTACATTTATACTTCAAGTTTATCAGGAAAGAGAGATTCTCTTCATGTAAATGGGTGAATCTTAAAGAAATTCTTTTCTTAAAAGAAAAAATATAAAAAAAATATAATAAATATAATAAGAAAAATCTGTAAAAGATCACCTCGATTGTATATCTCATTGAAATTTATTTTCCTTTTACAAATTCTATTAATAAAAAATGTTAAATATTACTCTATTGAATTTTCAAATATATCTTGAATTTATTTTTCATTTTTTCATTTTGAAGGAAGGAATTTTTTAAGAAGTGGTTACCAAAATTGAAAACTAGATAAAAATTATAGAACTCCGAAAATTTTCATTAAGTTGTGAAACCTTTAAAAAAAAACATTGAAAAAATTATAACCTTTTACTTTATTTTCTGTCAAAAAGGTTGTCCTTAAAAAGTAAAGATTGTCTTACGACTAAGCACTTTCAACTCGAATTTGTCATCCAAAACTCTTAAGGAGTCAATGATCCTCCCCATGCATGAAAAAGGGGATTTTTTAGAGTGTAATTCTAAAATATAATAAATCTAAAAAGATAAGAGGTCTCATCACGAGCCTCCTTACCATGTTCATAGGGAACCAATTAAACTGACATTACCACATTGAACACTAAATCAAGGTAATGGCTTATGATTTTTAATTGTAAGGTAAGGGGTCTCATCATGAGCCAACGTGTTCAGTTTTAATTATTATTAGTAAATCTCTTTGTCCTTATCTCGCCACCAAACTAGGAAAATGGATTTTTAGCATCAAAAAACAGAAGAAAAGAAAACAATAAAAAACCTACCTCTAATTATTGCACTAATAATGATGGGACACTCGATTGTTGTTGGTTAAAAGGTAACCCTGTTGTGGCTATAAACGCTTGCTCGCAGTAGTTTCTCTACTTGTGACAAATGAGTACACTAAAAACTAAGTCGTAAACATCCTCCTACTTTATTTTTATAAACTAATTAATTATTGATACAAGTAAATATTTTTTTTTCATTCACAAAACATTTTTAAAAGAAATTGAAATTTAATGAGTTTTATAGTGAAAGTAATTTTATTTATCTGAATTTTTCGAAAAGTAGTTTCCACTTCATAAATTATTTTTAATGAATCTTTGAAGCAATTTGTGTAGGTTTTGACCCCGTACATAAATTACTTGCAGATAAATTCTAAGAACAAAAAATAAACAATGTGAGAGCATAACACATAAAACACATATACATAGACATTTTCCCCTGGATCCTAAAACTAGGACTAGCATCCTGATTTTTCGTTATGTTCCTCTCAATGTTGCGATACATATTTATACATGCCGAAGCATCCAATAACATGGAACGAAAATCATCATGTCCAAAACCACGGACCGAAAACCATCGCGTTGAAAACCACGGACCAAAAACCATCGCGTGCCAAACCATGTGCAAAAACCATCCATAAAACCATAGGCAGGTCCACCCAAACCCCATAGAGGGGGGCTACTCGCCCCCCTTAAACCCCCTGGACAGAGTGGGTTGCCGCCCCCCCGTGACCGCCTTGCTTTGCAATTCGCGCAACAAAGCGGGGTCTCTGCTCCCCCTCTAACCCCCAGTTAACTATATAGGCTAGTCGTGGAAAGAATATAACGCAACCCAACATTCTCCTACTTGTTTTTTTCTTTCCACATGGGGCCACAAGAGAGCTTATTCATTTATCTAGCCCTGCAACAACCATTGTTTCTCTACAACAAGAGAACTTCTCAGAGCTCACAGATTTTGTCAATGCATCTGCAGTATTCTTCAAAGTGTCCACCTTTACCAGCAAAACCTTTTTTTCTTCTATTATATCGCTCAAAAAGTGATAACGAACATCAATTTGCTTTGTCATTGGATGATAAGTAGGGTTCTTTGCCAAGAAAATTTCACTTTGGTTGTCATAGTCTATCCCTATAGATCCATGTACTAACATCGTACTTGAACACAATCTCTGCAACCAAATTTCTTCCTTGCTTACATGAGTGGCTACCATGTATTATGCCTCTGTAGTTGATAGTGCCACTACAGATTGGTTCTTACTCATTCAACTGACTGCACCTCCAAATAGGTTAAACACAAACCCACTTGTAGATCTTCTCTTATCTAGTTCTCCGACCAAGTATACATCAAAAAAGCCACGAATATCCAAAAAGTTGTCCAATCCTGGTCTTCTTTTGTAGAAAAAACCATAATCACTAGTGCCACACAAATACTTGAAAACCAACTTCACTGTTGTCCAATGCTCCTTCCCTATTTTTGACATAAACCTACTCAATACTCCCACTGCATGTGCAATGTCTATTCTAGTACAAACCATCGCACACATCAGGCTATTGACTGCACTTGCATATGGAACATGGGACATGTCCTCTTCCTCTTCTTGTGTCTTGGGACACTGTTCAACATATAACTTTACACCTAAGGAATAGCAACCTTCACCAGTTTATTATCCTGCATATTTAACCTCTACAATATTGTCTCGACATACTTCCTCTAGCTTAAACAAAGCTTCCTCTTTGCCCAATTTCTTTTAATTTCCGTGCCCAAAATATAGTTTGTAGCACCAAGATCTTTCATTTTTGAATTTCGAGGACAATTGGGTCTTCAAATCTTGGATAAATTCTTGTCATTTCCAACTAGCAACATGTCATCCACATACAGGACCAAATAAATAACATGGTGACCAATTAGTTTAAAATACACACAATGATCTGCTTTGCTTCTCGTGAAGCCAAGTCCCCGTATAAATGTATCAAATTTCTGATACCACGTCCTTGGTGACTGTTTTAGCCCATACAAAGACTTCTTTAACTTTCATACCATTTCTTTCTTACCCTTCACCGTAAAGCATTCAAGTTGCTTCATGTTGATCTCCTCTTCCATATCTTTGTGAAGAAATATTGTCTTCACATCCATCTGTTCTACCTCAAAATCAAAAGCAGTAGCAACAGATAACCGTAATCTAATAGAAGCTACCTTGGCAACAAGAGAAAAAATATTATCAAATCCAATTTCGGGTACTTGAGAATAACCTTTTGCTACCAACCGAGCTCTGTATTTCTCCACCTTTCCTTTTGCATTTGTCTTCTTCTTGAACACCCATTTTCTTCCAATCGTTTTCCTTCTAGTCGGCAACTCCACCAGATCCCAAGCCTCATTTTTGTGCAAAGATGTCATTTCATTAACCATGGCCTCTTTCTAGAGTTTGCCATCCTTCGAATCTTCTACTTCCTTCACAATTCTAGGATCATCATCATTTATAGATAAAGAAAAAATTGAACAAAAATCAAATGGACTATACCTTTTTGGCTTCCTTCTTTCTCGAATTGATTTTCTCACACTTGAAGTTTGTGGCTCTTCATCTTTTGATTCATCTTCTGTTGTAGAGTTTGACTCTTCCTCCTTAAGCTCAAAATCTATCTTCTCAAGTTCCTTTGATGGGACTTCATGTTTAATAACATATTTCACCTCTTTGAACACCACATCTGGGATGTACACAACCTTCCTTGTTACTAGGTTCCAAAGATTATAACCCTTTAAGCTATCCTTGTACCCAATAAAGATTCACTTTTTAGATTTACTATCCAAATTTGTTCTTTTTCTCCTTTAGTACATGTACATATGCATCACATTCAAATACCCTCAGATGTGAAAGAGAGGGTTTCTTACTAATCCATACCTCTTGTGGAGTCTTATCCTCCAATGCTGATGAAGGTGATCTGTTGACCACGTAAGATGTTGTCTCCACCGCCTCTGCCTAGAATTCCTATCCTGACCTAGCACCACTGAGCATGCTTCTTGCCCTTTCCATCAATGTCTTGTTTATTCTTTTTGCAACTCCATTTTTCTCAGGTGTGTATAGAGTATTCTTCTGTCGTGCTATACCACACTTCTTACAGAATTCTTCAAATTCTTTGCTGCAAAACTCTCCCTCGTTATCTGACCTCAACACCTTTATCTTCTTCTCTGTCTGGTTTTCCACCAGAGCCTTAAATTCTTTAAACCTATCAAAGAATTTAAATTTATTCTTAAGGAAATATATCCATGTATTCCTTAAGAATTCATCAATAAATGATACATAGTACACAGACTTACCTAGTGATGGAACCTTCATAGGTCCAAACAGATCACTGTGCATAAGCTCTAATATATGTTTTGCCCTCTTACCACGAGAGGGGAAACTCACCCGATTCTACTACCCATATACAAAATTTTCAAAAAATTCAAAATCCAAAGATCTATTACTCATACCTTCTACCATACCTTTACCATGAGGTATTTGAAGTCCCTTATCGCTAATATGTCCAAGGCTTTAATGCCATAGCATGGTCTTCTCTCCAGAGACCACCAAATTTTCTGCTCCACTTTCAGGAACCACAAAACTATTGCACCCATCAGCAAAAATTCTACCTTTTAGCTTGTATGGAGTTCCAATCCGAACTCCCCAGATCAATACCAGTGCTCCTTGAACAATCTTGTCGGTATCCTTCTCGAACACTGTTTTTACACCTACATCATCCAACTTGCTTACAAAAATGATTTTTCTAGCTAGTTCAGGAATATTAACAACAACCGGAAGTGTTCTAACCCTTCCACCTTGCAACATCAACTTTACTTTTCTGTGACCAATTATTCTAGCCTTCCTATCATCCCCTAAGAGGACATAACCACCATCATATTTCTCATACTCGCAGAACCACTCCTTATAGGGAGGGAAGTGAAAGGATGCACCTGAGTCACTCAGCCATGCCTCATGATCTACATGTGTACTCTAAGAAAACAAGTACACATCCCCACCTTCATCTGAGGTGGTTTTCACCTCTGTAGAAGGAGCATCATAAGATCCCTCTCCTTTTTCAGGAGTTGTCAATTTATAGTCCCTTTTGTAGTGCCCTTCCTTACCGCATTTCCAGCAAACTACCTTTAGAGGTTTTGCTGGAGATTTATATATCCCTCTAGATTTTCATCTCCCACTGCATGACTTATCTTTGTTTATGTTTTGGGACCATCCTCTTACAAACAAGGTATCACCATTCTATCTCTCCACATTTTTCCATCTCATCTCGTCTGCCAGCAAGGGTGAGACTATTTCATCAAACTACAAGGAATTTGCATTGCTACCTATTGTAATAACTAGTCTATCCCACAAATATAGTAGAGAACACAACAAATTGATGCACTTATCTTCATCTAAAATTTTAATATCAACATATAATAACTGACTTACAACAGTATTAAATGCGTTCAGATGTTCTGTCACCGAGTCTCCATATTTCATCCTCATATAGCTTTTTCTATAGGAAAAGTTTATTCACCAAAGACTTAGATTGGTATAAAGTCCCTAACTTGTCCCACAAAGCCTTCATCGTAGCTTCCCCTGATACATTCAACAATACTGAATCTGAGACACACAATTGTATTACGCTCTTTTCCTTTCAATCTAAATTCTTCCATTCTTCATCGTACACTCCCACTGGTTTAGTACCAGATCTACCCCAATCCACTGAATTTTATCTACCAACAAATCCTCCATCTTGAGTTTCCACAACTCAAAAATCTAACCATTAAATTTCTCGATCTCTATCTTTCTACTACTCGCCATCTTCTTTCACCGCTAGAATTGATCTCACAGATCTCCCACTGAATAGGGTCTACCACAGGCCTGAGCGAAACCCCTCAGCAACAAAGGTGTCCCTTTGAAGCCAAAATAGCTATGATACCAAATGTAGGTTTTAACCCTGTACAAAATTACCTGCATACAAATTCTAAGAACATAAAATAAACAATTCGAGAGCATAACACATAAAATGCATATACATAGATATTTTCCCCTGGATCCCAAAACTAGGACTCCTAGCTTCATCTTTCATTATGTTCCTTTCAATGTTAGAATACATATTTATACATGCTGAAGCATCCAATACCATGGACCAAAACCCATCGCATCCAAAACCATGGAACGAAAACCATCACGTCCAAAACCAGGTAGGTCCACCAAACCTAATAAAGAGTCCAAAACAAATTTTCTCGGGGCGCTGCTCGGGACCTTGTAGAGGGGGGCTACTAGCCCCCCTCAAATCCCCTATGACCCCCCTGGCTCCGCAATTTTCACAAGGAAGGGGGGGATCCACCCCCCATTTTACTATGTAGGCTAGTCATGGAAAGAATATAACACAACCCAAAAATTCGTTATTTATTAAATATCATTGGTTCTTCTAGTGAATAAAAAATTATTGTATTGTTGAACGAACCTCATTTTAATATATATAAATTTCCTATGAAATTTATTATATTAAAATAGGGACCCTTAGTTTTAAAAAATCTTTTGATTTTATCTCTTTAAAAAACAATAAAAATGAAAAATAGATCAACATAAAAAAAAAGGTTCATAAAATCCTATAATAAAAGTTTAATATTTAGGTATATAAATTAAAACCCAAGTATTAAACCTTGATTATAAAATAAAATAAAATTAACTAGCGCCAAGGCCAAGATCACACATAAGCTTTTAAATCCCTAAATATTAAAACATGGGTTATTTAAACAAAAAAACAAAAATAAGAGGAGTTGCATTCTTTGTCACTTCCCGCATCACAAATGAATAATATATTAAGGCAAAACCCATCTAATAATTCCATTTGTGATTGCGATATGATATCAGACCCAACATGATCATAAAATTAACTTCATTAAAATCCATCGTCCGCGCAATCGTAAGAACCATTGCCCAAGTCTCATTGCCTATCTCTTATGTGATTGCAATAACCTAGAGCCGGTGTTGTTATAGACTCTAGTTGATAAAACCTCACGTTCGTGCAACTGAAAGTTCCATAAACTTCATGCCCGCACCATTGATTGCAATATGTGATAAAGCATAGACCTGATAGGATTTTACATGCCAATTCATAAATTCCACCCTTCTATGGCTATCGTAAAAGTTCCAAAAAAGCTTAAGTTCATACTCTTGACTCATACCTATTATGACATGCAATTAGCCTGGGTCTGATAGTATTAGAAATTGTTGTGTGTGGAACATGATTGTTCAGAGGTCTTTGTTTTAGCCGGATGTATACCCTAGGAAGTTTGTACACTCCTCCACACGCGGGGGTGCGGGGGGGACTTGTCACCGCCGCGAGGGTCCGGGGGGGCCCATCCCCCCCGGCTGGGGGGTCCGGGGGCTAGCGGTCCCCCGGGGGGGCTCGGGGGCAGCGCCCCAGAAGCTAAAAACAAATGTAAAATTGCCTTGTAAAAGTATAGTAATTTCTAGTCAATCTGAGTCGTTCATTAGGCGGATGATCTGATGGTAGAACTTATGTTTAGTTTAGGGTTTTTTTGCCCTAGAAGGCAACCCCTCTCTTTGTATGAGGGCATTGTATTAGAGGCTGAGATATAGATGTGTATTCTGTGAGCGAGAAACAGAGTGGTGAGACTATGAGAGAAAATAGAGGATATTACAACGGATTTTTTGTAGGTTGTGTCTCTTCATTTTGCTGGATAATAGAAAGGTAGGACTGGCTGTTCGGGGTGGACGTAGCCCAAACTGGGTGAACCACGTATATCTGTGTCTCTCTTGTTTTGTGCATCTTCTGTGTTTATATTTCTGCAATATTTTATCCGTTCCATTGCTCCGTAATATATAATTTTCTAACAACTGGTATCAGAGCCGAAGGTCTATTTGGTTGATAAACTCGTAGGAAAGAAGGGTTCCTGGTTCGAGTGGGAGCAATGGCGGAAGATGGTAAGTTTAGGGTTGAGAAATTTAACGACCAAAACTTCTCGCTGTGGAAGATGCAGATGGAAGATTACCTGTATCAGAAATATCTATACCTACCATTGGGCGGAAAAACAAAGATGCCGACGGGTATGAAAGATGAAGAATGGAACCTTCTCGATAGAAAGGCACTCAGAACAATACGCTTGTGCCTTGCTGCATCAGCCACCTTCAACATTTCGAAGGAAACCACGACAGAGGGTTTGATGCAGACGTTGTCGAAACTATATGAAAAACCCTCGACCTCAAACAAGGTATTTCTTATGAAACGGTTATTTAATATGAATATGTCAGAAGGTGGATCTGTTGCAAACCATTTAAATGATTTTAATACAGATACAAGTCAGTTAAGTTCTGTAGGGGTAAACTTTGACGATGAAGTTAGAGCTCTGTTATTCTTGTGCTCATTACCAGAAAGTTGGAATGGTTTGGTAATGGCCATTAGTAACTTCGTTTCTGGATCTAGTACTTTAAAGTTTGATGATGTTTTCGGTGCTATCCTTAGCGAGGAAATGCGACGGAAAAGCTCAGGTGAGACATCGGGAAATGATCTGAGTGCAGAGTCTAGAGGAAGAAAAATGGAAATAGGAAAGAGCTCAGGATATCGCAGTAAATCAAGGAAAGGCAGATCCAAGTCCAGATCGGGCATAGTGTGCTGGAAATGTGGAAAGAAAGGACACCTAAAGAAAGATTGTAGATCTCGGAAGGGAAAAGAAGGAGATTCAGAACAAGAAAACAATCATGAAGCAAATGTGATAGGTGAGGTGTTACAATATGCTTTGATTCTTTCTTTCGAAAATGTTATTGATCCCTGGGTGGTAGATTTAGGGGCTTCATTCCATGCCACACCTGATAAGAAATACTTTCATGACTATGTTCAAGGAGATTTTGGACAAGTTCGTTTGGGTGATGACAAACCCTGTAAAATCGTTGGAATGGGTAAGGTTCTTGTAAAACAGCAGAATGGAAACCAATGGCTATTAAAGGAGGTAAGGCATGTTGCAGATCTAAAGAAAAATTTGATTTCAACAGGGCAGTTAGGCGGTGAAGGTTGTGTGACAACTTTCACAGATAAAGCTTGGAAGGTCACCAAAGGAGCCTTGGTAATAGCAAAAGGCAAAAAGGTTGGTACATTGTATTTATGCAATGGTATTTCTAACTCTGTTAATGCTTTAACTTCCAAAGGAGAAGATGCAGCATTATGGCATCATAGGCTCGGACACATGAGTGAAAAGGGGATGAAGATTCTTCACTCAAGGAATTGGTTGTCAGGTTTGAAGAATGTTGATTTGGACTTCTGTTAGAATTGCATTTATGGAAAACAGAAGAGAGTTAGATTTCTCAGAGTTGGGAAAGAAAAGAAGAATGAAAAATTAGAGCTTGTGCATACAGATGTATGGGGACCTGCTCAGGTATCATCTCTCAGTGGCTCTCGTTATTATGTTACTTTTATTGATGATGCAACTAGAAAAACTTGGATTTATTGTATTAAGAATAAATCTGATGTATTTGATACTTTCAAGAAATGGAAAGCTTTGGTTGAGATTGAGACAGGAAAGAAATTGAAGTGTCTTAGATCAGACAATGGAGGTGAATATTGCAACAAAGAGTTTGATATTTACTGTTCGGAGCATGGAATTCGCAGAGAGAAGACAGTTCCAAGAACACCACAAGAAAATGGTGTGTCAGAAAGGATGAACAGAATAATCATGGAGCGTGAAAGGTGCATGAGATTGCATGCAGGATTGCCTTTACAGTTTTGGGCAGATGTTGTAGATACTGCTGTTTATCTAATAAACAGAGGGCCTTCAAGTTCCTTGGATGGTGGTGTTCCGGAGGAAGCATGGACAGGTAAAAAGGTAAACTACTCCTTTTTAAAGCCTTTTGGTTGTGAGGCCTTTGTCCATATTGATAAAGAAAATAGAACAAAGCTTGAGGCAAAGTCAAAGAAATGTACCTTTATTGGATATGGTGTTAATGATTTTGGTTATCTCTTATATGATTACGAAAACCACAAAATCATTAGGAGCAGAGATATAATATTCAATGAAAAGGTCTTGTATAAGAATCAGTTGCAGGAAAAGAAACAAGAAAAAGAAAACAAGGAATACGCAGTTCTTGATGAAATCGCTGAAAAAGGAAAGGTGCCTGAAAATAATAATAATCAACAACCACAACAATAGAAACCACCACAACAACAACAGGCACCCCAAACACCTGAAAGTGGTGTTAGAAGATCTACCAGGATAAGTAGACCCCCTGAACGATACTCTCCTTCATTATATTATTTATTGTTGACCGATTCTGGTGAACCCGAATGTTATGAAGAAGAAATTCAGGTTGAAAGCAGGAAGAAGTGGGAGGTAGCCATGGAAGAAGAAATGGACTCCTTAATGCATAACCAAACTTGGGATTTAGTCAGGTTGTCTACAGGAAAAACTACATTGAAGAATAAATGGGTTTACAGGCTGAAGGAAGAAGATGGAGGAAAATAGAGGTACAAAGCTAGACTTGTGGTGAAGGGGTTTGCACAGAAGAAAGGTATTGATTTTGATGAAATATTTTCTCCCGTTGTTAAAATGACTTCAATCAGAACTATTTTAAGTCTTGTAGCAGCTGAAGATTTACATCTTGAGCAGTTAGATGTAAAGACCGCCTTTCTCCATGGGGATTTGGAGGAAGAGATATATATGCAGCAACCACAAGGATATGAGGTGAAAGGGAAGGAGAAACTAGTGTGCAGGTTGAAGAAGAGCTTGTATGGCTTAAAACAGGCTCCAAGGCAGTGGTATCTAAAATTTGACAAGTTTATGTCTGAACAAGGTTATACTAGATGTCACTCTGATCATTGTGTTTATCTGAAAAAGCAAAATGATGGTAGCTATATTATATTGTTATTTTATGTGGATGACATGCTTGTTGCAGGATCTAACATGCAGGAAATAAATGTACTCAAAAGAAAATTGGAAAATTCATTTGCAATGAAGGATTTGGGAGCTGCAAAACAAATCCTTGGTATGAGAATCACTAGAGACAGGAAAAATCACAAATTAACATTGTCTCAGAATGAGTACATACAAAAGGTGTTGAAAAGATTTAATATGCATAATGCAAAACCAGTTAGTACACCTTTTTCTAGCCATTTTAAACTTAGTAAGGAAATGTGCCCAAAGACCCAAGAAGACATGGATTATATGTCTAAAGTTCCATATGCATCAGCAGTTGGAAGCTTAATGTATGCAGTGGTCTGCGCAAGGCCTGATATTGCACATGCAGTGGGAGTTGTAAGCAGGTACATGAACAATCCAGGAAAAGAACATTGGATGGCAGTGAAATGGATTCTCAGATATTTGAAAGGTACCACAAATCAAGCATTATGCTTTGGTGGTGCAATCATTTCTCTACAGGGATATGTTGATGCAGATATAGCAGGTGAAAGGGATAATAGGAGGAGCACTACAGGATATGTATTTACTATTGGTGGAACAACTGTTAGTTGGATTTCAAAAATCCAAAGTGTTGTTGCACTTTCAACAACAGAAGCATAGTATGTTGCTGCTACAGAGGCTAGTAAAGAAATGATTTGGTTACAAAGGTTTATTGGTGAATTGGGTAAGGAGCATGATATGGGCACATTATACAGTGATAGCCAAAGTGCCATTCATCTTGCAAAGAACTCAACATTTCATTCTAGGACTAAAAACATACAGCTCAAGTACCATTTCATAAAATCAGTGTTGGAAGATGGAGAGTTGAAGCTGGAAAAGATACACACTAGCCAGAATCCTGCAGATATGCTAACAAAAGTTGTAACCAGGGAGAAACTAAGAATATGCTCAGTTTCAATTGGTCTTCAAGGATGACGATGAAGATGAGAAACAACTAGGTCCAAAGAGGAGTCATTGTCCAGCAAACAAAGCAGTGGTGGAGTTTCTACAATCATTCTCCAAGTGGGAGATTGTTGCGTGTGGAGCATGATTGTTCAGAGGTATTTGTTTCAGCCAAATGTATACCCCAAGAAGTTTGTACACCCCTCCACGCGGGGGGTTGCAGGGGGGACTTGTCCCCCCCACGGGGATCCGGGGGGGCCCATCCCCCCCAGCTGGGGGGTCCAGGGGCTAGCAGTCCCCCGGCGGGGGCTCGGGGGCAGCGCCCCAGAAGCTAAAAACAAATGTAAATTGCCTTGTAAAATTATAGTAATTTCTAGTCATCTGAGCCGTTCATTAGGCGGATGATCTGACGGTAGAACTTATGTTTAGTTTAGGGTTTTTTTGCCCTAGAAGGCAACCCCTCTCTTTGTATGAGGGCATTGTATTGGAGGCTGAGATATAGATGTGTATTCTGTGAGCGAGAAATGGAGTGGTGAGACTGTGAGAGAAAACAAAGGATATTACAGCGGATTTGCTGTAGGTTGTGTCTCTTCATTTTGTTGGATAATAGAAAGGAAGGACTGGCTGTTCGGGGTCGACGTAGCCCAAACTGGGTGAACCACGTATATCTGTGTCTCTCTTGTTTTGTGCGTTTTCTGTGTTTATATTTCTGCAATATTTTATGTGTTCCATTGCTCTGTAATATATAATTTTCTAACAGAAATTTCATTTCATACATCCCCTACATATCTACAATCCTAAAAGCCATGAACATCAACCATTCATCCTCTGCTCTGAATGCCGATTGCGATATGATTTGAGAAGGGCCCCTTTGGATTTTGTTTGGACTACTCCTAGCCTAAAAAGCGATTGTGATTATTATGAGTTCTATCCCTGGTCTAAAAGTGATTGTGATTTGGTATATCTTGTTATTTAATCAAAAGGAATTAGATCTAACCTACCCAGATCGACGATAGAGAAGATTTCGTAGCCCTTGTGCTCAATTTTAAGCTTCTCAAAGGGGGGTTTGAAAATTTGTTTTTCCATATATCCCTATAGCTACGTGTCACTCATTTGTTTGTTTAGACACCCCTCTTCACAAACCACTTACCACTTCGAACACCCTCCTAAAAAACCACTAAGCCTCCACTTTTCATCAATGTTTATTTTGTAGTCTGTGATAATACCCTTTCCACTACCATATCATTCGTGACATCATCTTCCCACATGGATCTGCCACATCATACTGACATCATCCCTCAATTCAGCCCACATATTGAAAATCATAAGTATTTTGCTCACTTATTATAGTCTGCAACTCTATAAGTATAATCGTCATATTCCCGAGTATTACAATTGCGATATCTCTATGTTTTGTGATTTGCGATAAGATCGTGAATTCTTCCTCTCTTATCATAGATCTCACTCTGCATTCCTCTACATGATGGTTGTGTTCAGGATTTATTACTTCTACATGTTTTCCTAATTTCCTACAAAACGTGATTTTTTTCAAATGAAACTCACTTATCAGTCTCATTTAATTTTTACTTATTCATTCATGTTTTTTGTGTTCAGGTTCAAAATAAAAGAGTACATTTGTGTTGATAAGTGGCATTTCAGTTCAAATAGATGGAAAAACATTGTCAAAATCGGATGGAATAAACAAAGCCTATGAAGACAGCAAATCACATTAAAAAATTTCTACCAAAAAATGGTTTTTCTTGAAGTGTTATTGAAGGGATATGTTTAAATGCCCTCAACGCTCTTCACAATACATTCTGTTCTGTTTTTGCTATTTAAGCTTACTTGTTATATGAAATTAAGATCATGAATTTTATGGAGAAAGGCTTACGAAAGCTCGCACTATTTTACTCACACTTTTCTCAATGGAACGACTCGAACATTGTTTTAGGATTTTTCATGAGGAATTTTGAGAAGTTGCATTTATGTGCTCCTAAAATCATCTTTTTGAGAAGGACTAAACTGCCACTATTTCTTTTATGAGTTGAGCAATGTGCATCTGCTATTTCTACCTTCGTACCTGTGAATTTATCTTTTCAGATTGCTTATTACATGGTAGCTAGATAACATTGTTACATGTATTCTTTTCTGATCATGCTGCCATTGATATTTTTAAATACATGTTAAGCAATTTTCTTTGATATTCTAAATCCGATATGAATTATACACATTATTTTGGTTAACTAACTAATAAAAATAATCATCTTCAAATATTTTCATTTCCATTAGTGATTGAGCAATATATATTGTCATTAACTAAGGAAAATCATTATATATCACATCTACATAAATGTTAAACATCCTGATTTATAGAGTATATTAATGCAATTGTTTTCCATTTGATTCGTTGTTGCAAATCCATATATTTCACTCCACGATAATCATTACACATTCATTGAATCACCTTTCATTGGAAAATTGGTTGCATTATCCCTAGTCGGAGCCACTCCCTAAATGGAAAATGATTTATCTTAAGGTTTGGGTTGGTGGTTTTCCACCATGTTAATGTGGTGATTTTCAACGCCTCAAGAAAAAGGTAATGAAAATCTGGAACAAAATTTCTATAACCTAAAACAAATCAAAACTCCAATGGTCGTTTAGTAAAACATGAAAAACAACACTCACGCAAGCTAAGGAAACACAAATTAACAAAAAGGAGAAAAATACTTTAAAAGAAAAACTTACACAGAAAAGTTGTGTCAATCGTACCCAAGGTTCCTAGATGCCCCAAGAATTCCACAAATCCAATTTTGAATGTGAAAATAAGCTCTAGGGGTGTTGCTTAAATATATTTTATTGATTTAGGGTTGACAATGTGTATGCAAAAAATCTAGGAAAAGTGACAATTGGCAAGAGTTTTAAAATTAACTCAAGTGTACCTCCCATTGCTAAAAATATATCCCTATTTTTTAGGGATGTTTTCTTTAATTTTTCTTCTTTAATTTTTCCAGAAGGGTTTCCATGCATTCCTGGAGAATTTGCGTGGTTCTGGGGGAATTGGGCAACCTGCTGACACACACATTTGACGACAACTGAGGGAATGCTTGTGTGTGATTCCTAGGTTGAGTGGATCTAGCTTCCTCTCATGATCTACATAGTTTCCAAGATTAAGACAAGATTCCCACTGGGTCTGCATAGTTTCAAGGTCAAAGCTCACTACTAGGTTGAATTGTGGATTTCCTGAGAACAAGGATAGTTTCCCTCTAGGACTGCGCTGCTTCCTAAGGCAACATAAGAACTAGATCACAACGAATTCATGGGGAGGCCAACATGTGGTTAGAAAATGGAGCAAGTAAGGGAACATAAGTTGAACATAAGTTTTAAATCAAAAGATAAACTCAAATGAAAGCACAAGTACCTGGGCACTATAAGACAAGCTGTTGAGATTTTAATAGGGAGGCTCCAAAATGAAGTGAAGGTAAAATTTTGTAGGGTGGTTGTAGCTGCTACAACATTGGTGACACACTGGTAGAACTACAATTCACTAGATGGACATTGTCTCATGTAAACCGAGTTTAACCCCTCCAAAAGTATTGTTCAATTATTTGATCATCATGGTTCCTTCACTAGCTTGAGTTAAAGATATTGTCCCTACCATTCTCTTGATCGGTAAGAACACATATGAAGCCAAATCAAGTGAGTTTTCCCAATTACATATGAGGGGTATATTGGTGCACAAGTAATATACATTGTTAGATTTTTAGTTTCATCTCTTGTGTTTCTCTACTGGTAACAGGACTGGACAATACCCTCGCAGAGTCACATCAGTAGCACAAGAATTTCTCTTTGTCCAGTGAGCTTGGACAGTACCCCGTAGAGTTACTTGCTTCACCTCTCTTCACAGGAAGAATTTCTCTTCTTTCTCCTTTATTTTACTTTTTCATTTTCATTTTGAATTTTTCAAAGAACTGTGCATAGGCACTAGTTTATTTCATGAGGCAGAAGAGGGATCCCAACTTATTGTGGCCAGAAGAGGTTGTCCCTTCAGAAGAAGGATGTTATATATACCTTTGACATACTTGTTAAGGATTTCCCCCTCAAATTACTATACTTGATTGAGTTGAAAAGTGTTAAATGAATATAGAAAAACTGACTAGAGTAGGTTGTACTAGTTAAAAGTACAAGCATTGTGTTTTCACCAAGACTCACTATGAACAGTACACATTTTTGATCAGGGTGTCATCGACTGAAATAGCGCAAGATATTCATCAATAGAAGGGATAAATATATAACCAAAAATGGATATTTGTATAAGAACTCTTGTCTTTCACCTTGCTTGTGTGGAGAGGCACACACGGTTTCATGTGAATCTAATCCTATGGTGCATAATAAGCCAAAAAAAAAGAAATCAAAGGCATAAGTAAAATGAAATAAAATAAAGTAAATAAATAAAAACATGAAAGCAAAAGGAAACCAGAAATAAAACCGAACAAGAAAGGAAACACTACTACTCCTAGGATAAATAGTGCACGGGCCTACTCACATGAAGTGATATTTCCAATGTAGCCACCAGTGCATTGGTTGGCCTATGTAGGTTAAGGCATGGTTGACAAGAAATATATTCAGGAAAACTACCAAGAAATAAGTATAAAGCAATGAAGACCAACACGCTCGAAGTTTAAATGTGTCCACAAAAACGAAAAGAGTAAAATCATAAGATATATACTTTCAACACGTACCATGGTGTTGCATCACACTATGTGCAGACAAAAAACATGTACACTCTTTCGATCTTAACAGATGAAAAAACATGTAGAAACAAGAAAAATGTCTCTTATCAACATGACTTGCTATGTATGACTCTAGTGCATCAATGATAGGATCATGTGATGGTAGTGAAGGAGGTGAGATCTGTGGATCAAAATGATTTCAATGCAAACATGAGAGTGATGAGGAGCTTGGGGAGTTTTAGTAGATTTTTGATAAGGAGTAGAAATATCTAAAGGTTGTCAGAACTAGAGACAAACATTAGCTCAGGCTGATGTACCTTGACAGTTTTAGGGATTTCCACTTCATCAGCAAGTATATCATCAAATATTGGTGGCTTAGAAAGATCAACAACAAGTGAATTAGCGTCATGATTGATTGAGTGAGCGAATAGATCACAACAACCATGATTAGGAAATTCAAGATGTACAATCGTGATGTAACGAATGATATAGAGGGCTTGATGAGAAACATAATTTTTCACCCTCCGAATTTCCAGAAAGAAAAGATGGCAGATTTGAAGTATTCAGAAAGAAAGATTTGTCCTCTCTGTAATCGAATGACAAACTGACATCCTATGTGTCCTGTGAATGATTAGAACTAGAAACATTCAGGAATGGATTTTCGCATGAAAACCCAGAAATGGAAGAATTACGAAAGATGTCAAGAAAAGAGGATGAGGTTCAGAAGGAAGTTCATCCTACACCACGACTTCTTCTTCTGATTCCCACACATACTCATAAAAAATAATAATGCAGGTTGGCTGCTCAACACCAACTTTGTCGAAAAATCGATCCTCGTGAACAAAATAGGTGGAGAACATAATGGGTAAGCACAACATAGCACAATCGATAGGATCAAAAGAACCAGAGGACAAAGGTTGAGAATAAAATACCTCGTGGCACCCATCAGAGTTGCAGTCCAAATATGTGCAGATATCTAGAGAAGAAGGGGTGGGAGGACGTGAGAATTCAATAGATGGGTTCACAAGTTCTCCCATGTCACCTTGCACATCTAGGGTTGTGTTGTCTTATAGGGGCTTGACCCAAGTTCAGAAGAGTTATTTAGCCTAACAAATCCCATAGCTACCGGCCCTTTCGGCAAAAGCCCGTGGAGCGCGGACTGAGGTCTCACCCGAGGTAGCAGGGGAGGGTGCTGGAACTAGGTTTCCGCACCCTTGGGATGTCTAGATGTGGTCTGGAGGTTTCATGAACCATTTCACAGCTTCACGCTGCTCTACTTCGCGTAGATCCGGACCTAGAATAATCCTTACTACTTATTAATGTGTTGTTTATAGATTCAGTCTACTTTTTACGGTCTTTAAGCAAACATTTATCAGAGTTAACCGGTTTTCACACTTAGAATAGACACAAATTCACATATATTCATAACATAAGAATATGTGCATAGATTAAACAGTTATATTATCCATACAAAAGCTAGATCTACGATAATTCAGATTCAACATAGAATTTCAGAAGCAACTTATCTTTATTCAATTTCTTCACCAATACATCTAGATCCACCATGCAGACTCAGCTACAGGAGTCCACGTATAGACTTGCAGACTCTTCTAGGCCTTTGCACACACACCTGTTGAGCCTTTATCTACTACCCAATACCCTCGAATCGGACTTACAAACGCTTTCATACTTTCCTGCTCAAAAACCCATTACATATCAGATCCAAGATTTCATACCAAAAAGCGACTTCTACCCATAGAGCCTTGCTCTATTTATAGATTTCCATGGACCGCAATCCATGGGCCGGCCGAATCAGCTTACATTTCTTTACATTATTTTTGGGTGGACTACTCTTTGACTCAACTTATTACAAATCGTGCTCCGCGCATCCCGTGAAATCTTTACCCTATATTTACCCAAAATTTTAGGCTTTGTGCCTCGTGACCATTGCACAGGGCTTCTGCTACCCAACAGTCCCCCAACACAATCATTGTGACTCATCCCAAGTCACTCAGCTGGTGTGGAAATTTTCCCGCAGAGGTCGGTTAGCAGCCTCTGTGCTTTTCTTGTACTCGCAACAAACTCTTCCGTCATTCGTTGCATCAGTTCCACATGTGTCATTGACGCATCAGTCTCTGTCTTTATTGTCTCCATGGTGGAATACTCTGTCTACATGTGTACCACCTTGTGCTTTATGGTGGTCGAGACTACAAATGCCTCATCCAACCATGGCTAGAGATGGGCTCTAATCACCTCTTCCTTCTATCTCGTGGTGCCAGCTTGGATTTTCAGGTCCTGCGCGTCCTTTATCTTAGCCAAGTGATGCGTAATAGCAATGGTCTACACGGTTCCTTTGATTTTATCGTAGGCTTGCTGGAGCTCCCTGGCCTTGGTTTCTAATCATTGAAGTGTTGGATCCTCTTGGAGGGAGGTGAGCATAACAATCGACTGGGTTAACAGGTCAGTACATTCCTTCATTGAGTGTGTGAGCATCTCGTGCCTGAAGGTAATGATGTTTCTATGCTACTCGATGATCTCTAGGGGTGTCGATGACTGAACTTGCAGTTTTCAGTCAACGATTTACAAGTTGAGCTCCAGATGGATCCGCACAGCCTCCTCATTTTCTTGATGGAACCCAATGACCAATATGTGGATTCGTGTCTCAATAGGTAGCTCAGCTCCAATTTGCAGCTCAGGGGAACTCAAGTAGGCTTCCACTACTAGACACTCCAAATGTTGCTTTTATGTGACTACTTTATCCCGTTGAAGGCGTAACTGTCCTATACTAATTTTTTGTTCCTGAAGTACCTACTCAGTGCGGCCTTCCTTGGCGCGGAGCTCCATGTTGGCGTTGTCCTGGAGCTGTTGCAAACTTTCTCATGGTAGGGTAGCCATATTTAGTCCTAGCCTTGTAAGCCATCCTAACACAGCTCGGTCCTCTGCATTTGTAGTGGTCAATTCTCCTGCTGGAATTGCAATGGTATGAGCCATTTGGGCCTTTAGCAATGGCTCCATGGCCATCATACAGGGAACACCCTGAGTAGCATTGGTACGCATTCGTGCAATCCATATCCCAAGTTCCTGTAGCTATGTATGGAGCTCCCAAACACAATCTACTGCTTTGACATGGCCTTAATGATGGCATCCAGAGTGGCATCATGAATGGTGTCCCCTATGTCATCTAGATCATCCTTGATTAAGGTGGTTATTTCGCTATCCAGTTTAGATGCCTTCACATTCTTTCGTGGCTTCGTCTGTTCTGTTTGCGCTGGTCATTTCAAAGGTGCACCCATGGTGGTTGATGGTGGTTCTTCCGTAGTCAT
This sequence comes from Pinus tabuliformis, assembly GCA_031772625.1. Classification (NCBI taxonomy): domain Eukaryota; kingdom Viridiplantae; phylum Streptophyta; class Pinopsida; order Pinales; family Pinaceae; genus Pinus; species Pinus tabuliformis. The sequence continues at coordinate 725,215,520 of CM062819.1, forward strand.
CTTAGTGGGTGCCTTATGACTGCTTTTGTCCTTTGTCGATGCAGCCCCTCCTAGTGGTGCCTTTCCTGCTACCGCCTGTTCCACCTACTGGGCTGCCTGAACCTCCGCAGTGTTTTTTTCATTCTTCTTTTGCTGTGCGGTGTGCTCACCTTCCTCCTTTTGCTTCTAGAGACAAACTCATGTCTACTTTAAACTCGATAATATGCTTCACACTTTCATAGATTTTGTTGGACAGGTGGGGTTGCACATTAATCCATTAGCGCACACTCGCATCCATTAGTATCCAAAAGATCTTGATGCTCTGGATTTGTCCAGCATCCCTTGTCGCCCAAAGGGAACCGTATCTGGGGGCTTCTAGCTAGTGTTGGTCCAAGACAGGAAACTATATCTCTTCGGGTAAGTCAGTGGTAACCAACATAATGGAAAGCAGTAGCCACGCATAATGGAAGGTCTTTCCCTCCTCTTGGACCTCTCGGTAGCTGGTCAGGAACTCTTCACAAAGGAACTATGACCAATTGAACCATTCTAAAGCTACGCATTCCTCAGCTAGTGCAACGAATACTACCCGACCGTTAATGCCATGACATTTCTACATCACTTTCCCTACCATCAACTAGGTGGCGATGTGGACTGCGTTATCTGAAATGCTATCAATGATGTATCCTAATTATTCCTTCTCGAGCTTATACTTCTTTTTCAGGTTGTGAATCATCGTTACATCGCCACTTCTATCAAAAATTTCACGGGGGTCTCTTCCCTCATAGGGAAGCTGTGAGATCCGATGAACAAGTTTGGCTATGATACGGATAGGTTTTTCGATCCATAATATGTCCTCATGGACCAAACAGAGAAACTCCCTTATGACCAAAATTGTGATAAGGGGCCAAATAAAGTGTGGAATGGACAAGAGACACCACCTTTCACAGCCACTCCTTTGGCTGTAGTGGTGTGACTATCCCATCTACACTCTGCTCCATTAGTGCGCCAGTTGCCAAATGGGGAAATTTTTTTGTATCAGCTAGGTCCCATTCTTCGAATTTCATTGTTGCAATACAAACAACCACTGAGCTTTCCACTGGGACTTCTTTTGGAAGAGATGGGGTGATGAGTATAGTGTCGACTTCATCTAGAATGGTAGGCACCTTTTCCTTCCCCTTGCTTGGAGGCACATGCTTGGGTTGTCGTACTGGCTAGATGGGATCCTCTTCCTCTTCGACATATGTTGGAGAACCCTCTTCCTCCTGATCAGTTTCAATTGTGACCATTTTACCCTTTTCCTCCATCGTGAACTTGATAAGGTGTAGGTGTCGTGGCAACCTCCCTACTAGTTCTAGAATCTGGGGGTCCTTCCTGGCTCACAGTGTCGGGGTGATTTAGGGAGCTCGGCCATCTATGATGTGGCTTTCTACGGACTATCTGTGATAGGGTTTTTTGACTTGAGAATCGCTTCCTGATAATGTTTTGGGAATGCCTGAAACCATGGACTTTCTTCTAGTTGTTTGTCATTCATCTAGCACTCTACTTGGACCCAGGACGTCTTTTCTGTGGAGTGGTAAAGTGGGGTTGTGTGACCCTTACTATGATTATATATGATTTCAAATTTAGACTCGGTTGTTTGCCCTTGTTGTGGCTCATAAATGCAATTTTTTTAGTTACACTTCTACCTTAATTGACTGTCGCCCACTGAAATGTGCCTTAAATGGGCCATCATATCATGAATGGTACATGCAACTGTCGCTTACATCCTTCCCTCAAAGTAGTGGATCCCTGGGTATGCAGGTGCATTTTCGATATGTGCGCTGCGGCCATGTCATGCAGGTTCTCGACAACTTGTTTTATAGTCTCGTGCCCTCTTCCAATTACATGGGGCACTGGGAGTAGGCCTCCTATGGGTAGTTAGGTGGGCGAACCCCTCATGCAGATCTTCCATTTTCTGACTAGCCTGGGTTGTGGGCACACTTCGTGTTCCCTTGATTCTACTAGAGGATTGTGGTTTGTGTGTCTTTATACTCCTGGGTGTAATCGCAACCATGCTAGCATGGTCGCTACTTGTAGTAGTGTAGGATAGCCTGCCATGTCTGATCCCTTCACTAGTTCCTTTGCGTAGCCTGTGTGGGTGACTTCTAATTGTAGCCTATCAATTGCTTCATCCAGCCTCTCACTTTGTTCTCAGATTCTGGCCCTTATTTCTTCTAACTTACAAAGTTGTATTTTGCCACACTAGACGGTTGCCCAGAGCTGTTGAATCCTTTCGCAGATGCTGTCACAGGTAGGATGGGCAGTATATGTACTAGTTCATCGATTCGTGGAGAGAGTTCCCTGCTGAGCCTTGTGAGTCCTCATTCCGTGCAGATCCAGTTGGGTTGATGGTTGCACGATGTGCATTCGTACCCTTCATGGTTGATGGATGGCTGCTTTGTATCATCGTGGCTACCGTGCACATCTTCCAATCCATACCTAGAACCACCTCCTTCATCTCAGCTTCTGTGCCCCCCATCGAGGTGCATGCAGTGCGTCTTCGAATGCACCAGGCTTCTTTTGTGTTATGATTAAGGTGCCAATCTTGACGAGCTGCCCCTCCTTCGTTGCACCATTGTCTGCTGGACGTTGTCTTTTTTCTATGGTCACTCATCACAATGATCGAATCATAATATTACAGTTAAGTGTCGTAACTTCCTTCAATCGGTTCTGCCATCACTCAGGCTCCTAGTCTGAATCCACTATGCATGTGCTATCACGCTCCCATGATATTCTTCCATCATCTGTAGAATGCATTCGTTCTTCCCCTTGTGCTATTATCTGATAGATGCAATCAAGTTCTTCTTCACTCTCCTCGTCGCGCACTCGCTTGCTCTCCTTCTGCTAGGTCCAATGGAACTACTACCTACATTGACCTCTTTTCAAATGTCATTTTTCGTCTCTTTAAATTAATGATCCCTTTCATGTCCGTGCCCCAATCAATTGTGAGCAATGCAGGGTAAGGATTACTGTCATCAACGATCTATATTACCTCGAAAATGGTCTGTGTACTTACGCCTTCGATGTCCACGGTCAACCCTTGCATTTAGCGCATTGGTAATATATTTTGTTGGTTGGCCATCCCTAGTTGAATCGCGGACCAATGTAGTGAGGGCTTGCCCATGCACTCCCATGTTAGCTTAGGTAGCACATTCGCATCTGAGCCTAAGTCTAGGATGACTTGATCCATCTCGTATTCGCTGATTTGCGTTGTCATTCTCATTTCTCATCCAGTGCGTAGAGCATGTCTTCTTATTTTTCGGACTATGTGTGGCTCATCCGATCCAGTGTACCTAGTGATCAACTCCCATAGTCCTTCAACGGCTTTACTATTGTGCAACAGCTTCATGCAGGTTTCAAGAAAGCTAGTAATCATGGAGGGGTCCAATCCCAGCTCCATTTGGTCTCTCCTACCTGGAGTAGAAACTTCCACGAAGCTCTTCTGAGCTTCCTTAGGCATCTTCATCCCTTGTTCTAGCTTAGAGTCAGGTTCCTTTGTAGGTGCATTGCGCCTCTTCCTGTCTTCTACAAGATATTTCTGCGTATCACCTCCTATGGTTGCGTCGCTCGTCAATTCCATATTTATACTGGGGTCTGATTCGTGTGGTTCTGATCCCATCATCTAGACATTTTGGGTTGGTGTAGGTTGTAACACTACGTTCTCATGCATCTAGGTAATTAGCGTTGGAAAATCTACCATTTTATGATGAAACTGCTCACAATAGGGGCAAGAGATCCTGGTCGGGTTAGTGCAGTCATGAGCATAGTGTCCTGGGCCCTCACATTTATAACAGATCAGTTGTCCATCGCATCGCCCAAGCCCCATTATTCTTCCTCGATCGCGTCGTTGAAATCCTCCTCGCGCTTCAATCTACATTTGATAAGCTAGGGTTCTTTCCATCATTAAGTCATAACTTCGACACATTCGCTAATCATGACCTACTGATCGACAAAAGTTGCAGTACAGCTACTGCTGGGTCTGGGTATACTTATGTAATAGGTGGCAGTTATCTGTTGCATGTTTTCCACCCACTTGAAAAATTGTGCACCAGAGAACAAGTGCGACACTTTGTCCTTTTTGTACCTCCTCTTTTAATAGCATCGAGACCCCCCCCCCCCCCCCCCCGCCAGATAGTTTGCGAAGACAACGCAATGATCCTTATCATGCCCTTAACTCTTCCATTTAATACAGCCTACCTCCACATGTGCCTCTGATCGGGGCACCCTTTCTTGCTTCAAGCTTTTCATTTCTAAACACAGGTTTTGAAGTTGCACATGGATTTGCTAAACTCCCAACCCTGGATCCGGTATTGGGGTTTTGTGCAACCTCATTGTTGTCTCCAGCGCTTCAACTTAGGTTGAGATCTTTTGTTGTGACAGAGCCATCCTCAAATTTGGTGTCAATGATGCCACAAACCATGTGCAGTGATGTGCATTCGTCAATGTCATGTTAGCCTCACAAACAGTGCTTTTTAACCTCTGGTCCAGACCCCATGGAGTTTCACCAGGCAACATTGCAATCTCCTTGAACCCAATAACCGACTGTGTTTCTAATTTTGGTAGACCAAACTCTTTGTTTAGTGCCTCTTGGATTGCTGCTATTCACTTGTTCGGATGATCGGTTGAGTATTTTATGTACCACATCAACACGCGGTCCTGTAGTGCACTAACTAGGGTGGCCTTTTTGATGTTTTAAGCTATTATGCCTTGGTCATCCCATACAAACCTTATCCCAAACCAGAATTTCCTTGGTTCCTCATTTCCTACACCCTTAAATATTAGCATCTTGACTACACTCGCCATCCCTACCTTTGGTGGTGATGGCGTTGGAGGTTGGGTCGGTGTTGGTGTGGATAGATTTGATGTAGGTGAAGCTGGTGGTGGCATGGATGGAGGTGGTATTAGTGGGAAGCGCTCCTTGATCAACTGGACTACACTCGTTGGTGAGAACCTCGTGAGTTCCTCCTGACTTTCCCGTGAAATAGAAATCAGAGGACTGTTCTCTACCCCTCCTATTCTGTGGTAACCTCTTTCACTCCGTGTTACTCCAGACATCAATAAATGCGCATAATCTATTTTTCACACAACAACATCTTAATCCAAGTATTCAATGATTTGATATACTTACCCTCCAGTCCTTGGAAAAATCACCTTTCTGCTTCACTATAACTCATAGTTCTATCTATCGCGAACTCAGTGATAAATCCTACTAGTACCTGATCTAGCCAATGATCTACTACACGTGTGATCTTATCCTCGATAGCTTCTAGCCTTCACACCAGTTCTGGAGTCCACACAATAGGCTGATCTAATCTGCACCTTCCAATGTTGTTAGCTAACCTCGCGATCCACTCGTATAGTTCTACCAGAAATGTCGCGAAGAAGACCTCGTGAATATCTGTGTATATATAGCAGTCTAACCAATCTTCCTCCAATATCCATGGGTTTCTATTTTCTTGAACTGCAAACTCATGCAACTTCAGATCCCACCACTCTTCAATCCCTTTTTTGTAGGTTTCCAATGTTCCAACATCAAAAACCGCTTAGGAAAATCCTGGTCCTAGCAATGGAACCATTTGTTGGCTTATAGGGGCTTGACCCAGGTTCGAAAGAGTTATTTAATGAAACGAATCCCGCAGCTACTGGCCCTTTCGGCAATAGCCACGGGGTGTGGACTGAGGTCTCATCCGAGGTAGCAGGGAAGACTGCTAGAATGAGGTTTCCACACCCTTGGGATGTCTAGATGTGGTCTGGAGGTTTCTTGCACCATTTTGTAGCTTTTTGTTACTCTGATTCACGCAGATCCAGACCTAGAATAATCCTTACTACTTATTAATGTCATGTTTATAGATTCAATCTAATTTTTATGGTCTTGAAGCAAACATTGATCAAAGTTAACCAGTTCGCACACTTAGAATAGACACATATTCACATATATTCATAACATAAGAATATGTGCATAGATCAAACAGTTATATTATCCATACAAAAGATAAATCCGCGATAATTTAGATTTAACACAAAATTTCATAAGCAACTTATCTTTATTCAATTTCTTCACCAATACATCGAGATCCTCCCTGCGCACTTAGCTGTAGGGGTCCATGTACACAGTTGTAGACTCTTCCAGGCCTCTGTGCACATAGCTACAGAGCCTCTATCTACTACCCAATACCGTCAACTTGGACTTACAGATGCTTTAAGACTTTCCTTCTCAAAAACCAATGACATTACATATCAGATCAAGGATTTCATACCAAAAAGATACTTCTACCCATAGAGCCTCACTCTATTTATACATTTCCTTGGATCGCGATCCACGGGCGGGCCAACTCAACTTACATTTCTTTACATTATTTTTGCGTAGACTACCCTTTGACTCAACTTATTACAAATCGTGCTTCGTGCATCCCGTAGAGTCTTTACCTTATGTTTACACAAAATTTCGTGCTTTGTGCCCTGTGACTGTTGCATAGGGCTTCTACTACCTAATAGGTTGTTTTATTAGAAGAGGATGCGGTATCAATTTTGACATCAACCTTGCCCAGCTTAGATTTGGAAGCTTTAACACTGAAGTATGATGTAGGGGGTCAAATGATTCTAACTCATGTGGATTTTAAAATATGTGAAGAAGATAATTAAACCTTTCTTTGATAATTTCCAATCAATTTCATTTACAGGGATTGAAAAGCAATATTACGAAAGAAATCTAAAAATTTCATAATAGATTCATCAGGTGATTGAGATTTTTATGATCATAACGATAGAAATAACGAAGTAACTCTTTGATAATGTGATTTTACAAGTGAATAGAGGATGCGAGAAATGTGCAACACTAGTATTTGACGTGCCTTTTGAACATGTAAGAGAACAACCATAGGCAATGTCGTTTGGGGGGATTTCATTCCTATCACAAAAGCATAAGAAGGAAAATTTGTATCTTAACAAGGGTGCTCTGTCGTCACCATTGTACTTGATTTGTGACAAGTCATCAATGACATCCTTCGAAAGTTCAAATTCATGTGCATAATAAAAACATGCCAGAGTTAAGATTGTAATGTAAGTCATGAATGATTTGTAGAGATTCAAAATAGACTTTGAGAGCTAAGCTTCTCATCTGAACCTCCTTCCAGTGCTAGAAATGTTGACGGTGATGGTCCTACCAACATGTCAAGCGATATCCGTGGTAAGAAGTCCCAACTAGACCTCAGACCATTTGGAGCAGGAGTTCTAGAAGTGGGTAGTAAATTAGTTCCTTTACCATGGTATTGCGTAGACGTAAATAAGATGAGCTTGTGATAAGTGCGTGACCTTGCATGGAGTCAAGTGAGATGCATGGGGGTTTGAACACATAGAGGGGAAAATATAGTGTGCCCCTTAGAAGCCTGTAATAGTATGCAATCTGAAAAGAACACATGTTTGGGATGAAATCAAAGGCTCGAAGAAGAATAATCCACCATCCAAAGTGATGGATTGATACAACAACATGTCTCCAACAAGATTCACTCAATTGCATACAAAATAGTTCAGACACAAATGTGTAAGTTAAATAACATACATTTCTAAAGTAATAAGAATAGTTGAAGTATAATAACAATATATGCATGAAACCTTGTTGGCTCAGTTATATTATTAAATCAAAGTTTCATCCGTACATACACCATTGTCAACCACTAGCCCCAATAGTGGAACATTACAATCAATGCCATCTTCTCCTCTAGATAGATGTACTTGTTATATGTGCTAATCATGAAAATGATGGTTCTTTGAAAATGATTATTCTAGCTATTGTTGGAACAAGGAAGTCTTCTCTCTTTTGGTGTATTTTTCAGGCTATTTATAGTGCAACAACAAGTGGAAAAATTCGTATGTAATTTCTTGCTCCAACTGGTATTGTTTTTTTTAACATACGTGGGAAAACAATACATTTTGGTTTCAAAATTCCTATCAAAGATATGAAGCCACTATGTGGGCAGGCTTTGGCAGTGCTCCAAGAAGAAATGAGGCACATTTCATATATATGGATTGATGAGAGGATCTTTATAGGTCCAAGGCTATTGATAAAAATAGATTCTCGTTTGCAAGAAGCCTTTCCTAAAAATAGGGATTGTCCTTTTGGTGGTAGGTCCATCATTCTTGTGGGTAACCTTGCCCAGATGCCTCCTATTAAGGATAAACCTATGTATGCACATATAACAATTGCAAAATTTATGTGAGAAAGCTTCAACATTGTAGTGGCTCTCAACAAAATTTATAGGCAACAAGGACATGATCTAAGACAAGCACCTTTTCACAATCTTTTAACCAACATTAGAAATGCAGAGCCTTGTTTTACTAATTGGGATGGTCTTATGACTTGTGTTGATAGTTTCTTGGATTGACAAGAAATGATTTTGTTTGATTCTTCTATTCACTTATTTGCGATGAATAATCTCGTGAATTTGCACATTCAAAAAATGCTTAAAGCATTAAATTGTCCTATTGCAAGATGTATTGCAGAAAGGAGTAGAAGAGCAAAAATAAGTGATAGTTATTAGGATATGTTCAAGTGTGAAGTAATTTTATGTTTGGGAGAGTGCGTGATGTTAATATGTAATTTGTGGGTTGAAGTTGGTCTGGTTAATGGTGCACTTGGATATATTGAAAATATTTTCTTTGCGCTTCGTTCAAAGCCACCACAACTTCCACAATCTATTACAGTTATGCTTGAAAAGTATTGTGGTGTTCCATTTTATCAAGATTCTCCAATTCTTGTATCGATTCCCCCTATTCCTAGGGGGAATATGAGGCAAATGCCTTGGAAAATGCCGTGGGCGTTGAAAATACGAAAATCACAGGGGATGACTGTGTAACGATCCATTGTAGATATTGGACACAGAGAGAGGCACTGTATAACATTTACAACTATATCAAGAGTGCAATCAATAGATTCTTTGTGGATTTCACTACCTTTTTCTTTTAAACGTTATGAAAAAATGAAAGATAGTGCATATGTTACACTTAGAAAGAAAGAGGAGTGATAAAATTCAATATAATTTTTGGGGTATTTATCTTGAATACAATTTACTATTCATGAATTTTTTTGTACTTTTTCTTCTTGATTCCAATTATTTGTATGCATGTGTTTAAGAAGAAACAAGATTACCTCTTTATATTTTATTACATTTTGCAATTATTTGTATGCATCTTCATAAGTTCTTTGTTTTCTTCTTTGTTGATTTTAGTACAATTGTTGGTTACTGAAGTAAGTAAATTGACTATTTCAGAGCAATTGTTGTTTGATTGCTTGAACTGTAGTTATTTCTTTTATATTTGTGTTTGAATATGAAATAAACAAAATCATAAATCAATAGTTTTGTTTCTATTAATTTTTTTTCTTTGAATATACTGATTTTAATTATATCTTGTTGTCAATGATTCACAGATATGGAGAACAATGATGCTAATTATTACATCAAAGCAATTAATTCTATTACAAAAATCATTAGTTTTGTTACCTTTGTTCATGCAAGATTTGATAGAAGACATGGCTTTGATCCTAATTTTTTCGATGATCATATCTGTGTTTTGAGTGGAATGAAATCAAATATTCAAACTTTATATCATTTACACCAAAGAGAATCAGGGACGAAACGAGAAGGGACTAACTTGAACGAATAAAGTATCGTGATCATTATCATATTGATTTGAATTGGTGTTGCCTTTTCCAAGTGTGTTTTGGAGGAGGCCACTATCAAATAATTATGTTGTAGTCGAGTGTTGAGACTTGAATTTTGTTATGGAATGTGTTGTTATTGTTAATGTTATTTCCTTCAATGTTACTAAACTTTGCATTGTTTCCATTGGTTAACGTTTACAATTTCATCTCATTTTTTTTTCGCATTGCGACAAAGATTGTTAAAACAATCTTTTATTAACTATGGCGAATGCTTGTTAGTGGTTCACAAGAATTTGTTAACATAAGAATTTGTTTATTTATTATTATACTTGAGTAAACAAATCTACTTCTCGGCTATGTCACAAACATAAATATTTCAATTTATTAACATAAGAATTTGTTTATTTATTATTATACTTGAGTAAACAAATCTACTTCTCGGCTATGTCACAAACATGGACTAACTTTGCTTCCTGGGACCCATTTTGTCCGCCTTTAAAAAGGACGCTTAACTTTTCTTCGTGGGTCCCATTTGCCCCACCTTTAAAAGGGGTAACGCTGGGGGAGTCCGGTCCATTTTTTCTTTCATTTTTCTTGATTTCGGATCTTCCGCTGCAGAGCTTTCAGACGCGGTGTTCATTCTTTTTCTTTTTCATTTCGGATCCTTCTGATTTGTGTTGCGCAAAAGAATGGAGTACGTAAGGCGGAGGCTGATCGAGTCGGGAGTTATCGGACATGTTCTCCAGGATTTCAATCCTCGTGTGATGTTCGTTCTAGTCTTCGGCGACACACGAATCAACATAGGTGATGAAGTAACCTCTGCTCAACTGCAACACCCTCCTACTCGGTTTGAAATCTATTATGCTGATCTTAGGATACGACTACTCTTCAGAAACCCGAAATTAGTAGCATGCGTAAGTTTAATTCCTAATTTAATCAAGATGTCCCCGAATAATAATCTACTCACTTGTATTTCGTCAAACTGAAATTCATTATTTACTAATTATTTCGTAAAACCGTAATCAGTTGATGACGGATCCTGAGGCTCCTGGAGGCGAGTACCTGCACTGGTATGTTATAATCTGCCTGAACTCAGAACAGGTTTTTATTAAAATGGCACAGGGAATCCATTAAATAATTTCATAATAACGGTGTTAATAGCTACGTTGTGCAGGTTTGTTGTGGGTTCCATCTGCATTACCCAGAATGTTGTAGGTATGATGGTTGTGTTTCTTTCTTTGACCATGACATTTATCCTACATCAAATGTGTTTGTTAACCGTCCGGAATATGTTTGTTTCTCTGTGCTGCGATATTAGGATTGCCGCAGTTATATGTGGTTGACTATGAACCTCCCAGAGCGGGTACCCGCATGTTAGTTTTCACAATGTTCAACATTCATGAATCTGATCTCCTGGCTCCACCAAGCTCCCGGGAAAACTTCAGTACCACAATTTTTGCTCAGAATAATGCACTTGGTTACCCGCTGGGTGCTTTTTTTTTCTACGTCAGGTGAAAACGAGGACAAGAAACAGGAGAATGGGGTTAGTGAATCGTGTTTCGTATCAACTAGTAATCTGAGGAGTATGAACAAATAAGAGGACGAGGTTTTTGTTTCTTTGTGGGTTGCCTTCTCCAGCGTCATGTATGAAAACGAGGACGAATATCCGAACCGTGAGGATAATGAATCGTCCATTTGCACGAGTTCTTGGTGGTATAGGTAGAGAAAAGAGAACGCATTAAGAGGAAAGCACGTGAGAAAGATTATGTAGTGACACCATTTTCTCATCTTAATTCACACTCTTAGATTGCCGTTGTTTATTGTTACGGTAGTTAATTATATCAAGCAAATGCAGTCAAGCATACTGTATCGTTGTTTATTGTTATGGTAGTTAATTATATGAAGCAAATACAGTCGAGTGGAGCATACTGGATCCTTGGTTTGTTGAAGTTACCTAATTTGAGTGCTCAGTTTCGTTCCACAGGATAGGTAGCCAATGATGTTTTATTAAATAACATATTTAAACTTGCAAATATATTCCTTGCGTTTTGTAGGATATGGTTAGCCTGCAAATATATTCCTTGCGTTTTGTTGGATATGGTTAGCCTGAATATATCAAAATACAATACAATACAATTCCATACTAAACGTTTACCTACTGTCCCTTCCCAATTTATCATTTCTGAAAGTTATGTACAGAGAATTGCCCGAGATTATAACTGTTACGAATCCAAATACCAAGATATTTGCGGAGTAAATTGCAGGGAAACCAGGAAAACAATCCCTGATATAACGTTAAAAGCAGGATGAAATAATTTGTCGAACATTCAACCTTAAAATGGGAATTTTCGGTCGACCCTGACTAAGCCATCGTTAGTAGGTACATGTTATTGCAATTACAATTTTTTATATAGGATGGCTAACACATCTACATTTATAATATATTTTGCGGAATCGAAAACTTTCTGCGAAAAAATTATAATATTTTAATTATTATTATTATTATTATTTATATTTTCAGTTGGCCATGACTAAGCCATTGTTAGTAGGTACATATTATTGCAATTACAATTTTTTTATTTTAATAATAAAACAAATTTTTATGGTTAATCTATAACATATTTTGTGTAATCTAAATGTTTAATGAAAAATATAATAATATTTTAGTCATTAATTTTTTTTCCTGATTAATTTTATAAATAATTTAAATTTCATTGGAATAGTAAATGTGCATTTTTTATTTTTTTCCCAGTTTTATATTACTATGAGAATGCTATATATTAAAACCATCCACTACCTATGTATTAAACTGACAAATTTAATATATATAGATATATATTAAAATCATCTAAATAAATATGATCTTAAAAATATCTAAGAGATGCTATTTTATTTCATTTAGGATATTATTTTATATGGGTTTAAAAGAATATATTAAAAAATAATAATTATCTAACACTATGATTCATGGTAATTAAACACACAAAAGCTTATTGTAGTTAAACACACAAAGGCTAATGCTAGCAGCTCCTACAGATTTGAGTGACTTGTTTACTCTAATAATGTTGTCCATTAAAGTCCATTAAATACACTGTTATTGGTCAATTATGGGTTCTTGTTTACTCCAATAATGTTGTCCATTAAAGTCCATTAAATAGACTGTTATTGGTCAATTATGGGTTCCTTAAACATATATATATTTTTAAATTTATAGTTTCACAACATTTCCTTACAAAATAGCTTATACAACAATAATCCATAACCATTTGCAGCATATCAAAAAAGAGAACAATGCATCATAAAGCCACCATCACATCAATGATACATCATGAAGTCATTACACGAAGAGAAAGAGAGACCAAATTTTTGAGAGAAATTACAAATTCTCCTTCTTCTAATGCCTTGTAACATCTTTCCCATCTTATGAAAAATATTTAATTATTGTTATTATAAGGTAAATATATTTCATAATTGCATAATCTATCATTGTATAGGGTTACCCCTTGGGTTAACAAATCTTGCAATACTTGTTATAATACATTTTCGTCTATTCTTGGTACCTTTGTTCAAGTTTTGGAATCGAATAAACGCAATGTCCTAGTGTACCAAGACGTAAGACCCATTTTTCTCCATTAATAAACCCAAGAATGCTCTTCATAATTATAAAGCCATGTTCCTCTCCCACTTTCTATATATAAATTGATATACATATACACTTAGATAATTTGATGCCCTATTTATTTTTGTAACTGTATGCCTTACCCCTTTTTTCTCCATACAATTATTTACCACTTACATTACTAAACTAGTGCATAACTCCTTAACTCTTAGGGTTATGCATATCACGAGTGCAACACTTATATTCATATACGTTATTATGAGGTTTCCTTTGGAATAAATTTCACTCACCAAAGTGTTGGTAAGGCACTAGTAGTATACTAGTTATGCATGTGTAATTGATCCTACTATCTCTATCCATGATGGTTTCCACATATGAGAGCATCATGTTGAAAAGTGTAACTAGGTTCAGTCTTCATAATGACATGTAATTATGATTTTATGTAGTGATATGTAAAGAAGAAAAATAAAATATAGTAATTCTTGAATCATGGGTTTCATGAGTGAGAGATTTTTTCTTTCGAGTCAAGACTCCTATTGAGAGTCTTTGGAATTATTTTTCATCTAGTCATATAATGGTAGATTCATTGTAATGTAATGAGGTCATGTTATACTTGATATAGAGTCAAACTTGTCTATGTAAAGCATCCTCCAAGACCTTGTCACTTATCCTCTTGAAGTGAGCCTACAACGATGGAAGAACATGCTAGAGGAAGTCGGGCTAACCTCTAGTGATCATGTTAGCCTAAAGGACATGAGGATAGGTGTATTTATAGTCACAATCGGGCTCACTTCGAAGCAAGAAACTCAACTTGCATTTGATCAAGAGAAGTGCCAAGAAAGAGGCTACGAAAAGAAGTGCTAAGGAGGTTTCTTCTAGGGTAGTGAAGGAGGGATCTTCTGTGTCAACGAAGGAGGATTATTTTGGGCATAATGAAGAAGAGACTCTTTTGAGTATAGTGAAGTATTTTCTTCATGGAAAGGAAAGGAGAGGTTTCTTCTAGGTAAGCGAAGGAGAACTTCTTTTTTGGAAACAAAGAAAGGATTCTTCTTGGTGACTAAGATAGAGATATAGAGACTAAGTTTCTCTAGAGGAGAAGATTGAAAGCCTAGAGACCAAGATTCTCTAGGGTAGCCAAGGAGTAGTGTGAAGGATAGAGACCAAGTTTCTCTAGAAGGAGTCGAGGAGAGAAGTTTTAGATCAAGATGAAAGTTCAAAAAGGGAAGAGGCGAGCATGAAGGTTAGTGAAAAACTTCTCGAGAGGATACTAGAGTCAAGGGTCATTGTCATGGCCTCATCAATTGAGTTTCTAGAAGAAGAATTTTTATTAGATTTTCCTCTTAGGATGTGAGATGTTTTGGCCCTCGCTAAGAAGCCTACATACTGCGTCACTTGTATTTTATTTTGCACATTGATAATTTTATTCATGAAAAGAACACAATAATAACATAACAAAGAAAATAGTATAAGTTAAGAAGTAAAAGTGCACCACAAGCAATTATCAAATAGAGAAATCTTTTAACTCTGAATGCCCTAGATTTCTCAACATGGTATAAGAGCTTAGGTGTTGAAGTCAAGAAGGGAATTCAAAGAAAGTAAACACATGAGAATAGAGCTTCAAAGAAGGATCAAATAAACTCAAAAAACAACAAGAAAGAAATCAATATCTACCAAAACCCTAGATCAAAGAAATATACTCTAGCAAGAGTCTTGAAATTAGCTTCAAGAAGGAAGCAGGAAGAAATATTGAAACCCTAGAAGCACTTCAGAGATAATCACTCAATCATCACCAAAGGATTGGAAGATATTCAAATCTAAGGAAGGTTAGATCAAAATTGAATCTTGTCTTTATTGATGCAATGATCTTATTTGGAAAAAGATCATCCTAAAGAAGGAAATCTTCTTTTGTCAAAGTAGGAACCTTCTTATAAGGATAATAAAGTTCTTCATCAAGTTGAAGATATGATATTCACTGCTAAATACCTTTTTCTTATAATCTAATGTAGTGATAATGACTTCATGTTTCAAGGAGAACCATAAGCTGGTTGGGATATCAAAATTCCTTGAATGGAAAATAAACATAGAAATGCTTCTCAAAGTAAATGAAGTCACTGATCATGTCCATTCAAAGGTCTCCAAGCCATCCAAAGAACAAGCACTATATGAATAGATGGAAATGGATCTAAATGCTCAAAAGATACTCAGGGAATCTATCTAAGATCCTCCCCCTTCCAATATAGTTGAGCTAGAGACATCTAAAGAAATATATGATAAGATGGTAGAACATTCCTCTAAAACCACTATAGAAAATACCATATAAATTACATATGATATATATAAATTGAAGTTGTCAAGAGATGAAGAGATATCATCGTGTCTTTCAAAATAATATCAAATAAAAGGTCAATCGCAAGATCTGGGAGAGATGGTATCTGAGAAAGAAATGATATTCATTATTCTAAATGCATTGACTGATGAACAAGGTAATCTTATATCTACTAATGAAGAGGAAGTTATCCCACTCATCAAACAATGGTCTCTCTACAAGGCATAATAAGATAGGTTGAAGAAATAAAGTGACAAAAGATAATATGGAAGGGATCAACTAGTGACAAAAATAAAAGTAAGAACATTGCTAAGGTATGATGTTATGATTGCTAGAAACTTGGGAACTATCGAAAAGATTGTCCTAAACATAAGAGGGACACGAGGGATAGGGAAGAAACCCATATTGTTGTGGAAGTAAAAGGGCCTGAGACAAAGAAGCTTAATAAGGAAGAAGTAAGAGATCTCTACTATAACTCACATGATCTTCTTCACTAGAAGGTACTTTCCACCTGTAATTTATGGATAGGAAGCAATTTAAACAAGATATGATGCACTAGATTATAAAATAACATTGTGATGGAAACAATAGAAGTAAGGGCTCTTGACATGGGAAGAAGAAAGTATGTCTGCAATAAATTCTATTGTTTACAAAGAATAAAAATCTATTAGGATACCTAATTGGAATCTCAAGTGGTACTTATAGAAAGAACCATAGGTCATGATCGATTGGGATCATCATATAATAATAAATAAGGAAACATCTCCCATGGAATACTAATCAAAGGATTCATTGATTTAGAAAGGAATAAAATGTTTCACGAGGAATTCAAACTCGTAGGATTCAAGGGATGATGGTATGATGACATAACAGGAAATCAGGTCTAAATGATAAAGTTTCTTTGTTCAAATGAAGTTGCTACAGAAATTCTGAATGACTGAAAGGAAGGATAAGGTATGTATGTTTACATGGGACATTATGAAATCCATTTCATATGGTTGTAGATAATATGGATTACTATTTCCATCTTCGGAAACATGATAAAAATAAGAATGGATCTCCACCTCCAAAATATTTTAGCAAAGCATAAAATCACAATAGATGAAATCAACATAATATGTTCTCATATGAATCATGAGGTAGATGACTACAATTGATGAACCCTGATTGAAAGCTCATGGGAATGAAGTGTGTGGAAATAAAGGAAGAGATCATGAAAATATGCAACAAAGGTAAAAGGAATTCAACATCCTAGACCAAGAAGAGTTGATTGGAATATCCCCTAGAATGGTATGAGGACTCTCATAGGAGTCTAAAAAAGATGGAGACCCTTGACAATGAATATCTATACGAGATGTGTCAACATCCATGCAAGATGGTGATACCTATAGGAAGATGTCATGATGAAATACCATCACAAAGGTAATTCTCATTTAAGTGTTTATTTCTTATTTTTGAACTAATATTTGGATGTGCTTATCTAGGGTTGCCAAAGGGAATATCTATGGATGACTTGCAGGAAAACATATTGAAGAAATGCCTAACTAAAATCTTGTCTCCCAAAAGCCTCTAGTATGGGTTATAAGGTTCTATATATAACAAAGGGTGGGGCGACCCTTGACATTCCCTTTTGACTCTTTGACTACCCTCATGACTCTTCACATTACATAGTGACTGTTCACATTCCACTAGTGACACTTGGAATTTCACTTACAATATTTTTACAAATAATGATACAATTTCCACATATACCCACGTGGGACAAAATAGGCTTCAGCTAGTCTAACAAGACAAAGATCATCACTCGAGGTCTTGGGAAAATACCAACTAGGAAACATCGTCCTGATGGTCTTTAGTGATGAACTGATGCCAAGCTTGGTATTGTGCTATTCTCTCTGCGTACTATTTGGTGATGTATTTCTCAAAACAAACTCTTGCCTCCATGTCTTCTGGGTATATGTTTCTGAAACCTCTATCCATCTCATCTTGAAGCATGTGCAACCTCTTCTTGAGTCTGGTTGGACCACAGATGTAGGTCTTCATTTTTTATATGCTCATCCACAAGTCATCAGTTATGGCCTCTCGCATCAGTTGCTCTATGTACCTGTCAACCTCTAGCAAGACTTTGTTCTTCTTTATGGCTTGAGTGAGGGTTCTGATAGAAGGAATCGTGTGTGTCCTCACTATGACATCTAGACTCTTGAACAATCATGCATAGGAAGCCTCGATGCTAGTGATGAGCGAAGGGAGATGCTCATAGTTCTGAATCAACATCTGAATTTGTGCTTTGACTAGGTCTTCATGTGGATTCATTATCTTTTGCAAGGAAAGTTGGGCTCCCTTATACCTCATTGTCCATTCTTGTACATGCATAATAGTAGCATGAATGTCTTTGAGAGTTAAGGACATCTTCATGCACTTTTACTAAAAACTATATAAATGGAAAACCACCTTGTGCATGGTGACAACTCCTGCATATAGTGTCTGCAAGGTGGTCTCAAGAGTTGATATTTTAGAAAGGATCACTTTCCTCATTTCTTCCATAGTGGGTCTTGTAGATTGTTTCATTCTCTACCTAATGTCTTCTAAGTCCTTTTCCATATGATCATTCTCTGTTATCAAGGACTTTATCATTGAGCTCATGGCTTCTACATAAGCCTTAGAAGCATCGCCCATGGAAGTTGGATGTCTTCTAACATATGACACAATCACCCTTTCCTCTATGTGCACAGTTGATGTGTGATCGTCTGGGATCTGATTTATTTGTGCCTGTACAATCCTTTGATTTGACTCATCAATTGACGTATTTTACAAATCCATCATCAAATCATCATCAAGGAGAACAAACCCTCCTTGATTACTTGAGACTGGTTCTAATTATGGAGGTGGTGGAGACCGTGGGGCAACCTAGGATGCTCTCGACATGTGATATCTATTTTGGACTTGTGGCTCTTGTTCAATCTCCATGACCGTTGCTTCAATCAATTACTCAATTTTCTAAGAAAGTTCTTGAACCTGCATGTGGTCACCCTCTTCTTCATTTGTTGGTTACTCTAACTCCTCAACATGTGTAGGCACAATTTAATCTTTCATTATGCCTTGCCTTTCCTCCTGTTCTTGTTTTTCCTTCTCTTCCATTTCTCTTCTCCTGAGCTCCTTCTCTTCTTTTGTCTTCTCTTATGTTTCCTGCAAATTCCTCTTTGCATCTTCCTACCTTTGGTTCTCTCTCTTCCTCCATTATACTATCCTTTCACGTTTTCACCTCTTCTCCTCTATTTCCAAAGCTACTTTATCAACAAGAGGATATTCGTTGAACTTGTAGTTGTTCGTAGCATCTCGGTTCTCGACTATCTTCCTCTTGCCTATATCATGTGTCAGTTTGATGCTCATTTCTGTTGTTGTTGTTTCTTCCTGTGGCGCTACTACCTATAGTGCTAATTTCCATTCTATTCCCATGCTTACCTATTCATTAAGCCTAGAGGAGTTGTATCAATACCTCCAAGGGTATTCCTCTAGCCAATAACATGCCCCTTAGATCTATGGATAAGACACCTTCGTACAATGGTTCTTGCATATAAAGTGGGCATTATACGATTTGCAACTGTTGGTGCCAAACTCAAACTTCTTTAAGTCCTGGGCCTCGAAATCCACATCCTTCAAGCTCTAGATCTCATAGAATCCAATCCGCAAAGGAAGAGTAGGACATGGTACCTTCTTCATCCTATGCATTCCTATTGATAAACATGTGAAGATGTGATATGAAACCACTTGGATGACCAACTTATCCCTGGAAAACCTTGGTAGCACATGCATATCCTTCTCTCCAACAAACAACCTTATGATGGTGCCACCGGGTGAGGCATAGCAATCTGCAATGTTAAGCAATCCCTGCATCGCTTCTTGGTACATGCAAAGTGGATCTCATTCAAACATCATCTTGTAAACTGAGGTAATTAAGCGGTGAGATAACCTTGGCATGACTCCTCGGTAGCTGCACTCAAAGAGCAACTTACGATAAATGTTCATAGCATGATATGATGGTGTCCATGTCCAACTTATGCTAGGAAACTATTGTTGGTAAAAGATTGCATCAAGCAGGTATGAAGAAATATAGAATCTCATTATCCCTTTGGTGGATTTCGGGCATTAGACACAAGCACTTTCGACTGAAGATCCAACATGTCTGACCAGTTGGATGGCCTTCTTTCATTTTCTAGTTGATCCAAGACAACCACCCAATTTTGGTGAAAGATCTCATGCTCTTTACTGTAAAAGTGGCATGCAAAGATGATCAAGAGTTGGTAGGCCTTGTTTAGTGAGTTATTCTTGTATACCTCATTAGGTGTCGACCTGATTGGGTATCGACCTAAAATTTGAGAGCTCTTTTAACCAACACCTCATGATGTCTCTAGTGTTCACATTATTGTTGGGAGTATAAAACAGTGCATCCACGCGGTTCATCGACTATGGCAAGTGATACATATTTTGATTGCTTTCCACCCTAAAGGTAGCAAGTTGTGTTCCACTAAGACTACTCAATTTCATCGTCCTAGGATTGGTATGTGAGAAAATCCAATGAATTATATCTACAAATGGGAAGGGGGTACGTGCATGCAACCCAATACAAGAATAACTTGTTGATGTTGACATAGACATGTCAATCTTCCCTATCTTCCTTGAAGCTACCTACAAATATGTCCTTTATTTCCTGCCGTGTTATATTCATGTCCTTCTCTATGAACAAATATGTGTCTGCATAGATTGGCAATTTCATTGATATATGTTCAACTACATCTCCAGTGCTACTCTCTACAATATCCTTTGATCCATATCTCTTAGAAACCATGTTGTATGTACTAATGAGAAGCTACTCAACAACTGTTGTACTTGGAGACAGAGAGGACACTCATGGCATGCAAATGTCAGCTTAAAATAAAAAGTCACTTCAAGGACCGATCATGCAGCAAACTAGAAAATTGTTGGACAACATTGTCTAGTTTTGACATTTAGAGGTGAGGGAATATCAACTAGATTTGTGCATTTTGCATTCCTAACTACTAGTGAGAGGTGATGCCGACTAGAAATTCACCATGCATAGTCTAGTGTAGCTTGCTGAGGACTATAACTGTACAATGCATAGTTTAGTTTAGCTTGATTCTGGCTGGGACTACGTATTGCACAATCCTAGTGGGAAAGACTTCGAGACTAACTATTGGAACTACACAATGTGCAGCAAGAAGTAGTCACTCGAAAAATCGACATAATTCTTGTAGCCAAGGGAGAGCATTGAGATATAGAAATGCGCAGTGCATGTGAGGAAAAGCTAGATCTGAGTCAAGGCAACCCAAATCTTCCCAAGGGAAACTTTTAAACGAACAAATATGAATGCATGAGATAAGTATGGTGCATATATTAGTGAATGGTGATGCATGCAATTAATAAAAATGTAGGAATCAGTCAAACAGGCGAACAATAAATCTTGTGGAGAACGTTGCTGCAATAGAGACCATTAGTGCAAAAATTGTGTTATGCATGAAATATTGAGGAAAGTGTTGTACTGTTCAACAAATCCCATTTTAATATATTATAAATTTCCTATGAAATTTATTATATTAAAATAGGGACCCTTAGTTTTAAAAAATCCTATGATTTTTTTATTTTAAAAAAATAAAATAGAAAATGAACATAAAAAAAAAATTAATAAAATCCTATCATCAAAACTTAATACTTAGGTTTTTTAATTAAAAACAAATTATGAAACCTTTATTATAAAAAAAATCAAATTTTAAGTACCCCCGAGACCCACATCACACTTAAGCCTTTAAAGCCCTAAGTATTAAAACATGGGTTATTTAACTAAAAAAACAAAATAATCAGAGTTTCATTCTTTACCATTCCCCGCATTGAAAATTAATAATACACTAAGGTAAAACCCCTTCGATAATTCTGTTTGTGATTACGATATGATATCGGACCCAACTGGATCATAAGCTTCACTTCATTAAAATCCCACGTCCTTGTAATCACAAGAACCATTGCCCATGTCCCATTACCTATCTCTTGTGATTGTGATAGCCTGAGCGTGATGGAGTCATACACCTCAGTTGATAAAACCCCATGCCCACACAATCACAAGTTCCATAGACTTGATGCTCGTGCCACCGATTGTGATATGCGATAAAGCCCGAAATCGATAGGATTTTACATGCCAATTCATAAATTCCCCATGTCCGCGGTTACCGTAAAAGTTCTAAAAAATATTAAGTTCATACTCCTGACTCATACCAATTGTGATATGCAAGTAGCCCAGATGTGATAGGATTTTAAATTCCATTTCATACATCCCCCACATTCACGCAATCCCAAAAGCCATGGAACTTAAGACATTCCTCCCTTGCTTTGAACGTTGATTGCAATATGATTTGAGAAGGCCCCCTTTGTTGGATTGTGTTATATTCTTTCCACATAGTTAACAGGGGGTTTGAAGGGCACCCGTAACTCCACTTTATGGGGTCTGGGGTAGCGCCGTAGAAAATTTTGGTTTTGGACCCTATGTTAGGTTGGGCGAACCCACATATGGTTTTGTGCATGATTTTTGCACATGGTTTTTGGACGTGATGGTTTTAGGTCCATGGTATTGGACGCGTTGGTTTTTGGTCCATGGTATTGGATGCTTCGACATGTATAAATATGTATCGTAACATTGAAAGGAACATAATGAAAAATCAAGCTAGTAGTCTCGGTTTTGGGATCCAGTGGAAAAATCTCTGTGTATATGTGTTTTATGTGTTATGCTCTCGCATTGTTTATTTTTTTGTGTTTTAGAATTCGTATGCAGGTAATTTCTGTACGGGGTTAAAACCTACATTTGGTATCAGAGTAGATTTGGCTTCAAGGGGATGCCTTTGTTGCTAAGGGGTTTCACTCGGGCTTGTGGTAGACCCTATTCGGTGAGAGATTTGCGAGATTGATTCTAGTGGTGAAAGAAGATGGTGAGGAGTGGAAAGATAGAGATCGAGAAACTTAATGGTCAGAGTTTTGAGTTGTGGAAACTCAAGATGGAGGATCTGTTGGTGGATAAATATCAGTGGATTGTGGTAGATCTGGGTACTAAACTAATTGGAGTGTCCAATGAAGAATGGAAGATGTTGGATCGAAAGGCAAAGAGCACAATATGATTGTGTGTCTCATATTCAGTACTGCTGAATGTATCAGGGGAAGCTACGACAAAGGCTTTGTGGGACAAGTTAAGGACTTTGTACCAATCTAAGTCTTTTGTGAATAAACTATTCCTATGTAAAAAGCTGTATAACCTGAGGATGAAAGATGGAGACTCAGTGACAGAGCATCTGAATGCGTTTAATACTGTGGTAAGTCAGTTAGCATCTGTTGATATTAAAATTTCAGATGAAGATAAGTGCATCAATTTTTTGTGTTCTCTACCAGATTCGTGGGATAGTCTGGTTATTACAATAGGTCGTAATGCAACTACCTTGTATTTTGATGAAATATTCTCATCCTTGCTGATGGAGGAGATGAGACGGAAAAATATGGAGAGCCAAAATGGTGATGCCTTGTCTGTACGAGGGTAGACCCAGAACAGAAACAAAAATAAGTCATCGAATGGGAGATCTAAATCTAAAGGGAGATCTAAATCTCCAGGAAAACTTGTAAAGGTGTTGTGCTGGAAATGTGGATAGGGAGGGTGCTACAAAAGGGACTGTAAATCTAAATCTCCTGACAAAGGAAAGGGATCTAATGACGCTCCTTCTGAAGAGGTGAAAACCACCTCAGATGAAGGTGGGGATGTGTACTTGGCTTCTTCAAGTACACATGTAGATCATGAGACATGGTTGATTGACTCAGGTGCATCCTTTCACTTCACTCCCCATAGAGAGTGGTTTTGCGAGTATGAGAAATATGATGGTGGTGATGTCTTCTTGGGGGATGACAGGAAGGGTAGAATCGTTGGTCGTGGAAAAGTAAAGTTGAAGTTGTAAGGTGGAAGGGTTAGAACGCTTCCAGGTGTTCTACATATTCTTGCATTAGCGAGAAATCTAATTTCTGTTAGCAAGCTGGATGATGCAGGTGGAAAAATAGTGTTCGAGAAGGATACCCGCAAGATGGTTCGGGGAGCAATGGTATTGATGCGGGGAGTTCGGATTAGAACTCTATCCAAGCTGCAAGGTAGCACTGTTATTGATGGGTGCAATAGTTCTGTGGTTCCTAAAAGTGGAGCAGAAAATCTAGTGGTCTCTGGACAGAATAACATGTTGTGGCATCAAAGGCTTGGACATATTAGAGAAAAGGGCCTTCGAATACTTCATGGTAAAGGTATGGTAGAAGGTATGAGTAATAGCTCTCTGGATTTTAATTTCTATGAAAATTGTGTATATGGGAAGTAGAATCGGGTGAGCTTCGCCTTTGGTAGTAAGAGGGCGAAATAGATATTAGAACTTATGCACAGTGATGTGTTTGGACTTGTGAAGGTTCCGTCACTGGGTAAGTTTGTGTACTATGTATCATTTATAGATGACTTTGCAAGGAATACAAGGATATATTTCCTTAAGAAGAAATCTGAAGTCTTTGACAGAATTAAAGAATTTAAGGTTCTAGTGGAAAACCGGACAGAGAAGAAGATAAAGATGTTGAGAATAGATAACGTTGGAGAGTTTTGCAATAAGGAATTGGAAGAATCCTATAAGAAGTGTGGTATAGCACAACATAAGACTACTCCATATACACCTCAGCAAAATGGAGTTGCAGAAAGAATGAATAAGACATTGATGGAAAGGGCAACAAGCATGCTCAGTGGTGTCGGGTTAGGATAGGAATTCTAGGCAAAGGCTATGGATACTGCATGTTACCTGGTCAACAAGTCACCTTCATTAGAATTGGAGGATAAGACTCCACAAGAGGTATGGACTGGTAAAAAACCCTCCCTTTCACATCTGAGGGTATTTGGATGTGATGCATATGTACATGTTCCAAAGGAGAAACGAACCAAGTTGTATAGTAAATCTAAAAAGTGCATCTTTATTGGGTATAAGGATGGTTTAAAGGGTTATAAGCTTTGGAACCCAGTCACACGAAAGGTTGTGTACAACTGAAATGTGGTGTTCAGAGAGGTGAAAGATGTTATTAAACATGAAGTCCAAAGAAAGGAACCTGAGAAGATAGAGTTTGAGCTAAAGGACGAAGAATTGGACTCTATAGTAGAGGAGGAATCAAAAGATGAAGAGCCACAAACTCTAGTTGTGAGAAGATTAGTTCGAGAAAGAAGGAAGCCTGAAAGGTATAGTCCATCTGTTGTTATGAAACTAGCTCACAAAAAGATAGAAAAGATAGATCAACACCTTAGAGTTCAGCCTCTTCAAGGGGGCAACCTCCTTTACATTACACAAATGAATGATTCTTTGATGATTCACATGACAAAACCTCCTTTCTATATATAGGAGTCTAAGGAGTCACAATATAACCCAACCGACCTAACAATAATAATATAAAGGCACGAAAATAACAATAGAGGGATTCTATGTGGCACAATAATAACAATATGGGGACAATAGGGGCACAACAATATTAATAAGGGATATAAGTACAATATCAATGTGGTAATCACTAGTATTATAGGGACCTAACATGCCCCTCTCCTTCAAAAAGTGTTGTCCTCAATGCTTGAGTAGTTCTGGATGCTTCTGTATAAAATTGTCATCCTCCCATGGGGAATCTTCAGCAGATAAGTTCTTCCACTTGATGAGATACTTCAAAATTGATCGATTTCATAGCTATCGATTTCTTGTTTCTGTGACTACTTCCGGTTCCAATGTAATTTTTCCTTCCTCGTCAAGTTCTGGCAATACTGTTCGAATTGGGAGCTTTTCGCCTATAACCTTATTTAAACATGAAACATGGAAAACTAGGTGCACTCAAGAAGTTGCAGGAAGCTCCAATTTGTATGCCATAGTACCAATCTTTTGCAACACCTTGTACGAACCATAATACTTTGGTGATAATTTATCATCCCTTTTAGCTTTCTTGAGGGACATTTGTTTATATGGTTGTAGTTGTAGGAATACCCAATCACCTACATCAAAACTTCTTTCACTACGATGTTGATCTGCCTATTGTTTCATTCTATTCTATGCCAACATGAGGTTATCCTTTAAGAGTTGGAGGACTTGTTGTTGATGCTTGATGTGATGTTCCACTGCTTGAACCTTAGAATTTTCTCTTAAATATGATGTGATGGATGGTGGCTGATATCCATGAAGTGCAATAAATTGGGTCCTTTTTATTGCGGTATGGAAGGAAGTGTTATACCACCATCCAGCGAGAGGCAACCATTTGACCCATTGTGTCTGTTTATCAGATATAAAGCAACGCAAATATCCTTCCAAACATTTGTTTACTATCTCAATTTTCCCATCAGATTGAGGATGATAAGATGAGGTATGAGCTAACTAAGTACCGAGACAAGAAAATAATTATATCCAAAAATTTCCAGTGAAAATGGGATCTTTGTCACTTACAATAATCTTTGGGTTTCCATGTAGCTTTTGAATTGTTTCCATAAATGCAGTAGAAACTGTATTGGATTTAAATGGATGTGATAATGCACAAAAGTGTGCATACTTGGTAAGTCTGTCAACTACCACCATGATGACACTCTTTCCCTCAGACTTGGGTAAACCAATGATAAAATCCATTGAAACCTCCTCCCAATGTTGGCTTGGAATGGATAAAGGTTTTAATAGACCCAATGTCTTAATTGCTTCAACTTTATTTTTTTGGCAAACCAAACATTTTGCCACAAACTTTTGAATATCCGATTTAAGGCCATCCTAAGGGAGAAGTGTACAATTCCATAAGAATCTTTTGTTCGAGTTGGGAATTCTTACAGAGGTATAAGCGATCTTTATACCATAATGAATCATTTTGCCAGCTAAATGTATGAAATGTACTAGAATCTTGTTGTAACTTTTGAATAAGTGCCCACACTTCATCATTCTTCCATTCCTCCCTTGCTTCGTTTATCCAATCTGGTTGTATAATAGAAATGACACACAACAATGCTTCCACATCCTCATCCTTTCTTGAGGGTGCATTTTCCACCACACTTTTCTTCCCTTTTCTGTAGATGATTTCAAAGTCATAAACCAACATCTTTTTTATCTACTTTTGTTGCTCTTCAGAGGATAATCTTTATTCTAAAAAGTATTTAAGGCTATCATGATCCACTTTTACCTTGAAGTGTCTTCCCATTAGGTAGGGTCGCCACTTCTTAAGTGCATGTAGTATTGCCACCATTTCCTTCTCATAAATAGCTTTGTGTAAAAACTTTCCCTTGATTGGACGACTTTCAAAAGCAATGGGTTTTTCATCTTGCATTAAAATGGCACCAATTCCATTTCTTGAAGCATCACATTCCACAATAAAGGTTTTTGTGATGTCTGAAGCCCTTTGTTGCTTCTGGAGTCCATGAAAATGCATCTTTCTTCAATAACGTTGTTAGAGGTGTTGCTATTCTCCCATAATACTTAACAAACTTGCGATAATACCCTGTCAACCTGAGAAATCCTTGTAGATTCTTTATGAATGTGGGGATTTTCCATTCCTTAATGGCTTTAATTTTGCTAGGGTCTACCTTAACTCCTTCATGAGATACAATATGACCCAGATATTCCACCTCTTGTACTCCAAAGAAATATTTGGATCCTTTTGAATATAATTGTTTCTCCTCCAATAGTTTTAGCATCCTGTCAACATGTTCAACATGATCCTTCCAAGACTTGTTGTAGATTAGTATATCATCAAAACATACTAATAGAAATCTTCTAAGGAAGGGTTTGAAAATGGAATTCATCAAACCTTGAAATGTAGAAGGTGCATTGGTAAGGCCAAAAGTCATGACCAAAAATTCATAATGACCCTCATGAGTTCTAAATGTTGTTTTCGGATTGTATTCAGTCTTCATTCTAATTTGATGATATCCTAAACAAAGATCCAAATTGGTGAAGTAAATTTATCCATGCAATTCATCTAGTAATTCATCAATGACAGGAATTGGAAACTTATCTTTAATAGTGAGCTCGTTGAGCTCCCTATAATCTGGAAAGATGCACCATGATCCAACCTTCTTGTGTACCAATACTACTGGAGCAGAGAAAAAACTTTGACTAGGTTGAATTATACCATCCTCTAGCATTTCTGCAACCATACATTCAATTTCACTCTTTTGGGCATAGGGATATCTGTACGGCTTGATGTTTGGAGGAACACTTCCTCGAATCAGATGAATAACATGATCATGATCACGAATAGGTGGGAGCCCTTTGGGAGTCTCAAATACCTTGGAATGATTGTCCATGAATTTTTGGAGATCTGGAGAAATAGATGATTTCGATGTGGAAACATCTAGCGAACATAATTGTGCAATTACACCTCTTTGTTCCATTTTTAGAAGCTTTGTCATACTGTTAGAGATGATTATATTTCCTGGTTACATTGCAATACCCCTTAATTCAACTTCCTTTCTTTCTATAGAAAATTTCATGAAAATTTCTTGAAAATTAAAAGCTTTTGTAGCCATTGGACTCCTAGTACAACATCAGCACCTCCCATTGGAATGGAAAGCATTGGGCTAGTCAATACATATTCTCCCATGGATAGCTTGATATTATGGCACTTTCGAGAGCAATTTATTGTTACTCCATTTGCAACCATCACTTGACACTCTGGTGTTTGATATAGGAAGCAATTCAATTCTTTTGCTACCTTTCAATGAATAAAATTGTGGGTACTTCCTGAATCAATCAACACTATTACCTTTTTCTTCTTGATTTGTCCTTCTGTCTTGCTCATTTGAGGAGTGGTAATTCCCTCCAATGCATTACAAGATATGGTCAGATTCATTTCTTCTTTATCTAGGTTTTATTCCTGGAGTATATCCTCTTCTTTTGACTTTTCTTACTCCTTTTCTTCTTCCTCTTCACAATCTATGTAGAATAATTTCTTCTCAACACACTTATGACCTTTAGTGTATTTGCTATCACAAAGGTAACAAAGCCTTGTTTCTCTTTTTTCTTCCAATTGTTGTGGTGTTAACCTTATATGTTGTGGAAGAATAGGGGAGAAAACACTTCCATCTTTATAGTTTTGAGTGGTATGCTTCCTGGTTGCCATAATTTTGCTTTCCATTTTTCTTGCTAACCTGAATGCCTTCTCTAATGAATCGGGTTCCGAAAGGTGAACATCATGTTGGATATTATCTTTTAAAGTCCCTACAAACACATCAATCCTATGCTCCTCTCGAATATTTTTTACCCTTATGTTCAATTTTTGGAACTCTTTAATGTGTTCCATTATTGAACCCTTTTGTTTGAGACTTATCAATTGGCTAAAAAAGTGTTGCTTTTGTATCCTCATAATGTGCTATCAATTCTTTCATAAAAATAGCCCAAGTGATAATCTGTTTATGAGAGAAAAGCCATTAATACCATAAAAACTGATTTGGTTCCAAATATAAAGTTGCAATACGTACCTTTTGTGTGTTTTGCACATTATTGAGATAAAAAAATTGCTCCATCTCTAATATCCATGTTGTGGGATCCTTGCCATCAAACTTCCTCATATCGATTTTTGGAATATGATGGGTCTTTGATCCAACATTAGAGTCTATGAAATCATGATTAATTTTCATCATGAGTTTCCTTTACTACCCTTTCACCATTTGCAAGTATTTCTTGTAGAAAATTTGCCAAATCTGTATTCAAATCTTCCATGTCTGTCTTCAAATCTGCCATGTCTCTCTTCAAATCTGTCTTCAAATCTATCTTCATATCATCCATATTAGCTTCCATGCCATTCATCTTAGCTTCCATGAAATTTATCTTAGATTCCATGCCATTTATCGTAGCTTCTATTAGCTTTTGTGAGAGTGACATTTGTTGCACTTGGTCTTGTAATTTTGATATATCATGTAGCATTTCTTCATCTTCTTCATGAGTCATGCTAGAGCTTTCAAGTTGCTTACTAGGTGTTTGTATTTCTTTCCTCAGAGCATCAATTACCGATAATAATGCTCTACTATGCCCTTTGAATTCCTTCAAAATAATTTTCCAAACCAAGCTTAAGCAAAATTTTAGAAAAATCTACACACCTTTTTTCACTTTGTAGGAGCTCGATATTGCCTCTGATGTATCTCTGTAATTTCAGATCAACAAGTTCTAAAATTGATACCTACAGTAGCCCTCTGTGTTCTCTTTCCAATGCCACTAATCTGATCCAAATTGGATTCTCCAAGGAAGAGTTATGCCAAATCTCCCATAGTGACCTGATTATAGACTAGTTTAGTAGAGCGAACTGTACAGCATGCCACTTGTCCCTGTTTCAACCTTTGCTCTGAAAAATATATGAAAGAAACTACAGTCCATCCTCTTTCTGTACCTTCTTATGAAACTTCAATCCAATGCTTAGAGAGAATGTTATGACGATTTTTACTAGGTAACCTGTTTGGAATGTAATTCAGGAGTTTGCAAAAAGACAACTTCCTCAGATCATATCTCTACAAATATAGCGCAAAAAGCTCTAAAATTAGGACCCAAGGTTCAGTGCTATTTCATCTCAAATAGATTTTTATTTCGCTTCTGAAACGTTGAATAAAAAATTTATAGCGAAAATGCCACGATGACCTATTTGGAGCAGCAAAACCCTAGAATCCAAAGCTCTGATACCAAATGTTATGAAACCAGCTCACAAAAAGATAGAAAAGATAGATCAACGCCTTAGAATTCAACCTCTTCGAGGGGGAAACCTCCTTTACATTACACAAATGAATAATTCTTTGATGATTCAAATGAAAAAACCTCCTTTCTATATATAGGAGTCTAAGGAGTCACAATATAACCCATCCGACCTAACAATAATAGTATAAAGGCACAAAAATAACAATAGAGGGATTCTATGGGACACAATAATAAAAATATGGGGACAATAGGGGCACAAAAATATTAATAAGGGATATAACTACAATAGTAATGTGGTAATCACTAGTATTATAGGGACCTAACATCTACTTTATGTTGAAATTTTGCTTTATCTATTACTGACGATGATCCTAGAACTATGAAAGAAGTAGTAGATTCAGAGGTTGGAAAACTCTGGAAAGAGGCCATGGTTGATGAAATGGCATCTTTGCACAAAAATGAGTCTTGGGATCTAGTGGAGTTGCCGACTGGAAGGAAACCCATTGGCAGCAAATCGTTGTTCAAAAAGAAGACAAATGCAGAAGGAAAAGTGGAGAAATAAAAAGCTTGGTTGGTAGCAAAAGGTTATTATTAGGTGTGAGGAATTGATTTTGGTGATATATTTTCTCCTGTTGCCAAGGTAACTTCTATTAGATTACTTTTATCTGTTGTTGATGCTTTTGATTTTGAGGTAGAAGAGATGGATGTGAAGACAACATTTCTTCACGGGGATCTGGAAGAGGAAATCTACATGAAGCAACCTGAACGCTTTGCAGCGAAGGGTAAGAAAGAATTGGTATGCAAGTTAAAGAAGTCTCTGTATAGGTTAAAGTAGTCACAAAGGATGTGGTATCATAAATTTTATACATCTATACGGGGGCTTGGCTTCACCAAAAGCAAAGCAGATCACCGTGTGTATTTTAAATTAATTGGTGACTGTGTTATTTATCTGGTCTTGTATGTGGATGATATGTTGCTGGTTGGAAATGACAAAAAAATTATCCAGGATTTTAAGACCCAATTTTCCTCCAAATTCAACATGAAAGATCTTGGTGCTGCAAACTATATTTTTGGCATGGAAATTAAAAGATATCGAGCAAAGAGGAAGCTCTAGTTAAACCAAAGGAAGTATGTCAAGACAATGCTGCAGAGGTTTAATATGCAGGGTAGTAAACCAGGGAAAGTTCCTATTCCTATAGGTATGAGGTTATCCATTGAACAATGTCCCAAGACACAAGAAGAGGAAGAGGACATGTCCCGTGTTCCATATGCAAGTGCAGTCGGTAGCCTGATGTATGTAATGGTCTATACTAGACCAGACATTGCACATGCAGTGGGAGTATTGAGCAGGTTTATGTCAAAACCAGGAAAGGAGAATTACACAGCAGTGAAGCGAGTTTTCAGGTATTTGCATGGCACTAGTGATTATGGTCTGTGCTACCAAGGAAGACAAGGATTGGACAGAGTGTTGGATATTTGTGGCTTTGTTGATGCAGACTGGGCTGGAGATCTAGATCAAAGAAGATCTACAAGTGGGTATGTGTTTAACCTATTTGGAGTTGTCGTCAGTTGGATGAGTAAGAAACAATATATAGTGGCACTATCAACTACAGAGGCAGAATACATGGCAGCCACTCACCCGAACCTAGTAGGATTTTACATGCCAATTCATAAATTCCCCACATCCGTAGTTACCGTAAAAGTTCCAAAAAGTCTTAAGTTCATACACTTGAATCATACCAATTGTGATATGCAATTAGCATAGACGTGATAGGATTATAAATTCCATTTCATACATCCCCCATGTTCACGCAATTCCAAAAGCCATGGAACTTAAGACATTCCTCCCCTGCTTTGAATGTTGATTGCAATATGATTTGAGAAGGTCCCCTTTAGATTTTGTTTGGAGTACACGCAGCCTAAAAAGAGATTGTGATTATGTTAAGTTCTATCCTTGGTCTAAAATTGATTGTGATCTAGTCTTTCTTTCTATTTAATCAAAATGGCTTAGATCTAATCTGTCGAGATCAACGACAAAGAAGATTTTGGACCCACCTATGCTCAATTTTAAGTCTCTCAAAGGGTGGGTCTGAAAAGTGCTTTTTCTATCCAACCCTAGATCCACATGTTACTCATTTATTCTTTAGGACTCTCCTCTTCACAAACAACTTACCCATTTGAACCCCCTCTGAAAAAATCGCTAAACCTCCCCTTTTCATCAGCATCTATTTTGCAATCTGTGATAAGACCATTTCCACTTCGATATCATCTATAACACCATTTACTACATCATCTTTCCACATGGATATGCCATGTCATAGTGACATCATCCCTCATGTCATCCCACATATTGTAAATTGCAAGTATTTCGGCCACTTATTATATTCTTCCACTCCATAACTACGATTGTGATATTCTCGGGTATTACAATTTTGATATTTTTGTGTTTTTCAATTTGTGATAAGATTGTGAATTCGATCTCTCTTATCACAGACCACACTCTGCATTCCTTTCCATGATGTTTGTGTTCGAGAATTATTACACTTTACATATTTTTTTGTTTTCGTAGAAAGCATGATTTGTTTCAAATGAAACTCGCTTATCACTCCCAATTAATTTTTACATATTGATTCTTGTTTTCCATGTTCATGTTCAGAACAAAATAGGACAATTGTGCTGATAAGCAATAGTTGAGTTCAAAAACATGGAAAAACATCTAGATAATTTGATGGAACAAATAAAACCTATGAAGACATCAAATCACTTTCAAAAATTTCTACCAAAAAATTGTTTTTTCTTTAAGTGTTATGGAAGGGATTTGTTTAAATTCCCTCAGTGCTCTGCATAATACATTCAGTTGTTTTTCTACTATTTAAGCTTAATTGCTATATCAATTTAAGGTCCTGAATTTTATGAAGAAAGGATTACGAAAGTTCGCACTATTGTACTTTCATACTTTTCTCAATAGAATGACTAGAACATTGTTTTAACAATTTTCATAAGGAATTTTGAGAAGTTGCATTTATGTACTCCCAAAATCATCTTTGTGAGAAGGACTAAACTACTACTATTTCTTCTATGAGCTAAGCAATTTGCATTTGGTATTTCTATCTTTGTACCTCTATTTTGTTCATAAATAAATAATGAATTTATCTTTTGAGATTACTTATTACATGGTATTTGACATAAAATGTTACTTGTATTAATTTATGATCATGATGCCATTGATATTTTAAAATACATGTTAAGTAATTTTCTTTGATACTCTAAATGTGATATGAGTTATACACATTATTTTGATTAACTATTTAATCAAAATAATCATATTTAAGTATTTCCATTTCCATTGTTGTTTGAGCAATCTATATTGTCATTTACTAAGGAATATCATTATAGATCACATCTAGATAAATGTTAAACTTCCCAAGTTATAGGGTATATTAATGCATATGTTTTCCACTTGATTCGTTCTTGAAAATACATCTATTTTACTCCACTATAATCATTACACATTCATTCAATCACCTTTCATTGCAAAATTGGTCCCATTATCCCGAGTCGGAGTCACTACCTAAATGGAAAAGGAGTTGTCTTAAGGTTAGGACCGAGTGGTTTTCCCCCAATTGATGCAATGATTTTTGAGGCACTAGAAGGAGGTCCTACATACTATGAATGGAAATTAGTTCCAATCCAAAAATAAAAGACCATTCCGAGAGTCATTTCCCTCCAAAAGTCCTACAACTTCCATATCATCTCTAAAATCTCCTACTTTTAGATCAAGAGATGTACAATCACCTCCCAAGTCTCCTAGAATACTTCATGAGGTAATCCCTACAGATTATACTCCATAATTAGTAGAAATCACAACATTGATAAAGAAATTGGAAGATGTCTCCATTTCAGTAGAAAATTCTGAATCATTCGAAGTTTCTGAAGGAAGTATAACTTCTATTTTTCATGGAACTAGTGTTGACTCTGTCTCGAAGTGAAAAAATTGGCATCTTTCCATTCAAATTTCTACTTCGATCCTGCCAAACGAAAATGAATATGAAGTGTTACCTATTGGCACAATAAGTAAAGGTCCAGTTGATCCTATACAACTTAAACTTCCACTACGAAAGATAATGTTGATGTTAAAAAAATCCACTTCTACTTCCTCCCAATTAATTTTGTCTTCATCCAATTCTCCATATTCACCTAGAACCTTAGTAGTCTCAGATACTATTGAGTACAAAATAGTTGGGGATAAGAAGAAAATAAAAGCAAAAATTTCCATTCATGAACTCACTAAACTCAAACAACAACATAAATTTTTGCTGAAATAATTGAAGGCAGTACCTTCTTTTCCTCTTCCTGTTGTTGTGGTATGCAAAGCTTCTAACGGAATGAGTAAACCTCCTAGTCATTCATTATTCGATTCCTCTCATTCTATTCTAATAAGTGATAATTCTAATTCACATACCCCTCCTTTTCTTTTGACACTTTAAATATTTAATAAAAATGTGCATAATTTCTTGGTAGATTCAAGGGCTTCTTCGAATCTCATGCTGTATTCAGTTTGTCTGAAATTAAACATGTTACCCCAGAAAACTGTAGTTCACATTGTGCAACTTGATAGGACAAAAGTAAAATTCATAGGAGAAATGAATTCATTTCTTATTAGTTTATTTTCCAATCCTGAAGTTTGTCAACTAATTGATATACTAGTTGTTGATATCCTAGATTTATATGATTTAATTCCTAGTAGAGATTGCTAAGAAAAACTAGACGGTTATTTTTCCGTTGATTGGTCACACTTACGGCTCCAATTTAATGGAAATCAGAATCAAATTAGAAACAACCTGTTGGGTTGTGTTATATTCTTTCCACGTAGTTAACAGGGGGTTCGAAAGGCACCCATAACACCACTTTGTTTCCGCGGAAAATTTTGATTTTGGGCCCTATGTTAGGTTGGGCGGACCCACCTATGGTTTTGTGCATGATTTTTGCACATGTTTTTTGGACGCGATGGTTTTTCGGTCCATGGTATTGGACGTGATGGTTTTCGGTCCATGGTATTGGATGTGTTACACAGTAATTTGTCACCATCCCTGTTACTCCTCTTGTCGTACCTTGGAGGACTCATTCCGGGAGTTATAAGAAGTGACAAAGTCTAAAAACACTTGCATTATGTTCCCCTGAGTATGTACTTCATGTTCCCAGAAGACACCTCCTACAGATCATCCCTGAAAAGTGCTCTTTTTCCATTGGCGCAAGTCCACAGTATCCTACCCGCGCCAATGATGGAGATCCTCAAAAGAGGGCGCGACCATTGGCACTCTGTCTTAGAGCAGCAGTCGCGCCAACCAAATTTGGTCATGCTTTTTGCCTTAACGCACGTCCGACTGTTGTTTCCTTCATTACATGGAGCTTTTCTGAGGATAAAAAATCAGTCTTTTGTCGAGCTTTATCCTATATCCATCTTTAATGGCTTTTGAGGATAATGCTAATCCACAAAATGTGTCCCGGTTCATCGTATCCTCCTCCCTTCTTCATCTATATAAGCTTGTCCCTATGCATTTGACAAGCTAGGGATAGTAGTGATAATCGTTAGTCATGGAGTGTTAGATGTTGAGTTCTTGAGTTCTTGGAGGAATGCTAGTGAGTGCTAGAGAGGTTATGTTGCCGGAGAGGAGATGCATTGCAAGACACATATAGTTACTCGCCCAGCCAGGAGAAGGGTCAACGTCAGAACAATGGTTGTAACTTTTCCTGTTTATTATTAATTGATGAGCGACTGCTATTATAGTTCCAATCTCATTGTCTATTATGGTGATGTGTTGATTTATTTCCTTTCTGACTGAAATATAGTTATGCCTTGGTAGTTTTTATGTTGGCATTTGTCTCTTCCTTTGCATGTGCAGGTGTTCGTTTATGATCTGTTGGAGCGAGGGAGAAGGGATATCAACTCTGCTTCAATCATAGCGTTGGACTCCAGGTTGGTCTTCTTGATTCATCTTTGATGCATAACTAGGAACTTGCGTAGCAGCGTGGTTTGATTGTGGCTAGTTCTGTTATAGGCTAGTGGGATCGCCTCTGTCCGCAGAGGGGATTTACCTAACCAACAATTTGGCGATGCCGCTGGGGAGGAGCTATTTGATTTTTGTCTTGCATGTTAATTTTCTTCCGCTTGCTTGAGTGAATGAGCTTCCTGAGTCAGTTTTGAGTTTATTCTTTACTGTTTGACCCATCTGAGTACTGTCAACCCGACCTGAGGTCGTATTATCTATTTTTCTAGCTGGCAAGCTTGATTGGCGCGGTTATTACTCTGACAGTCGCGCCAGTTGGTGCATGTTGCTCTAAAGCAACTCGCGCCAAGCCTGTGGTAGCGCAAGTTGCAGGCTGACAGTCGCGCCAGCCCTGTAAATTTTGCCTGTGTGTGGGTGGAAAGCTCTTTCAGTCTCTTTTTATATCTCTTACAACCTCTGGAAGTGTGTCGAACCTCTGCTTGACTGGTCTTAGCCTTTATCCTTCAGCTGTTTTCCTATTTCTATTGCTTTTCATCTCAGCCCTAGGACATCTAGTGACTTTGCATGTCTAGCCTTCTGTGGGAAGTTTCGGTCTCTTGATTATCCAGTCAGCTTGTTGGTTGTGTTCTGCACCTATCCAGTGATTTGTTAAAGCTTGATCTTCTATACTCTGAATACTTCACTTCTAGCCTCTTTGGATTTCACTAGTCTTTGTGTTTTTCCTTGCTTGCATGGTTCATTTTGGTGTTTCAGAATTGGTTCTATTTCATTGACTGAACTTGGATTGTGCATATCTCTTAGAATTTGTTTACATGCATCATGCCATCTTAAAGGAAAGAAAAACAAAAAATCTCTTGCATCATAGTAGTTAGCATTTATTGTTATTTGTTGCTATTAAAAAGAAAAAGAAAAAAATTTGTTTCTTGTTATTAGCTGCATTAGGATCTTTGTTGTTTGTTGAGTGATCATTTCGTTTGTGAAAAAGATCTCAACCCTCCTGTAGATAGAATTCATCGAATCGAATGATCTAATTTTGGCATATAGTTTGCATGTAAGAAGTTTTTGAGATATCACATACGGTAGGACCAAAAACCTGAAACATAATCGAAGATAAACTTTAAAATAAACTCAATGAACATAACGCAAATACTCTAGAGGTCTAGGTTAGAGACGTGTTCCGGCATCTTTAAACCTGGTAGTTTATCGTCGAGTGGTTGGGTGATTCCTCCACGGTGAAACGATAGGTGCCAATACGGACTGTGCTCCCACGTACCGTTGAGTATATATTGGGAGACCCCTATAGGAATAAAGCCTTTATCCATACGAAGCAGTGTCAGCTGCCCTACAATTCGCAATGCAGTGAACACAGCATTCACGAAGATCGACCACCCGTACCCTAAAAAGTATTCTGTGGTTTTGCAAAAAGTTTGGCACACCCTCTACCTAGAATTCCAGAGCAGTCACTTTTGATCCTTTTCGGACTCCCTAAACGAAAAGGTGCCTGTGAGCATCTTGTCACTTCGTTCTCATTAAATATTCGAAGGAGACTAGAGTCATCTTTTATCCTTTTCTCGACTCTTAAAAAATGAAAAGGTTAAGTTCAGTGTCTTAAAATTTATTGGCCACGATAACATATACCCAATTAGATTTTGTTTACGTTAGCTTGAGTAGGGTTATTTCTCGTTCAATGGCAGCCTTTCCGGTGCCCACCGGCCAAGGTGTTCCTCCTGATGGGAACCCTCGCCCATTTCCTTCTGTTGGAAATGTCGGTGTTTAGTATATCGCAACATTGTCTTTGCCTGGGTTGACCATTGGTTTACCCGTATGGTTGTTTTCAAACTCGGTGGTCTCAAGTGTGATGACTCCTGTCCCGCCACCACCTCCTCCACCCGAACAACACCATGTTGATTCTAAGGTGGACCCCTTCCCTTCTTCGCCTATTGCTGCGTCCTCATCTTCTACTTCGCCTGGTGAAACCTTGGATTTCAGTAACCAGGTGGCTAAGAAGAAGAAGAAGAAGACCAAAAAGAAGAAGTCTCCTAAGGGAAAGGTCATATCTACCACGAGACTATCAGAAGTGGAACCACCTTCTGCTCCTCCGCGGAAGCTTCGGTCTCCTTGTCGATTATGCAAGGGGGACCATTTTCTTTTTGATTGTCTTGGCATTCCCAGGATCCTAGATATATGGTCCCGTGACCCGACTCGCACCTTATTATCGCAGATCGACGATACTTTACTAGTTGGTAACAGAAAAGGGAAGGTTCGTTTCCCTTTTCGACTTTATGAAGGTAATCATCTCCTTCGCCTTTGTCCACTTATGGATGAGGCTTCCCATCTTTTGGCAAGTCTATCGGCTCCCTTACCCCAACTACCCGCTGGATATCAACGTCTTTTTACAATGGCAGATCATCTCTCCACTAACCAAGTGATCAAACATGATTCCTCTTTGACCCAGCTTTCTCTTCTTGAACCTCCCTATGCTCCGCCTGCTCCAGACCAGTCCCTGGTCGGAACGAGTGTTTATTCATCATCTACGCACCACTCTATCATCAAAGATGAACCACCTGAGTCCAAACCAAACGAAAGTCCACAGTTCCAGATTACAAGTGACCCGGTCTTTCAAAAGGTCCAGCTTACAAGTGACCCGGTTTTGCCTACAGAAGTTCCATCCTTAGATGCTCTTACACCTGAATCCAAACCAGACAAAAGTCAAAAGGTCCGGCTTACAAGTGACCCGGTTTTGCTTTCAGAACTTCCAGCCTTAGATGATCCTACATCTGAATCCAAACCAGACAAAAGTCAAAAGGTCCGGATTACAAGTGACCCGGTTTCGCCTTCAGAAGTTACCTCCTCAGATGATGTTATCACTGCCAAGAATGAAGATCCCACCGTCCAAATTCTATTCATTAACATAGACGTTAATGATCAAGTGAGCATCCCTCTCATTCCTTCGCAACAGGAAGAAAGTCCATCAGAATCATATCCGGCTGTCTATCCAGTCCCACCTCCAAGCAACCTAGTTGTTTCCTTCAATTGGGATCAACTAGTCAATCCTCGGTTACCAGCCTCCATACCATTTCGAATTATAGTCCAAGTCTATCGCATGGTTATGGCTGGTACAATTATTGATGAGGGATCTCCTGTGAGTATCCTTTCTTCAACAGCTTGGGAAGCACTTGGTTCCCCACTGCTTCTGCCTGAGATAAGAAACCTTACAGGTTTCCATCGAGAAATCACTCGACCTTTAGGAATTCTTCCCAATGTACCTATCATGTTAGAAGGGAAGACTATGCAAATGGGTGTCATGGTAGTCCAAGGTCCGTTAGATTACAATTTACTCCTTGGGCACGACTATATTTATCGCATACGTGCTATTGTGTCCTCACTCTTCAGAGTGATGTGTTTTCCGCATGAAGGAAGGACGATCAAAGTCGTAGACCAACTTTCATTCCCCGGTTCACACTTCACATATAGTCATCTACCATTCCTCAATGGTCTTATTTCCACAGGAAATGCCCCAGCCTCCACTCCGTCATTCTGATGACGGCGGCTGGCCCCCGGAGGCATGCATCCTCCTTCAAAATCGAGTTTTTCCAACTAAACCTTCATTCCATCCACTCCGTGAATGCCATGAAGCTTGGGGGGCATGTATCTCGATTTTGCATTACCATGCTGGGGGCATTATCATGCTGGGGGCATGCAACAAAAAAATTTTAACAAGCAAAGTTCTCCATGGTTCAAGCTTGTGTAAAAATGAACCCATATCTGATTTACATCCCGTGATTGCCTTTTATATGCTAAATTCTGCTAGATGAGCCTTGGTTATTTCATTCCATCGCCACCATCTCTTTAGCCGATCATATGCTCTCACTTGGTTGTTTCTCCTTTCCTGAGGAACCGCAGCGATGAGTGGTTTTATTAGCCAGCCTCTTAACCTTTACATGTTTCGAGTAAGTTCCACCATTACCGGAACCAGTTGCTATCCTTTATACCACTCGTTCCTTCAGGACGAGTTGCCTTTACGCTCTTTTCTGACTCGTAAAATATGAAAAGATTGTCGAGTATTTTTCCCTTTTTGACTCGTTAAAGAAAATAAAAATGGAGGTCCGCTTTCAGCTCTTTTCTGACCATTTAAAGAGGAAAAGATTGCCGAGTCGCTCTTCTTGACTCGTTAAATGGTAATAAGGGGCGGTTGTTTTAAGTTCTTTTTGTCGACCGTTAAAACATAAAAAGATTACCGGGTTTTTGTTGTTCCAAACTCGTTAATGGTTACGAAACGACGTGGCTTTGACCGCTTTTTTACTTTTTCAGGTCGAAATCACTAATTATGAAAAGTACTCCTCGATCATAATGATCGGGCGGTTATTTCGGGTATTATTTTATACTTTTTCGGGCCCGAGAGACACAACTTTACGAAAAAGGACATCCCTGGAGTTTCCTTTTCTGCTGTCTTTTCAAACTCTCTAAACATGAAAAGACGTCGAGGTCTTCCTTTGTCAGACTCGTTAAAACTTAATGACATCGGATTTTGTCACAACGCAAGCATATGCTATCCCCATCAAGCTTGTTAAAAATAACCGGGGTACTCGCCAGAAATGGCGGGGGGAAAATAAACTTTTTTTTTGAACCATAATTCTTACCGTGACGGCAGTATGTCGCTCTTGAACATGGCACTTTTCTGCTTTCGTGTCCGGGGTGGGGATATCTCATCTCATATCTTTCACTTGCTTCCATGGACTTGGGTACCTTATTTGACCTCTCATCCATTCATTGCCTCGTCATCATGACCTTTGATACCTTGATGTCGAATACTGCCAATTCCATTAATGTGCCACCGATATGTTCAAGAGAAGTTGACCTCTGCAAAGAAACAACCTCCCTCTGATAGTTCGTACAATCTTGATTCACAACATTATCTCTCTGTCTCGTGTCGATGATGTGGGAAACATTATGGCCCACCTTCGATCAAGGTCACTTCCTATCGACTTCAACTCATTATCCAGGAAGTTGACCTAGAGACTCCCTTTTGGTGCCTTGGAGCCTGCATGCCTCAATGGCAGGTTCTTCGTGTTCGACGCGAGGTTTTTCATCATTGGCCTCCGATCGGATGATTCTATGGGCGTTCGACTTCAGATCGTTAATTCACGCACCGTAGATTGTACCTATAGTACCTTGAGGACCATTGTCATTATTGGTGGTACCTCTCGCGTCTGTTAACATTTTCCACTATTGACTGGTAATCAGACGATGTTCATGCATGTTCGACTTCAGCTCATATATTCACATGCTTGAACTTGTACTCTTATTCGGGTCGAGATGGAGCGCAAGACCCTGGATTTTGTCTGTTGTAATCCAGGCGTGATTCTTGATACTTGACTCATTCACTGGATGGCTGCGACCATACCTGAGTCAATTCATTGATCCTAACCAGATGGTTGCGTCCATACTATGGATCTAGATTATTTATGTACTCTCTTATGGATGGCTGCGACCATACCACGTGCATCATGTAATTGAACTATCAGTCATGTCTCTTAATACAGATCCTCGGCGGCAGTAACTATATGTGTTCTTATGTGTGTTCTTGTAAAGCATTTCACCCCTCTCCACCTCTCGGACTTCATGCTTTAGGGGGCATCTGTTACACAGTAATTTGTCACCATCCCTGTTACTCCTCTTGTCGTACCTTGGAGGACTCATTCCGGGAGTTATAAGAAGTGACAAAGTCTAAAAACACTTGCATTATGTTCCCCTGAGTATGTACTTCATGTTCCCAGAAGACACCTCCTACAGATCATCCCTGAAAAGTGCTCTTTTTCCATTGGCGCAAGTCCACAGTATCCTACCCGCGCCAATGATGGAGATCCTCAAAAGAGGGCGCGACCATTGGCGCTCTGTCTTAGAGCAGCAGTCGCGCCAACCAAATTTGGTCATGCTTTTTGCCTTAACGCACGTCCGACTGTTGTTTCCTTCATTACATGGAGCTTTTCTGAGGATAAAAAATCAGTCTTTTGTCGAGCTTTATCCTATATCCATCTTTAATGGCTTTTGAGGATAATGCTAATCCACAAAAGGTGTCCTGGTTCATCGTATCCTCCTCCCTTCTTCATCTATATAAGCTTGTCCCTATGCATTTGACAAGCTAGGGATAGTAGTGATAATCGTTAGTCATGGAGTGTTAGATGTTGAGTTCTTGAGTTCTTGGAGGAATGCTAGTGAGTGCTAGAGAGGTTATGCTACCAGAGAGGAGATGCATTGCAAGACACATATAG
This sequence comes from Pinus tabuliformis, assembly GCA_031772625.1. Classification (NCBI taxonomy): domain Eukaryota; kingdom Viridiplantae; phylum Streptophyta; class Pinopsida; order Pinales; family Pinaceae; genus Pinus; species Pinus tabuliformis. The sequence continues at coordinate 725,258,168 of CM062819.1, forward strand.
TTACTCGCCCAGCCAGGAGAAGGGTCAACGTCAGAACAATGCTTGTAACTTTTCCTGTTTATTATTAATTGATGAGCGACTGCTATTATAGTTCCAATCTCATTGTCTATTATAGTGATGTGTTGTTTTATTTCCTTTCTGACTGAAATATAGTTGTGCCTTGGTAGTTTTTATATTGGTATTTGTCTCTTCCTTTGCATGTGCAGGTGTTCGTTTATGATCTGTTGGAGCGAGGGAGCGGGGATATCAACTCTGCTTCAATCATAGCGTTGGACTCCAGGTTGGTCTTCTTGATTCACCTTTGATGCATAACTAGGAACTTGCATAGCAGCGTGGTTTGATTGTGGCTAGTTCTGTTATAGGCTAGTGGGATCGCCTCTGCCCGCAGAGGGGATTTACCTAACCAACAGGATGCTTAAGCATGTATAAATGTGAATTGTAACATTGAAAGGAATATAATCAAAAATCAAGTTGGTAGTCACGGTTTTGGGATCCAGCAGAAAATCTCAGTTTATATGTGTTTTATGTGTTATGATCTCGCATTGTTTATTTTATGTGTTTTAGAATTCATATGCAGGTAATTTTTGTATGGGGTTAAAACCTACATTTGGTATCAGAGCTATTTTGGCTTCAAGGGGATGCCTTTGTTGCTAAGGGGTTTTGCTCAGGCGTGTGGTAGACCCTATTCAGTGGGAGATCTGTGAGATCGATTCTGGTGGTGAAAGAAGATGGCAAGCAGTGGAAAGATAGATATCGAGAAATTTAATGGTCAGAATTTTGAGTTGTGGAAAATCAAGATGGAGGATCTGTTGGTGGATAAAGACTAGTGAATCGCAGTAGATCTAAGTACTAAACCAATGGGAGTGTCCGATGAACAATGGAAGAAGTTGGATTGGAAGGCAAAGAGAACAATACGATTGTGTGTCTCAGATTCAGTATTGCTAAATGTATCAAGGGAAGCTACGGCGAAGGCTTTGTGGGAAATGTTAGGGACTTTGTACCAATCTAAGTCTCTGGTGAATAAATTGTTCCTGTGGAAAAAGAAGTATAACTTGAGGATGAAATATGGAGACTTAGTGACAGAGCATTTGAATGCATTTAATACTGTGGTAAGTCAGTTAGCATCTATTAGTATTAAAATTTTAGATGAAGATAAGTGCATCAGTTTGTTGTGTTCTCTACAAGATTTGTGGGATAGTTTGGTTATTACAATAGGCAGCAATGCAACTACCTTGCATTTTGATGAAATAGTCTCATCCTTGCTAATGGAGGTGATGAGACAGAAAAATATGGCGAGGAAAAATGGTGATGCCTTGTCTGTATGAGGGCGGACCTAGAACAGAAATAAAAATAAGTCATCGAGTGGGAGATCTAAATTTAAAGCGAGATCTAAATCTCCAGGAAAACCTATAAAGGTGGTGTGCTGGAAATGTGGAAAGGAAGAGCACTACAAAAGGGACTATAAATCCAAAGCTCTTGACAAAGTAAAGGGGTCCGATGAGGCCCCTTCTACAGAGGGAAAACCACCTCAGATGAAGGTGGGGATGTGTACTTGGCTTCTTCAACTACACATGCAGATCATGAGGCATGGTTGATTGACTCAAGTGCATCCTTTCACTTCACTCCCCATAGAGAGTGGTTCTGCGAGTATGAGAAATATGATGGTGGTGATGTCTTCTTGGGTGATGACAAGATGGCTAGAATCGTTGGTCATGGAAAAGTAAAGTTGAAGTTGCAAGGTGGAAGGGTTAGAACACTTCAAAATGTTCTACATATTCCTGCATTAGCCAAAAATATGATTTTTGTTAGCAGACTGGATGGTGCAGGTGTAAAAATAGTGTTCGAGAACGATACCTGCAAGATGGTTCAGGGAGCACTGGTATTGATGTGGGGAGTTCAGATTGGAACTCTGTACAAGCTACAAGGTAGCACTGTTATTGATGGGTGAAATAGTTCTCTCGTTCTTGAAAGTGGAGTAGAAAATCTAGTGGTCTCTGGAGAGAAGACCATGTTGTGGCATCAAAGGCTTGGACATATTGGAGAGAAGGGCCTTCGAATACTTCATGGTAAAGGTATGGTAGAAGGTATGAGTAATATCTCTCTAGATTTTGATTTTTGTGAAAATTGTGTATATGGGAAGCAGAATCGGGTGAGTTTCCCCTCTGGTAGTAAGAAGGCGAAACAGATATTAGAGCTTGTGCACAGTGATGTGTTTGGACCTGTGAAGGTTCCATCACTGGGTAAGTCTGTGTACTATGTATCATTTATAGACGACTTCTCAAGGAATACATGGATATATTTCCTTAAGAAGAAATTTGAAGTCTTTGATAGGTTTAAAGAATTGAAGGCTCTCATGGAAAATTAGACAGAGAAGAAGATAAAGGTGTTGAGGACAAATAATGGTGGAGAGATTAGCAGCAAGGAATTTGAAGAATTCTGTAATAAGTGTGGTATATCACAACAGAAAAATACTCCATATACACCTCAGCAAAATGGAGTTGCAGAAAGAATGAACAAGACGTTGATGGAAAGGGAAAGAAGCATGCTCAGTGGTGTTGGGTTAGGACAGGAATTCTGGGCAAAGGCGGTGGATACTACATGTTACCTAGTCAATAGGTCACCTTCATGATTGTTGGAGGATAAGCCTCCACAAGAGGTATGGACTGGTAAGAAACCCTCTGTTTCACATCTAAGGGTATTTGGATGTGATGCATATGTACATGTTCCAAAGGAGAAATGAACTAAGATGGATAGTAAATCTGAAAAGTGCATCTTTATTAGATATAAGGATGGCTTAAAGGGTTATAAGCTTTGGAACCCAGTCACACGGAAGGTTGTGTACATCCGAGATGTGGTGTTTAGAGAGGTGAAATTTTTTATTAAACATGAAGTCCAACAAAAGGAACCTGAGAAGATAGAGTTTGAGCTAAAGGAGGAAGAATCTGACTCTACAATTGAGGAGGAATCAGAAGATGAAGAGCCACAAAATGCGGCTATGAGAAGATCAATTTGAGAAAGAAGGTAGCCTGAAAGGTATAGTCCATATGCTTTATGTTCAAATTTTTCTTTATATATTACTGGCGATGATCTTAGAACTGTGAAGGAAGCAGTAGATTCAGAGGATGGAAAACTTTGGAAAGAGGCCACTGTTGATGAGATGGCATCTTTGCACAAAATGAGGATTGGGATCTGGTGGAGTTGTTGGCTAGGAGGAAACCCATTGGCAGAAAACTGGTGTTCAAAAAGAAGACAAATGCAGAAGGAAAGGCGGAGAAATACAAAGCTTGGTTGGTAGCAAAAGGTTATTCATAGGTGCCGGGAATTGATTTTGGTGACCTTTTTTCTCCTATTGCCAAGGTAACTTCTATTAGATTACTTTTATCTGTTGCTGCTGCTTTTGACTTTGAGGTAGAATAGATGAATGTGAAGACAAAATTTCTTCACGAGGATCTGGAAGAGGAAATTTACATGAAGAAACCTGAAGGCTTTACAGCGAAGGGTAAGAAAGAATTGGTACGCAAGTTAAAGAAGTCTCTGTATGGGTTAAACAATCACCAAGGATGTGGTATCAGAAATTTGATACATTTATATGGGGACTTGGCTTCACCAGAAGGAAAGTAGATCACTGTGTGTATTTTAAATTAATTGGTGACTGTGTTATTTATCTAGTTTTGTATGTGGATGATATGTTGTTGATTGGAAGATTTGAAAACCCAATTGTCCTCCAAATTCAACATGAAATATCTTGGTGCTGCAAACTATATTTTGGGCATGGAAATTAAAAGAGATCGGGAAAATAGGAAGCTCTGGTTAAACAAGAGGAAGTATGTCGAGACAATACTGTAAAGGTTTAATAAGCAGGATAGTAAAACGGTGAAGGTTCCTATTCCTGTAGGTGTAAGGTTATCTACTAAACAATGTCCCAAGACATAAGAAGAGGAAGAGGACATGTCCTGTATTCCATATGCAAGTGCAGTTGGTAGCCTGATGTATGCAATGGTCTGTACTAGACTAGACATTGGACATGCAGTCGGAGTATTGAGCAGGTTTATGTCAAAACTAGGAAAGGAGCATTGGACAACAATGAAGCAAGTTTTCAGGTATTTGTGTGGCACTAGTGATTATGGTTTGTGTTATCAAGGAAGATCAGGATTGGACATAATGTTGAATATGTGTGGCTTTGTTGATGCAGACTATGCTGGAGATCTGGATCAGAGAAGATCTACAAGTGGGTATGTGTTTAACATATTTGGAGGTGCAGTCAGTTGGATGAGTAAGAAACAATCTGTAGTGGCACTATCAACTACAGTGGAAGAATACATGGCAACCACTCATGCAAGCAAGGAAGCAGTTTGGTTGCAGAGATTGTGTCCAAGTATATGGTTAGTACAGGGAGCTATAAGGATAGAATATGAAAGCAAAAGTGACATTTTCTTGGAAAAGAACCCCGCATATCATTCAAAGACAAAGCACAATGATGTTCAGTATCACTTTGTGAGGGATATGATAAAAGACAAAAAGGTGTTTCTGGTAAAGGTGCACACTTTGAATAATATTGCAGATGCATTGGAAAAATTCGTGAGCTCTGAGAAGTTTTCTTGGTGTAGATAGACAATGGGCATTTCAAGGCTGGGAAAATGACTAAGCTCTCTTGTGGCCCCCTGTGGAAAGAAAACGACAAGTGGGAGAATGTTGGGTTGTGTTATATTCTTTCCACATAGTTAACAGGGGGTTTGAAGGGCACCCGTAACCCCACTTTATGGGGTCTGAGGCAGCACCCCAAAAAATTTTGGTTTTGGACCCTATGTTAGGTTGGGCAGACCCACCTATGGGTTTGTGCATGATTTTCGCACATTTTTTTTGGACGCGATGGTTTTTCGGCACATGGTATTGGATGCAATGGTTTTTGGTCCATGGTATTGGATGCTTCGGCATGTATAAATATGTATTGTAACATTGAAAGGAATATAATGAAAAATCAAGGTAGTAGTCCTGGTTTTGGGATCGAGGGGAAAATCTTTGTGTATATGGGTTTTATGTGTTATGATCTCGCGTTTTTTATTTTATGTCTTTTAGAATTCGTATATAGGTAATTTCTGTACAGGGTTAAAACCTACACAACTAGGAAAAGCACATGAAATATTTGGTAACAAATTTCTATAGTGAAAATGAGGTAGTACCATTTAATATCAACATTCTTGGAAACTACTCTACTAAATCATTTATTGAGAATTTTAAGGCACAAACGTAAAAATTTGTGTGTGATTTTGTAACTTCTCAAATTGGAATTTCTTCACAGACAGACTTTTCCAAATGTGTAAATATGCTAGAAAAACCATTAGTTAATTCTTTATTCTCAACATTTTATTTTGAGGGTCGAAATCAAGTGATGGTGCATGAGAAGGTTGCATATTGATTAATCCTGAAGGTGTGAAGACAATGATGACTTGCAGATTGGAATTCGAATGAACATACAATATTGCATAATATGAGTCATTGGCCCAAGGTATTCACAAAGCAATTAGCCTTGACATTAAATACCTTTAATTTTTTGCAGATTATGAAATTGTATTTAAACAAGTAAGAAACATGATGCATTGTATCTCTACATACTTGAACCATTATCAGTGCTTGGTTCACTCTCTCACTTCACATATTTTATCATTTAACATTTTTTTTATTCCTAGGATTCATAATGCTAGTGCTGACCTTCTTGCTAACGTTGCATCAAAACTGATCCCATTCAAAGATTATAGTCCCGTTAGATTTTTTGTAGAACTAATGTTTAGACCATCCATTCTTGATAATATCACCAATTGGTAGATGTTTAATGATGAAGAAGACATCTCAAGCTTCTTAACTTTAGAAAAGTGATATGATGACAAAAAAATTGATGAGGATGAACAAAATGATAATTAAAATGGAAAATTGATGATAACCACATACCCAAATTTGTAGTTAAACTTGAGGATCACTATGATTTATAAGAAATATTTAAAAGAGTTACTAATTCAAAACTATAGAGTTCGACTTTGAGATTTGATTTAATAAAACCTGGGACAAATATTAAACCTCGGAACATCAATTTAGGACTTGGTCTCTTGTTTGAAGAAAGACTATCCTTCATTCATTTGTTTAAAAAATAAAAGGATGCATTTTCTTGGAGTTATGAAGATCTCAAAACATTTGACACCTCCATCATTCACCACACAATTCTGATGACATCTAATGATAAACTTGTGCAACAAAAATTAATGAAAATTCATCTGAAATTAGAAAAAATAATAGAAATGGAATTGAATAAACTCCTAAAAGCTAAAATCATTTTTCCTATGACGATTTCAAGATGGGTTTCAAACATAGTACATGTTAGGAAGAAAACCGATGATATCCACATTTATATAGATTTTAGGAATCTCAATAACACCAGTCAAAAGGACAATTTATCGCTACCCACTATGGAACATATTTTACGCTCAACTACTAGTTCAAAACTTATGTCTTTCCTTCATGGTTTCTCAAGATAAAATAAAATCATGGTCCACCCAGATTATAGGCTAAAGACTACTTTCAACACTAAATGGGGAAGTTATGGCTACCAAAAAATTCCATCTGGTTTAATAAATGCAGTGGCCACTTTCCAATGAGTCATGGGCATAGATTTCAAAGGTATGTTAAACAAAACGATTGTTATTTATCTGGATGACATCACTATTTACTCAAAGAACAAAAGTAATCATTTGTAAGACTCAAGACAAAATTTTGAATGATCAAGAAAATATGGGATTTCATTAAATCCAAAAAAGTCTTTTTTTTTCGCTCATAGTGAAGGGAAACTTTTATGATTCATTGTGTCAAAAAATGGAATTTACATTGACCCTGATAGAATAAAATAAATTTCAGAAATTTCTCCACCATATAATAAAAAAAACATGCAATCATTTTTTGGACAGATTATTTTTGTCCCCGATTTCTCACAAATTATTTTTCCATTACAACAAATGATTAAGAAAGATACAATCTTTAAATGGGGTCATCATGAAAAGAAGGCATTCGATTTAATCAAACAGGTGATTATCAATGCTCCTTCTTTAAATGCTCTAAATTTCTCTAATCATTTCATCTTATATACCTTTGCTTCCTCAATGTCTTATGCTGTTGTTTTGACACAAATTAATAATCAGAAAATGAAGCACCCATCTCTTTTTTGAGTTCAAATTTACAGGGTGTTGAATTGAATTATTCAGAAGTAGAAAAATAAGCATTTTCTATATATAAATCTATAAATAATTTTAGACCTTTTCTTTTAAAAACAAACACGAAAGTAATAGTCCCATTCTTAGCAGTGAGACAATTACTAGTGCAGAAAGAATTAGGAGAAAAGAGAGAAATTTGGGTAACAATTATGGAGGAGTACGATATTGAAATTAAACCATTCAAAATTGTTAGACATCAAGGTTTCTGCAAGCTTCTTACAGGGGAATCCAACATACCAGCTGAAGGGGACACAGGTAACAATGAACACATTTCTAAGGTAAGTGTAAACGATGTTGAGTCCCAATATGCTGATTTAATTTTTTATTTCAAAAATGGATATGCTCCTCCTAAACTCAATCATAAGAGAAAAAGAGATTTACAATTAAAAGAAACTTATTATGAGATTATTGATAACACGTTATTTAAGAGAAACTATGATTCCATATTGTTAAGATGCCTTGAAAAGTATGAAGCACAAATAGTTTTATAGTAACTTCACAATGGACCAGCAGGTGGACACTTTGGAGGAGATACTAGTGCACACAAAATCTTACATGATGGATACTACTGGCCCACTCTCTTCAAAGATACCCACGCATACGTAAGGAAATGAAAAACATGCCAAACTTCTTTTGGAAGACAACAAAAACTAGCCTTGCCTCTGCAGCTAGTCAACATCAAACAACCTTTCAAACAATGCGGACTGCTATCATAGGTGAGATCATTCCTCATTCTTCTAAACAACATAGATATATTCTAGCTACTACAAATTACCTTAGTAAGTGGGTAGAAGCAATTCCACTAAAGGTAGTCAATTCTTAATTTGTTATTGAATTTAATGATCAATTATCGTTACAAGATTTTGTTTTCCTTTTGCACTTATATTTGATAATGCATCTTATTTTTCGAGTACCAGTATGATTGAATTTGAAATTAAGAGAGGTTTTAAAATCAAATATTTTGCTAATTTCTCTCCCTAGGGAAATAGTTTTTCAGAATCCACTAATAAAAATCTCCTTAGAAGAATCAAAAGAAATGTTGATCAAAATCAAAGAAACTAGCACAAAGCTTTGATATTTTCTCTATGGGCTGATAGTATAACTCAGAAGGCCTCTATAGGAACTTCTCCATTTAACCTATTCTATGGGAAGGAATCAATTATTCCATCTCATTTATCTCTTCCTACATTAGCCCTAGTTAAATTTATTGAAGAAACACCTTCTTCTTCCTTGCAATTAGGAAATTCACAAATCTTAAAACTACAAGAAGAAAGGGGAAAGGCCAAACTCACACACACCAAAAATCAACATATGGTGAAAGCTTCTTTTGGTGCAAATTCAATCACACAAAGATCTTTCCAAGTTGGATATCTAATTCTCAAGTGGGATAAAGCAGACAAAGGAAAAGGGTTGAGAAATTATGGCTTGGTCCATTTTAGATTGTTAAACAGTTAATCCCATCTACATTTATACTTCAAGATTTATCAGGAAAGAGAGATTCTCTTCCTATAAATGGGTGCATCTTAAAGAAATTCTTTTCTTCGAAGAATAAAAAATATAATAAAAAAAATCTGTAAAAGATCACTTCGATTGTATATCTCGTTGAAATTTATTTTCCTTTTGCAGGTTCTATTAACAAAAAATGTTAAATAGTACTCTATTGAATTTTCAAATATATCTCGAATTTATTTTTCATTTTTTCATTTTGAAGGTAGGAATTTTTTAAGAAGTGGTTACCAAAATTGAAAACTAGATAAAAATTATATAACTCCAAAAATTTTCCATTAATTTGTGAAACCTTAAAAAAAAAACATCAAAAAAATTATATCCTTTTACTTTATTTTCAGTCAAAAAGGTTATCCTTAAAAAGTAAATACTGTCTTATGACTAAGCACTTTCAACTCTAATTTGTCATCCAAAACACTTAAGGAGTCAATGATCCTCCCCATCCATGAAAAAGGGAATTTCTTAGAGTGTAATTCTAAAATATAATCAATCTAAAAAGGTAAGGGGTCTCATCATGAGCCAACTTGTTCAGTTTTAATTATTATTAGTAAATGTCATTGTCCTTATATGGCCACCAAACTAGGAAAGTGGATTTTTAGCATCAAAAAAGAGAAGAAAAGAAAACAATAAAAAAACCTACCTCTAATTATTGCACTATTAATGATGGGACACTAGATTGTTGTTGGTTAAAAGGTAACCATGTCGTGGCTATAAATGCTTGATCACAGCAGTTGCTCTACTTGTGACAAATGAGTACACTACAAAATAAGTCATAAACATCCTCCTACTTTACTTTTATAAACTAATTAATTATTGATACAAGTAAATATTTTTTTTTTCATTCACAAAACATTTTTAAAAGAAATTGCAATTTAATGAGTTTTATAGTGAGAGTAATTTTATTTATTTGAATTTTTCGAAAAGTAGTTTCCACTTCATAAATTTTTTTTAATGAATCTTTGAAGCAATTCGTGTAGGTTTTAACCCCGTACAAAAATTACCTGCAGACGAATTCTAAGAACAAAAAATAAACAATGTGAGAGCATAACACATAAAACACATATACACGGACATTTTCCCCTGGATCCCAAAACTAGGACTAGCATCTTGATTTTTCGTTATGTTCCTTTCAATGTTACAATACATATTTATAGGTGCTGAAGCATCTAATACCATCACCTCCAAAACCGTGGACCGAAAAACATTGCGTCGAAAACCGTGGACCAAAAACCATCACGTGCAAAACCATGTGCAAAAACCATCCATAAAATCATAGGCAGGTCCACCCAAACCCCATACAGGGGGGCTACTCACCCCCCTTAATCACCCTGGACAGAGGGGGTTGCCACCCCCCTTGTGACCCCCCCGTTGTGCAATTGGCATAACGAAGGGGGGTCTCTGCGCCCCCTCTAACCCACCAGTTAACTATGTAGGCTAGTCGTGGAAAAAATATAACAAAACTCAACATTCTCCCACTTGTTGTTTTCTTTCCACATGGGGCTACAAAAGAGATTATTCATTTATCGAGCCCTGCAACAACCATTGTTTCTCTACAACAAGAGAACTTCTCAGAGCTCACAGATTTTGTCAATGCATCTGCAGTATTCTTCAAAGTATCCACCTTTACCAACAAAACCTTTTTTCTTCTATTATATCCCTCACAAAGTGATAATGAACATCAATGTGCTTTGTCTTTGAATGATAAGTAGGGTTCTTTGCTAAGAAAATTGCAATTTGGTTGTCATAGTCTATCCATATAGATCCATGTACTAACCTTCTACTTGAACACAATATCTACAACCAAATTGCTTCCTTGCTTCAATGAGTGGCTGCCATATATTATGCCTCTGTAGTTGATAGTGCCACTACATATTGTTTCTAAATTATCCAACTGACTGCACCTCCAAATAGGTTAAACACATACCCACTTGTAGATCTTCTTTGATCTAGATCTCCAGCCAATTCTACATTAAAAAAGCCATGAATATCCAAAAATTTGTCCAATCCTGGTCTTCCTTGTACCGGAAACCATAATCGCTAGTGCCACACAAATACCTGAAAACCCACTTCACTACTGTCCAATGCTCCTTCCCTGGTTTTGAAATAAATCTACACAATACTCTCACTGCATGTGCAATGTCTGCTCTAGTACAAACCATTGCACACATCAGGCTACTAACTGCACTTGCATATGGAACACGGGACATGTCCTCTTCCTCTTCTTATGTCTTGGGACACTGTTCAACATATAACTTTGCACCTATAAGAATAGCAACCTTCACCAATTTATTATCTTGCATATTTACTCTCTACAATATTGTCTCGACATACTTCCTCTAGCTTAAACTGAGCTTCCTCTTTTCCCGATTTCTTTTAATTTTCGTGCCCAAAATATACTTTGTAGCACCAAGATATTTCATGTCAAATTTCGAGGAAAATTGGTGTTGGAAATAATACTGAGAGGGGGGGGTGAATCAATCTTATCAAGTCAATTATTTTTCATTTCATACAAAGATTTGCATACACTACTTCAGTTAGTGAAAACAGTGTATATAGGCAACTTCAGTCAATGAAACTAGCGTATAACTTGCAGACTTATAATTTAATTTATTCTTCAGATGTTGATCATTAATCCGTGTGTCAAAACCATATAAACAGTAACCAGGAATAGAGAAATAGAGAAGACAGTCACACACAAGAACACAAGATAAAGGTGGAAACCCAATGTGGGTGAAAACCACCTGCTGCAATTCGTCTCTATCTTCTTTCAATTAGAAACTTCTTTTTACAATGTTTTTGTACTGATGCAATCTTATACCAGTATGCAGGCTACTAACTACAGAAGGCTACTACCTTCTCTCGTTCTCAAACTTCTCCTGAAAGGGAGCTACAACCCCCTTAGCTCTTGTACTAGCTAATGTATTAGTACATAGGTGCTGACCTACAAAAGGCTGCAACCTTCTCTTTCTTTTAGAGACCATGTTTCATAAATTTTCAGACTGGATCCATGAATAACATCAATCAAACATCAAGTATATCTGCATCAACCAATCTCCTTTTTACAAACCAATATTGAATCAAACAATCACTTCTCTGAATGTTGTACCCAGAAAACAATAACAGTAACAAGACACCAATCCTGAACCCAGAATACTGTAGAAATAAATGGAAGTGGCTAAAACATATTTTACGAGATGTACGCTGCATTAATATGTAGAAACATGCGTGCATACGCTTCTGTATTAAGGCAAACCTGCGTATACACTATTTTGACTTACTGAACTTGTGTGTATACGCACCTCTGATGTGTTGAACATGTGTACAAATCTATAAAAGATAATTCACCCTTTCAAATATTTAGACATCAGTTATACCCAGATTATCAGATTTATAGATCAAGTCATGTGCCAAATATAATAGATCAAAATCACACAAAGATACTACTATTCAAGTCTTGATTTTTGACCCATCAATAGAAATTTTCCATCTTCTTGCGCTAAGGTTCCTCTTTGATTCAGATTCAGCTATGCACCATAAACTAATCACCAGTATTCTAGATCTTTCTCTTCCTAAGATATTCAATGCTTGAGTCAATACCTTTGCCAAATGATCTCCTCCTTTTTATAGTCTTAGGCCTTACTCAAACCATGGTCCAAAACCATAGAGAACCAATACTAGGGACCCAATACCTGGGTTCAATACTTTGGACACAATACCAACGTCCAAAAACATAGGTCCAAATACCATGAGCCCAAAAATAAGATTTCCCACATGTATGTGCTTTTTCGTGCATGAAACTGGGTGTATACGCATATGTGACTTTTGATCAAAAATCCCGCGTGTATACGCAACCCGGTTAAGAGGAACCTGTGTATATATATTTTTCTTCCATTCTAAGAGCTTGAACTATGATCTGACATTTGAGTGAGTTGCCATCAAGGACAACACCTGTGCCATAGTGCCAAACCTGTGTCATAATGCCAAAAATCTCCCCCTTTGGACTTGATGGCAACCCCAAATCATTCAAAGTCATTCTCCCCCTTTGACATCAAGGGAAAAGGGTTATGCTCCCCTTGAGTACATGCTAAAATCTTTGCTCTATTGTGTTGTCCATGCTCCCCTTGATTGTAGGCAAGGTTTGCAGAAAAATGGTCTATAAGAAAGAACATGACTCTATACATCATAAGCGACCTTCCTATCACCAAAGACTCATACATACATCCATCTCCCAACCAAGTGGGGATATACCAATATTGACTCATCCACCCAACCAAGTGGGGATAGACCAAAAGTTTACACAAGGTAAAACAAGAACATTATATTTTCCATCCCAGGCATAGTGGGAAAACTAAATAGACCATTACATGACCTTGATAAGAGTTAAACATACATGGACAACAAGAGAGATATGAAAGATAAAACATGCAATACAATTTTTATTAACAAATGGTTTACATTTATAGTACATGTAGTGACCATTGGGTTTCACATCCCAAGGTCTCTTGGACTCCTTTTGTCCATTCGGCTTCCACACTAACCCATTTAGGATTAGGTGTCCAACATTCCCCCCCTTAATCCGAAGGGTTATGTATGAGTCCAAGAAGAGAGCTATAATACAAAATGTGCAAAAAATGCATGGCAGCACTAGGCTGAATGTGCTCTATGAAATGTTGGTATAAAGGGTGGTGGTTTAAGGATGACCACCAACACTGGAACGCTTAGTGCAGTTCCCAGAACTCTTCCAAAACTGGCAAGAAACTGAAGTTTTCTGCTAGAGGAAGTGATCCTATTGTTTTAAAGAGGGAAACCTTCAACCATAAAAGGGAGGTCTCACCCTGTGATGGTATAAGGATGACCAACAACTCTGGAATGCTTAATGCAATTCCTGGAACTCTTCCAAAACTGGCAAGAAGCTGGGGTCTTCTGCTAGAGGAAGTGTTCTCAATTTTGTTCCTGGAATTCTTCCAAAACTGGCAAGAAGCTGAAGTCTTCTGCTAGAGGAAGTGTCCCAGATTGCCAACTGAAGTCATGTTCAGGCATCTTTGTCTCTGGCTACAATTCTGAAACTGGTGTGGCAGGTTGTGGCTCAGGCTTGCTTGATGTGACTTTAAAGCTTGTAGATGACCATCCTTTCCCCCCCTGTCAGACACAAGGTGAGAAGATGGAGACAACTCAACTGCAAGACTGTTCAATACTTCGGAACAAGTTCTGACATGTGTTTGCAATATCTTCTTGGTTGTTGATGCCCATTGCCAAGAAGCGATCCATCCAAGATGAATCTTTGTTCTTGCAGGACGTTTATTTCTGAAGCATCTGTGTGAAGAATGACTCGTTTTATGACAGTGCTTACATGGATGAAGATCAAAACAATGATCTTTCAAATGGCCAACTCGGTCACAGTGTTGGCATTTCACAATATGTTGTTGTTGTTGTGGAAGATGGGCAGAGTCTGGAACAACTGAAGCTGAACTGTCATGAGGAGCAGGTGAACTGTCATGAATAAATCCAGCACTCTGAAACTGAATGGGCTTGGCGTAGTCTGGAATATGAAAGGACAAGTCCTTGTCATATCCAAGACCAGTTCTATGCTTGTTGTGGACAAGCTGTTCCCAAGGTCTGATGATGGGCTTGGGAAGTGCAGACTGAGTTTCTGCATCTGCATGTAACCTTACTGTAACATTATTGACTTGCTGTTGATGGGTTGCAGTCTCAATGTTCTAAACAGAAACATGTTCAGAATGACTCCTTTGTTTTAATTCTTCTTGCTGTAGCTGAGATTCAAGCTGCAAAAAATCAATCTTTTCCTGTGCATTTTGTAGACATGTTTGAATTTCTGAGAGAGATCCTTTGCTGATTTGTAATGTGTTATCGACAGTAGATTGTATAAGAGTTTTCATGAACTCTAATACTTCACTGATTCTGGCCATTTATGCATTAAAAACAGATCAAAACTATTACTTAATGCAGAAAAGTAATAGCCACTCACAGTACATAGCAATATCCTTATAAATGTGCAACAAATGATCAGCGTGCAACAAGAAGCAACAGGTAGAATTTGAAGATGCTGAAACCGGATCAACTTGAATTGCTTTACAGTAGGCCAAGAAAGTCTTGAAGTATACCAGGAAGTAACTTAAGTATTTATTCAACACTATAATTCTTTCTTTCTCAAAATTTGCAAGGAGTCAACAAACTAGATAATGCAGATTGGTTCTTATTGAAAACTTTTTTATCTCAACCCCTGATATAGTCATATAATCTCAGTAATAGCATCTACAATAGACGAAGTTCTGGCACCCAATTTCGTTAGCTCATCAAAACTGTCTCTTGAATATAAGTCTTATAGAGTATCAAAAAACTGCAGCAATGTCTCTCAAGCAGTTCCTTCTAAAGCTGAAGTAGGTCTTCCACCTCCAGCTATTGCAAGTATAGTTAAAAAACCACTGGTAGCAAAGAGAATTGTTGGAAATAAAACTGGTGCACTTGATGTCAAAAAAAGCTTACAACTAAGTCAAAAGGAGGATCTTTATGATCAACAAACCAGAAGAATTTGCATCTACTACAACAGTATAGGATGCCTCTTGCCATACATGGAGAATAATTCCAATTCAAACTCAAATTGTGGAGGATTCTTTTATGCCAATTGAGCACTTATGCGTATGGAGGCCGAGACCACAGTTTTCAAAACATGACACTAGAAGACAACGATGGTTTAGTGGTACAACTATTGCAAAAAGTGTTATATAATGGAAACCACGTTGTATATGGAGACAACGTTAAATGAATACGGGTATTAGTCGACTGTGCAGCAATTAACTACAGCGTTCAAGGCAGCGCAATGTGGGAGCGTTCAAGGCAGTTGAAATGTGTAACTTCGTTACCATATAAGTGCTCCAACATTCAAAATATATACAGTTTGGACAAACATATAACTCACCGCAATTGAATGTAGAATGGCCCACACTTATGAATGTAAAATTCACGGGGTGAGAGTTTCATAAAAGAACTCACAAGATTCTTCAAAATTGATAGAAACATGCAAGTAGACCTTTTCTTACAACGGGCTATGCACACACTTGAACCGAGCGATGTAGACTCTTTCCGGCACTCTGATACAGGCCTTGCATATAGACCAAACTAAACTGTTTCCAACATGTGCAATTCTTACAATAGTCGGAGCTCGAGTGCCATTCACAACACAGTTAGTTCTCCACGAAAAGAAGCCATGATATGCACAACAGAGTAAAACCACTCAACTCTACTCTCCGAAATGAAGGCAACACTAATAAGATCCCAGTAACTTGAATAGTTGAATAAAATACTAGCGTCTACCTATTGTTTCTTGTAGAACAGCTCATTAGAAAGCCGGAGCACGCTAGACACGGCCAAAGAAAGTTTTTCATTAATATTTCTACACAGGAGAGGTTCCGCTGGCCGCCCTCAAAAAATGATCAAGACGCCGAAGCTTGGAAAGACCGAAAAACCATATTTTCATCAGTAAATAACACCACTAAACTTCCAGCGAAAGGTAAACTGCTCCAAACTAGAAATTTTGCCAGTTACAGATTAGCTGATAGCCAACTGAAGAACATAATTTGCAGACTTTTCAAAGACCGGTAAATTTTCAGCAAAATTTCGGTCACTTTTTCCAAATCCACCAGGACTTTCCTGAGATTTCAGAGAAATGGATGTTCTGTAAACCTAAAGGGGAAAACCTTGATTTCCACAGTGGCTTCATAATATAAACAGAAACACATCAAATAAGTTTCAAAACACAGAAAGCAGATTGCTAACGGTTTGCCTATAGAGCGAATCTCTTCGAACGCCCCGATCTGCGCCTCTTAGAGCTTGCAAAACCTGTGTTTCTATCTAATGCAAATCCAAATGAAATACAGCCAAACTTTAGCTGAAACTATTCCAAATCGAACGGAGAAATGGCTCAAACCTTCGCTGATCGCTCAAACAAGTTTTCGTATACAGTAAAGTTCCATTCAACACTGGTCCGAATTCCAGAAAGAGAAACAAAAGGAAATTTGTCTCCAGAATATCCAAAGTCGTCGCAGAGACCAGTCAAAACCGTTCCACCGCCGAAAACAAATCCGCAGAAGAGGAAGCTCGAGGAAGTGTGGCCCAGACTTCTCCAAATCAGGCCGCAAAAACGGTCATCATCCCCCTCGGACGATTCCGAACCTCTTGAACAAGGTCTCGGAGGGCGAATCCTCGGTTTTCCGGTATATTTCGAGCTCAGAAGCCTCCGAGAACCAAAGTATAACAACAATAATGGATATGAGTGCAATAAACAAAGTGCCTAGGATTACATAGACAAAATCAGGAGTTGCAGAACTTATCTTTCTTGAATATGAACATTTAACCTTCCAATCCCTGCAAGAATGCACCTCCGCAGAATCGGCAAAGTACCAGAAACTCGTATCAACAACCAAATTGAGCGATGAAACATGTAAAGAGCTCAACTTCCACGGAAACCGAGAGCACAACATTCAAAACCCACAGCGTTACCATACAAAATTATACCATTTTTTTTAACAGTCTTCAAGCCACAAAAATTTAGAGGTCAACATCTCTAATCGCCAGCGCAGTGAAGGAAGAACCAGGCATGTAAACGCCTAACTTAAAGTAATGTTACAGGTGCTAACATTTGTAGGGGTTTCAAAGTGGTGTTAGTGAAGCCTCGACATACCTCCAGCCGAAGAGAGGGCAGTCCATAGAGTTAAAAATGAAAGGAATTCGAGAATGAATCATTGAGTTATGGGGTAGAGCAAGAGTTTGCAGGCACAAGTATGCTACAACACAGAAAATATGGCGAGCGTTAAATAGAAAAGCTCAAGCGTTTAAATTTTAGGCGAATGTCAGAAGAAACAGAGAGAGCAGGTACAAAACATCTATGACACTGACGCAGTGAGACAGCATTTGAAGCTGGTCTCTTGACAGAGGGCGCAGGCTTGACAGAAGGTGCAGACAATATCAGAAACATATATGACAGACAGACATGTCAGAACAGCTTGGACAGCGCTCGCAGTGTCAGGCAGAGGAATCGTTCAAGTGTATATGTCAGACAGGTCGCAGGTCTGTATAAAGGAATATGGCAGAAATAAACTACACAGATATGCCATAAAACAAATGGCTCACATTAATTATGCAGGGCAGGAATACGCCTGCTCTGATACCATGTTAAACATACATGGACAACAAGAGAGATATGAAAGATAAAACATGCAATACATTTTTTATTAACAAATGGTTTACATTTATAGTACATGTAGTGACCATTGGGTTTCACATCCCAAGGTCTCTTGGACTCCTTTTGTCCATTCGGCTTCCACACTAACCCATTTAGGATTAGGTGTCCAACAATAAGAAAAGAAATATATGACATAGAGACAAAATATCTACAACAAGACTATGATAGTTATCAACATCTATCATCAGTAGCATCTATCAATCATCATTCAGACCAGCAACCATGTTCTCCCTCTGCATCTGTTCCACTTGAAACCAAAAACAACTTTGAAATTGAACCAAGATCTTCTAAGATAATGCCAACAATGCATTATTAGAAGAATATATGCGCCCCCTGAACCTATGCTAGATGGTCTCTGTCAGACCCATGTCAAACTCATTTTACCCAGAGCCTAGCCCAATGTTTGTCTTCAAACCAACATATACGTGACTATATCTACATAAACTGACGTATGTACGCAGATCCTCGTCATGAAACTCGCGTACAACCACTTTTCTCTGAAACAGACAAGTTTCAACAGCAAGATGATGCATCAGCTACTCCCAGTTTCTGTCTGAGGTATTCAAATGTTTCCCTGGGCATTGGTTTGGTGAGTATATCAGCAACATGTTCCTTAAAGGGAACATACTCCAATTTGAACTTTTTTTCAAGCACTTGTTCCCGATGAAAATTATATTTGATAGGTATGTGCTTGGTCTTTGAATGCATGACTGGATTCTTTGAAATGCTAATTGTAGTTGTATTATCACATAAGATGGAGATAGGTGGAGTACAAGTGATTTGAAAATCTTTCAAAGTTTTCATCATCCAAAGGAGTTGTGTGCAGCAAGATGCAATAGCCACATATTCCACTTCAGCTGTAGATAAAGCAATTGAAATTTTTTTCTTGCTGAACCAAGATACTAGTCTTGAACCCATAAAGAATGCACCACCACTAGTGCTTTTCCTAGCATCCACACTTCCTTCCCAATCTGCATCTATATATGCATGAAGTGTGAGATTTGCATCTCTAGGATACCATAACCCATAGTTTTGTGTTCCTTGAAGATATTTGAAAATCCTCTTAACTGCCTGAAGGTGTGCTTCCTTTGGATTTTCCTAGAATCTTCCAACTATTCCCACTGTATGCATGATGTCTAGTCCGGTACCTGTCAAATAGAGCAGACTAACAATCATGGATCTATAGGTTGGTTGATGTACTGCTGCTGATTCATCATTTGCGCTGAGGCTGCATCCTGTTACCATAGGGGTACATACCGGTTTCGAATCTTCCATGCCATATTTCTTCAAGATTTGCTTGAGGTACTTGGTTTGTGATAAAAAGATATCGTCTTTATTTTGTTGGATTTTTAAACCAAGAAAATATGTTAGGTCACCAAGCAAGGACATTTCGAATTCTTTCTCCATCACCAAAGCAAAGTTTTGACTCATGGCTTCTTCATTACTACCAAAGATGATATCATCAACATACACAACAAGTATTAGCAATTTATCATTATCAATTTTTATATATAGATTTCTATATGTTGATCCTTTTGAAAAACCTTGTTGATGGAGATATTTTTCTAGACGATAATACCAAGCCCTTGGAACCTGTTTAAGACCATAGAGTGCCTTCTTAAGTTTGCATACAAGTTTTGGATCATTTCCAAGAATGAATCCATCTGGTTTCTCAATATACACTTCTTCTTCTAAGTCCCCATTTAAAAAGGTAGATTTCACGTCCATTTGAAAAACTTTGAACTTCTGAAAGCTAGAAAGAGCAAGGAACATTCTTATGGCCTCAAGTCTAGTAACCGGTGCAAAAGTTTCTTCAAAGTCTATACCTTCTTGTTGAGCATACCCTTTACAAACAAGTTTGGCCTTGTTTCTAATAACTTCTCCATTTTCATTCAGCTTGTTTTTGAATATCCATTTTGTCCCTATGACATTCTTATCTTTTGGTCTAGGAACTAGCTCCCAAGTGTTATTATTTTCAATATGCTCAAGTTCTTCATCCATGGCCTTGACCCAGCATTCATCTTTGCATGCTTCTCTTACATTTTTTGTTTCAGTGGAGGAGAGAAATGCTAGATAGCTTGAAGCTTCTGAAATAGTTCTTCTTATTTTTACACCTACCTCTTTCTGCCCCAAAATTTGAGTTTCTGGATTATTCTTCTGAACATACCTAGATGGAGTCTTTTCTTCTATCCGTATTTTTTCTTTTCGTGCCTCATGGGTATCTTCTTCATCATAAGTCTGATCTGATGTTGAAGGATAGTCCTCATCATCTTCGAAATCTTTGGATTTTACTTGTCTAGGAATGTTTCCTTCTTCATCAACCACTACATCAATACTTTCAACAATTTTTCCAAGTATTTTATTTTAACACTTATATCCTTTGTTGTGGGGAGAGTAACCAAGTAGAATTCCTTCATCTGCTCTAGGTTCAAACTTGCAAAGGTTTTCATCACTCCCTTTGATGTAACATTTTCTTCCAAAAATTTTGAAGTATTTTACCATGGGAGTCTTACCATACCAAAGTTCATGAGGAGTTTGAGTGTTGTTTACCCAGACATTTGTCTTGTTGAGAATAGTAACTGCAGAAAATACAACTTCACCCCAAAATGTTGCAGGAGTTCTAGACTCATCAAGCATAGCACGAGCCATTTATTGAACCATTCTATTCATCCTTTCCACTACTACATTTTGTTGAGGAGTCCTTGCAGTAGAGAATTCCCTTCTTATTCCATGTTCTTCACAAAAATCAAAAAATTCATCCGAGGTAAATTCCGCTCCTCGATCAAACCTGAGGCATTTGATTCTGCGATCTGATTTGTTTTCAACCAAGGCTTTAAATGCTTTGAACTTTTCGAAGGCTTCATCTTTATGCTTCATAAGTCCTATCCAACACATCCTTGAAAAATCATCAATGAACAATATAAAGTATTCTTCTCCTCGAGGTGACCTTTTCCTAGATGGACCACATACATCAGTATGGACAAGTTGAGGTGGTTTGCTACTTGATCCTTCCTTCTCAGGGAAATTAGTTCTGGTTTGCTTACCAAACTGACATGATTTGCATATTGTATTGTCTGGAATTTTGATGTCAGGAAGATCACGAACCGCCTGATATTTGCATGCTTTCGTTATCTAAGAGAAGCTTAGTTGCCCCAATCTTCTGTGCCATAGCCAGTGTTCATCATTATTGCTTAGATAGCATTTTTGTTATCCTCCCTTGAGTATGTATAAATTATTTGGAGGTCTTATGCCTTTGATAATTGTTTCTCTTGTATCAAGCTCACTAACAATACATCCATTTGATCAAAATATTACCTCATTTCCTTGATCACACATTTGACTTCCACTCAATAGATTATGCTTTAAGCCATCACCATACATAAAATTTCCATCTTTGACCTTTTCTTTCAAAAGAACAAAACCTTTACCTTTTATGAGTGTAGGGGTGTCATTTCCAAATGAGACCTTCCTTTCCTTTTCTAAGGCACTATATGACTGAAGTTTTTCTTTATCACATGTCATATGTTTCAAGCATCCACTGTCGATGTACCACTAATTTTCCTATCCTTCCACTTATAAGGCTATCCCACATATTTTTCGTTGCGGTTCTTTCTTTCTCCATGTTTTGGGACTCAATGAAGCTTGCTCCTTTTGAGTTGTTTGCCGAAACCTACTCCTGCATTCAGAATCTTCATGACCAAAGTTGTCACAAATAACACATTCTATTTCATTCTCAAGAGCAGAAGAGTTATTGTAGGTCCTTTTCATGATCCCAGTCACACTCCTTTGTCTTCCAGCTTCTCTAGTCATGATGGTCTTGTAGGCAACACATTGCGAAGCTTTCTGTCCAAAGTTATGACAAGAGAAACATTGGCCATTGAAGAAAATCCTGCGATTATCAAATCTATCGACCAAATGATTGTAGTTTCCATTGACATCCATTCTTGAGGAAAATTGAGAATGATTTACCTGTGGTTGGTTGTAGCTTCTGTTCATCCTTGAAGTAGATTGCCCCCAATTTACTTGGTGATCTTTGTTCATTCTGGAAGTAAATTGTCCCTGATTTACCTAGTGATCTGCATTATTCTTTTACTGTCGATTGTCAACTTGTTCACTTCTCCTTGCTGCATCAAGATAAGTTTTGGAGGTGGATGGATTCTGTGCCATTTGCTTTTGTGCTTGAGATGCTTCTTCAGTATATCCAAGACTTGTCTTGATTAGAGGAGAACACTGCACTTTGATAATCTCATCTAAAGTTTTAGATCCTTTTGCAAATCTAAGATTAAGAGATTTTGATTTCTCAATATCTTTTCTAAGTCCCACAATTTCACATTCTAACTTTTCATTGTGTTTTTCCCTTTCAGCAAGTTGGAATGTCAGAGTATCTATAATCATATTCTTTTCTTTTAAACAAATTTTAAGTTTAGAAATTTCTTCATAAAGACCTTCTTCATCTATAGCATGCAAGAAATCATCATCTTCAAAAGCCATCAAAAGCCTGTAATCATTACATTGTTCATCTTCATCACTATTTGAAAATCTATCACTGTCTTCATCTGTATACTAGCTCTTCTTACTTACATTCTATTTTCTGTTACATCTAATTGGTTCGTTACTTTTGTCAAGCTTATCTTTATGAGGACATTTTGCAGCATAGTGACCAACTCTTCCACTAGCAAAGAATTTGAAAGGTAGCTTACCTCTGAATCTTCTAGAACCCCGTTGAAGGTTCTTGACAAAGTTTGATTCTTCCTCTCATTCTGTCATATATCTTGACTCATTGTAATCTCCTTTTCCTGAGGCTTTGAATGAGGCTTCTCTCCTATCTGATGGTCCTCCTTTTCTCATTCCAAAAACAATTAGGACTCCATGCAGCTATGACATGGTAATGATCTGTAGATTCTATTTTTCTTCTATGGAAGAAACTTTTGATTCAAACTTAGAAGACAAAGATCTTAGAACCTTTTCAACCAAAACAACTTCTTTTATCTCTTCACCCAAGTTTTTCATACAATTAACAATCTCATCTATATGTAAGAAATAGTTAGCCACACTTTCATCATTGTGCATTCTGAGATTTTCATATTGAATTCTGAGAGTTTGTAGTTTTGCTTGTTTTACCTGATAATCTCCTTCATAGCTCAGAACTATCTTGTCCCATATTTCTTTTACGGTTTTGAACTACATAACCTTGATGAATTTTGACTGATATAGACTCCCTAATAGAGTATTGATAGCCTTTGTATTTGTTTCATACTGCTTCTTACCAGCCGTATATATAGGAGTTTCTGATGGAAATTTGTATCCTGTTTCCATGATATCCCAAACTTCTGTACTAAGAGATTGAAGATAGGTTGTGATTCTTACCTTCCAATATATGAAGTTGCTCCCATCAAAAAGTTATGGCCTGATTGATGCCTCTTTTTCGTAGTTGCTCATGATTATATATCTTCCTTCAAGCGATCAAGCTTCTTCTGAAGGACCTGCTCTGATACAAATTATTGGAAATAATACTGAGAGGGGGGGGGGGGGTGAATCAGTATTATCAAGTCAATTATTTTTCATTTCATATAAAGATTTGTATACACTAGCTCAGTTAGTGAAAACAACATATATACGCAACTTCTATCAATGAAACTAGCATATAACTTGCAAACTTATAATTTAGTTTATTCTTCAGATGTTGATCATTAATATGTGTGTCAGAACCATATAAACAGTAACCAGGAACAGAAAAATAGAGAAGACAGTCACACAAAGAACACAAGATATAAGGTGGAAACCCAATGTGGGTGAAAACCACTTGCTGTAGTTTGTCTCTATCTTCTTTCAATTAGAAGCTTCTTTTTACAATGTTTTTGTACTGATGCAGTCTTATACTAGTACGTAGGCTGCTACCTGTAGAAGGCTACTACCTTCTCTCGTTCTCCAACTTCTCCTGGAAGGGAGCCACAACCCCCTTAGCTCTTGTACTAGTTGATGTACTAGTACATAGGTGTTGACCTACAGAAGGCTGCAACCTTCTCTTTCTTTCAGGGGCCACGTTTCATAAATTTTCAGACTGGATCCATGAATAACATCAATCAAACATCAAGTATATCTGCATCAACCAATCTCCTTTGTACAAACCAATATTGAGTCAAACAATCAGTTCTCTAAATGTTGTACCCATAAAAAAATAACAGTAAC
This sequence comes from Pinus tabuliformis, assembly GCA_031772625.1. Lineage (NCBI taxonomy): Eukaryota > Viridiplantae > Streptophyta > Pinopsida > Pinales > Pinaceae > Pinus > Pinus tabuliformis. The sequence goes on from CM062819.1 coordinate 725,282,378, forward strand.
CAGACACCAATCCTGAACCCAGAATATTGTAGCAATAAAGAGAAGCAGCTACAACATATTTTACGAGACATAAACTACTTCAATATGTAGAAACATGTGTGCATACACTTCTGTATTAAGGGTAACTTGCGTATACGTTGTTTTGACTTACTGAACCAGCGTGTATACGCGCCTCTGATGTGTCGAACCTGTGTACAGATCTATAAAAGATAATTCACCCTCTCAAATATTCAGACATCAGTTATACCCAGATTAGAAAATTTATAGATCAAGTCATGCACCAAATATAACAGATCAAAATCACACAAAGATACTACTATTCAAGTCTTGAGTTTTGACCCATCAATAAAACTTATCCATTTTCTTGTGCTCAGGCTCCTCCTTGATTCAGATTCAGCTTTGTACCATAAAGTAATCACCAATATTCCATATCTTGCTCTTCATAATATATTCGATGCTTGAGTCAATACCTTTTCCAAATGATCTCCTCCTTTTTATAGTCTTAGGACTTACTGAAACCATCGTCCAAAACCATAAAGAACCAATACTAGGGACCCGATACCTGGGTTCAATACTTCGGATGCAATACCAAGGTCCAAAACCATAGGTCCAAATACCACGGACCCAAAAATAATCTTTCCCACATTTACACACTTTTTCGTGAATGAAAGTGCATGTATACGCATACGCGACTTTTGATCAGTAATCTCGCGTGTATACGCGACCTGGTTAAAAGGAACATGCGTATATATATTTTTCTTCCATTCTAGAAGCTTGAACTATGATCTGACATCTAAGTGTTTTTCCATCAAGGACAACACCTGTGCCATAGTGCCAAACCTGTGTCATAATTCCAACAATTGGGTCTTCAAATCTTGGATAAATTCTTTTTCATTTCCAACTAGAAACATGTCATCCACATACAAGGCCAGATAAATAACACAGTGATCAATTAGTTTAAAATACACACAATGATATGCTTTTCTTCTCATGAATCCAAGTCCTCATATAAATGTATCAAATTTCTGATACCACATCCTTGGTGATTATTTTAGTCCATACAAGGACTTCTTTAACTTTCATACAATTTCTTTCTTACCCTTCACTGCAAAGCCTTCAGGTTGCTTCATGTTGATATCCTCTTCCATATCCCTGTGAAGAAATATTGTCTTCACATCCATCTGTTCTACCTCAAAATCAAAAGCAATAGCAATAGATAACTGTAATCTAATAGAAGCTACCTTGGCAACAGGAGAAAAAGTATCACCAAATCCAATTCCTAGTACTTGGGAATAACCTTTTGCTACCAACCGAGCTTTGTATTTCTCCACCTTTATTTTTGCATTTTTCTTCTTCTTGAACACCTATTTTCTTCCAATGGGTTTCCTTCTAGTTGGCAACTCCACTAGATCCCAAGCCTTATTTTTGTGCAAAGATGTCATTTCATCAACCATGGCCTCTTTCCAGAGTTTTCCATCCTTTGAATCTACTACTTCCTTCACAATTCTGGGATCATAATCATAAAGAAAAAATTGAACAACAATCAAATGGACCATATCTTTCTGGCTTCGTTCTTTCTCGAACGGATCTTCTCACACTCAGAGTTTGTGGCTCTTGATCTTTTGATTCCTCTTCTGTTGTAGAGTCTGATTCTTCCTCCTTAAGCTCAAAATCTATCTTCTCAGGTTCCTTTGATGGGAATTCATGTTTAATAACATATTTCACCTCTTTGAAAACCACATTTGGGATGTACATAACCTTCCTTGTTACTGGGTTCCAAAGCGTATAACCCTTTAAACTATTCTTATACCCAATAAAGATGCACTTTTTAGATTTACTATCCAAATTTGTTCTTTTCTCCTTTCGGACATGTACATGTGCATCACATCCAAATACCCTCAGATGTGAAAGAGAGGGTTTCTTACTAATCCATACCTCTTGTGGAGTCTTATCCTCCAATGCTGGTGAAGGTGATCTGTTGACTAGGTAACATGTTGTCTCCACTACATGTTCCTAGAATTCTTGTCCTGACCCAGCACCACTGAGCATGCTTCTTGCCCTTTCTATCAATGTCTTGTTTATTCTTTCTGCAACTCCATTTTTCTTGGGTGTGTATGGAGTACTCTTATGTCATGCTATACCACACTTCTTACAGAATTCTTCAAATTCCTTGTTGCAAAACTCTCCCCCGCTATCTGACCTCAACACCTTATCTTCTTCTCTATCTGGCTTTCCACCAGAGCCTTAAATTTTTTAAACCTGTCAAAGACTTCATATTTTCTTAAGGAAATATATCCATGTATTCCTTGAGAATTTGTCAATAAATGATACATAGTACACAGACTTACCTAGTGATGAAACCTTCACAGGTCCAAACACATCACTGTGCATAAGCTTTAATATATGTTTCACCTTCTTACCACCAGAGGGGAAACTCACTCGATTCTACTTTCCATATACACAATTTTGATAGAAATCAAAATCTAGAGATCTATTACTCATACCTTCTACCATACCTTTACCATGAAGTATTCGAAGGCCGTTCTCTCTAATATGTCCAAGCCTTTAATGCCACAACATGGTCTTCTCTCCAGAGACCACTATATTTTCTGCTCGATTTTCAGGAACCATAGAACTGTTACACCCATCAACAACAATGCTACCTTGTAGCTTGTATGGAGTTCCAATCCAATCTCCCCACATCAATACCAGTGCTCCTTGAACAATCTTGCAGGTATCTTTCTCGAACACTGTTTTTACACCTGCATCATCCAACTTGCTTATAGAAATCATATTTCTAGCCAATTCAGGAATATGAAGAACACCCAGAAGTGTTCTAACCCTTCCACTTTGCAACATCAAGTTTAATTTTCCACGACCAATGATTCTAGCCTTCCTATCATCCCCTAAGAGGACATCACCACCATCATATTTCTCATACTCACAGAACCACTCCTTATAGGGAGTTAAGTGAAAGGTTGCACCTGAGTCAATCAACCATACCTCATGATATACATGTGTACTTGAAGAAAACAAGTACACATCCCCACCTTCATCTGAGGTGGTTTTCACCTCTATAGAAGGAGCATCATAAGATCCCTTTCCTTTGTCAGGAGCTATCGATTTAAAATCCCTTTTGTAGTGTCATTCCTTTCCGCATTTTTAGCAAACTACCTTTAGAGGTTTTCTTGGAGATTTAGATATCCCTCTAGATTTTGATCTCCGACTCCATCACTTATCTTTGTTTATGTTCCGGGACCATCCTCTTACATAGAAGGTATCACCATTCTGTCTCTCCATATTTTTCAGTCTCATCTCGTCTGTCAGCAAGGATGAGACTATTTCATCAAATTGCAAGGTAGTTGCACTACTACCTATTGTAATAACCAGTCTATCCCATGAATCTGGTAGAGAAAAAAACAAACTGATGCACTTATCTTCATCTAAAATTTTATTATCAACATATAATAACTGACTTACAATAGTATTAAGTGCGTTAAGATGTTTTGTCATCGAGTCTCCATATTTCATCCTCGGGTTATATAGCTTTTTTTGTAGGAACATTTTATTCACCAGAGACTTAGATTGGTACAAAGTCCCTAATTTGTCCCACAAAGCCTTTGTCGTAGCTTCCCCTGATACATTCAACAATACTGAATCTGAGACACATAATTGTATTGTTCTCTTTTCCTTTCAATCCAACTTCTTCCATTCTTTATCGGACACTCCCATTGGTTTAGTACCGGATCTACCTCGATCCATTGATCTTTATCTATCAACAAATCCTCCATCTTGAGTTTCCACAACTCAATACTATAACCATTAAATTTCTCGATCTCTATCTTTCCACTACTCGACATCTTCTTTCACCACTAGAATCGATCTCGCATATCTCCCACTGAACAGGGTCTAGCATAGGCCTGAGTGAAATCCCTCAGCAACAAAGGCATCCCTTTGAAGCCAAAATAACTCTGATACAAAATGTACGTTTTAACCCCATACAAAAATTACCTACATACGAATTCTAAGAACATAAAATAAACAATGCGAGAGCATAACACATAAAATGCATGTACACAAATATTTTCCCCTGGATACCAAAACGGGGACTACTACCTTTATTTTTCATTATGTTCCTTTCAGTGTTAGAATACATATTTATACATGCCGAAGCATCCAATACCATGGACCAAAAACCATCGCGTCCAAAACCATGGACCAAAAACCATCACGTCCAAAACCATGTGCTACAACCATGCACAAAACCATAGGTAGGTCCGCCCAAACTAGTATAGGGTCCAAAACAAATTTGCCCAGGGCGCTACTCTAGACCTTGTAGAGAGGGGCTACTAGCACCCCTCAAACCCCCTATGACCCCCCTGGCTACACAATTGGTGCAATGAAGGTGAGGGATCCACCCCCTATTTTACTACATAGGATAGTCATGGAAAGAATATAACACTACCCAACAATTCGTTATTTATTAAACATCATTGGTTCTTCTAGTGAATCAAAAATTATTTTATCGTTGAACAAACCTCATTTTAATATATTATAAATTTCCTATGAAATTCATTATATTAAAATAGGGACCCTTAGTTTAAAAAAATCCTTTCATTTTATCTCTTTAAAAAACAATAAAAACGAAAAATAGATCAACATAAAAAAAAAGGTTCATAAAATCCTATAATCAAAGTTTAATACGTAGCTTTATAAATTAAAACCCAAGTATTAAACCTTGATTGTAAAATAAAATAAAATTAACTAGCACCAAGACCAAGCTCACACATAAGCTTTTAAAGCCCTAAATATTAAAACATGGGTTATTTAAACAAAAAAAGAAAAACAATAGGAGTTGCATTCTTCGTCACTCCACGCATCACAAATGAATAATACACTAAGGCAAAACCCCTCTTATAATTCCATTTGCAATTGCGATATGATATCGGACCCGACCTAATTGTAAAATTCACTTCATTAAAATCCATCGTCTGTGCAATCGTAAGAATCATTGCCCAAGTCTCATTACCTATCTCTTATGCGATTGCAATAGCCCAAACCCAGTGATGTCATAGACTCTAGTTGATACTTGCGTTTATGCAATTGCAAGTTCCATAGACTTGATGCTCGCACCATCGATTGCAATATGTGATAAAGCATAGACCTGATAGGATTTTACATGCCAATTCATAAATTCCACCCTTCTATGGCTATCGTAAAAGTTCCAAAAAAGCTTAAGCTCATACTCCTGACTCATACCGATTACGACATGCGATTAGCCTAGGTCCGATAGTATTAGAAATATCATTTCATACATCCCCCCCATCTGTGAAATCCTAAAAGCCACGAACGTCAGCCATTCATACTCTACTCTGAATGCCGATTGCGATATGATTTGAGAAAGGCCCCTTTGGATTTTGTTTGGACTACTCCTGGCATAAAAGGCGATTGTGATTATTATGAGTTCTATCCCCGATCTAAAAGTGATTGTGATTTGGTATATCTTGTTATTTAATCAAAAGGACTCAGATCTAACCTACCCAGATCGACGATAGAAAAGATTTCGAAGCCCTTGCGCTCAATTTTAAGCTTCTCAAAGGGGGGGGGGTCTGAAAATTTGCTTTTCCATCTAGCCCTATAGCTATGTGTCACTCATTTCTTCATTCAGACACACCTCTTCACAAACCACTTACCACTTCGAACCCCCTCCTAAAAACCACTAAACCTCCCCTTTTCATCAATGTCTATTTTGCGATTTGTGATAATACCCTTTCCACTACCATATAATCGGCCACATCGTCTTCCCACATGGATCTGCCACATCATACTAAAATCATCCCTCAAGTCATCCCACATATTGAAAATCATAAGTATTTTGCTCACTTCTTATAGTCTGCAACTCTATAACTACGATTGTGATATTCCCGAGTATTACAATTGCGATATCTCTATGTTTTGTGATTTGTGATAAGACCGTGAATTTTGCCTCTCTTATCATAGGTCACATTACTCTGCATTCGTCTACATGATGGTTGTGTTCAGGATTTATTACTTCTACATGTACTCCTAGTTTCCTACAAAACATGATTTTTTTTCAAATGAAACTCACTTATCAGTCTCATTTAATTTTTCCTTATTGATTCATGTTTTATGTGGACAGGTTCATAATAAAAGAGTACAATTGTGTTGATAAGCAGCAGTTCAGTTCAAATAGATGGAAAAACATTGTGATAATCTGATGGAATAAACAAAGCCTACGAAGACAACAAATCACATTCAAAACTTTCTACCCAAAAATTGTTTTTCTTTAAGCGTTATTGAAGGGATATGTTTAAATGCCCTCACGCTCTTCACAATACATTTTGTTCTGTTTCTGCTATTTAAGCTTGCTTGTTATATGAAATTAAGGTCATGAATTTTATGGAGAAAGGCTTACGAAAGCTCGCACTATTATACTCATACTTTTCTCAATGGAACAACTCGATCACTGTTTTAGGAATTTTCATGAGGAATTCTGAGAAGTTGCATTTATGTACTCCTAAAATCATCTTTGTGAGAGGGACTAAACTGCCACTATTTCTTTTATGAGTTGAGAACTATGCATCTGGTATTTCTACCTTTGTACCTCTTGTTTTTTCATAAATAAATAGTGAATTTATCTTTTCAGAGTTCTTATTACATGGTATTTAAATAACATTGTTACATGTATTCTTTTTTGATCATGTTGCCATTGATATTTTTAAATACATGTTAAGAAATTTTCTTTGATATTCTAAATTCGATATGAATTATACACATTATTTTCGTTAACTAATTAATAAAAATAATCATCTTAAAATATTTTCATTTCCATTAGTGATTGAGCAATCTATATTGTCATTAACTAAGGAAAATCATTATAGATCACATCTACATAAATGTTAAACATCCCAATTTATAAAGTATATTAATGCAATTGTTTTCCATTTGATTCGTTGTTACAAATCCATGTATTTCACTCCACTATAATCTAAAACAAATCAAAAGTCCAATGGTCGTTTAGTAAAGCATGAAGAACAACACCCACGCAAGCTAAGGAAACAGAAGTTAACAAAAACTAGAAAAATACTTTAAAAGAAAAACTTATGCAGAAAAGTTGTGTCGATCGTGCCCGAGGTTTCTATATGCCTCACGAATTCCACAACTCCAATTTTAAATTTGAACATGAGCTCTATGGGTGTTTCTTAAATATATTTTATCAATGTAGGGTTGATGATGTGTATGCCAAAAATATAGGAAAAGTGACAATTGGCAATAGTTTTTAAAATTAACTCAACTGGAACTCCCACTGCTAAAAATATATCCCTATTTTTTAGGGATCTTTTTTCATTTTTTCTTCTTCACTTTTTTGGGAAGGGATTTCATGCATTCCTAGAGAATTTGCATGGTTTTGGGGGAACTGGGCAACCTGCCGACACATGCATTCGACAGTAGCTAAGGGAATGCTTGTGTGTGATTCCTAGGCTGAGTGGCTTTAGCTTCCTCTCATGCTCTACATAGTTTCCAATCTTAAGACAAGCTTCCCACTAGGTCTGCACAATTTCGAAGTCGAAGCTCACTGCTAGGTTGAACTGTGGATTTCCTGAGAATAAGGCTGGTTTCCCTCTAGCACTGCACTGCTTGCCAAGGCCACACAATAACTGGATCACAACGAAGTCATGGGGAGGCCAACTTGTGGTTAGAAAATGGAGCAAGTAAGTGAACATAAGTTGTAAATCAGAAGATAAACTCAAATGAAAGCACAAGTACTTGGGCACTATAAGACAAGGTGTTGAGATTTTAGTAGAGAGGCTCGAAAATGAAGCGAAAGCAAAATTTTGTAGGGTGGTTGTAGCCGCTACAACATTGGCAAGACACTAGTAGAACTAAAATTCACTATATGGACCTTGTCTCATTTAAGCTGAGTTTTACCCCTCAAGAAGTATTGTTCAATTATTTGATCATAATGGTTCCTTCACTAGCTTGAGTTAAGGATATTGTCCCTACCACTCTCTTGATCAGTCAGCACACATACCAAGCCAAGTCAAGTGAGTCTTTTCAATTACGGATGAGGGGTATATTGGTACACAAGTAATATACATTTTTAGATTTTTAGTTTCATCTCTGGCGTTTCTCCGCTGGCAGTGGGACTAGAAAATACCCTCGTAGAGTCACATTAGTAGCACAAGAATTTCTCTGCATCCAACAAGCTTGGACAGTACCCCAGTAGAGTTACTTGCTTCACCTCTCTTCGTAGGAAGAATTTCTCTTCTTTTGCCTTTATTTTATTTTTTCATTTTAATTTTGTATTTTTCAAATAATTGTGCATAGGCACTAGTTTATTTCATGACGCAAAAGAGGGATCCTGACTTATTGAGACTAGAAGAGGTTGTCCCTTTTGAAGAAGGATGTTATATATACCTCTCACATACTTGTTAAGGTTTTCCCCCTCAAATTACTCTACTTGACTGAGTTGAAAAGGGTTAAACAAATATAGAAAAACCAATTAGAGTAGGTTGTACTAGTTAAAAGTACAAGCATTGTGTTTTCACCAAGACTCACTATGAACAGAATGTATTTTTGATCAGGGTGTCATCGACTGAAATAATGCAAGAAATTCATAAAGAGAAGGGATAAATAGATAACCAAAAGTGGATATTTGTATAAGAACTCTTGTATTTCACCCTGCCTGTGTTGAGAGGCACACACGGTTTCATGTGAATATAATCCTACGATGCATAGTAAGCAAAAAAACAAGCAATCAAAGGTATAAGTAAAATGAAAGAAAATAATGTAAATAAATAAAAACATGAAAGCAAAAGGAAGCCAGAAATAAAATCGAACAAGAAAAGAAACACTACTCCTACTCCTAGGATAAATAGTGCATGGGTCTACTCACATGAAATGATATTTCCAATGTAGCCACGAGCGCATTGGTTGGCCCATGTAGGTTAAGGCATGGTTGACAGGAAATATATTTAGGAAAACTAGAAAGAAAGAAATATAAAGCAATGAAGACCAACACGCTCAAATTTTAAATGTATCCATAGAAATGAAAAGAGTAAAATCACAATACATATACTCTGAAGACGTACCATGGTGTGGCATCAAACTATGTGTAGACAACAAACACGTACACTCTTTCGATCTTGACAAATGAGAAAACATGCATAAACAAGAAAAATGTCTCTTATCAACATGACTTGCTACGTATGACTCCTCTAGTGCATCAATGATAGGATCATGTGATTGTAGTGGAGGAGGTGAGATCCATGGATCAAACTGATTTCAATGCAAACATGAAAGTGATGAGGAGCTTGGGGTGTTTTAGTAGATTTTTGATAAGGAGTAGAAATATCTAAAGGTTGTTAGAACTAGAGATAACTATCAGCTCAGGCTGATGTACCTCGACAATTTGAGGGATTTCCACTTCATCAGCAGGTATATCATAAAATATTGGTGGCTTAGAAAGATCAACAACAAGTGAATTAGCGACGTGATCGATTGAGTGAGTGAAGACATCGCAACAACCATGATCAGAAAATTCAAGATGTACAACAACATCCTCATGATCTGACGAATGATATAGAGAGCTTGATGAGAAACATAATTTTTCACCCTCTGAATTTCCAGAGAGAAAAGATGGCAGATTCGAAGTATTCAGAATGAAAGATTTGTCCTCTCTGCAATTGAATGACAGAAAGACATCCTGTGTGTCCTATGAATGATCAAAACTAGAAACATTTAGGAATGGATTTTAACATGAAAAACCAGAAATGGAAGAACTACAAAAGATGTCAAGAAAAAGAGGATGAGGTTCAGACTGAAGTTCATCCTTCACCACGACCTCTTCTTTTGATTCCCGCACATACTCGTAAAAACTAACATGTAGGTTGGCTGCTCAACACCAACTTTGTCGAAAAATTGATCCTCGTGAACAACATAGGTGGAGAACATAATGGATGAACACAACATAACACAATCCAGAGGACCAAAGGAACCAGAGGACAAAGGTTGACAATAAAATACCTTGTGACACCCATCAAGGTTGCAGTCCGAATATGTGCAGATATCTAGAGAAGGTGGGGTGGGAGGATGTGAGAATTCAATAGATGGGTTCACAAGTTCTCCAACCTCACATTGCACATCTAGGGTTGTGTTGGATTATAGGGGCTTGACCCAGGTTCGGAAGAGTTATTTAGCCTAACAAATCCCGCAGCTACCGACCCTTTCGGCAACAGCTCGCAGAGCACGAACTGAGGTCTCACCCGAGGTAGAAGGGGAGGATTCTGGAACCAGGTTTCCACACCCTTGGGATATCTAGATGTGGTCTGGAGGTTTCGCACACCATTTCACAGCTTCGCGCTGCTCTGCTTTGTGCAGCTCTGGACCTAGAATAATCCTTACTACTTATTAATGTGTTGCTTATAGATTCAATCTACTTTTTATGGTCTTTAAGCAAACATATATCAGAGTTAACCAGTTTGTGCACTTAGAATAGACACAGATTCACATATATTCATAACATAAGAATATGCACATAGATCAAATAGTTATATTATCCATACAAAAGCCAGATCTACGATAATTCAGATTTAACACATAATTTCAGAAGCAACTTATCTTTATTCAATTTCTTCACCAATTCATCCAGATCCATTGTGCACACTCAGTTGCAGGAGTCCACACACACAGTTGCGAACTCTTCTAGGCCTCTGCGCACACAGCTGTTGAGCCATTATCTACTACCCAATACCCTCGAATCAGACTTACAGATGCTTTCATACTTTCCTTCTCAAAAACCCATTACATATTAGATCCAAGATTTCATACCAAAAAGCTACTTCTACCCATAGAGCCTCGATCTATTTATACATTTCCATGGACCGCAATCCATGGGTGGGAAGATTTAACTTATGTTTCTTTACATTATTTTTGGGTGGAATACTCTTTGCTCAACTTATTACAAATTGTGCTTCTCGCATCCTACGTAATATTTACCCTATCTTTACCCAAAATTTTAGGCGTTGTGCCATGTGAGCATTGCGTAGGGCTTCTGCTACACAACAGTCCCCAAACACAATCATTGTGACTTATCGCGAGTCACTCAGCTGGTGCAACAATCTTCCTGTGGAGGTTGGTTAGCAGCTTCTATGCTTTTCTTGTACTGGCAGCAAACTCTTTCGTCATTCACTGCATCAGTTCCACACGTGTTGCCGACACATCAGTCTCTATCTTTGTTGTCTCCATGGTGGCATACTCTATATGCATGTGTGCTACCCTGCGCTCTATGGTGGTCGAGACCACAAATGCCTCATCCAGCCATAGCAAGAGATGGGCTTTAGTCACCTCTTCCTTCTGTCTTGCGACGTTAGCTTGGATTTTCAAGTCCAGGGCCTACCTTATCTTAGCCAAGTGTTGTGTAATAGCAATAGTCCGCACGGTTCCTTTGATTATATCATAGGCTTGCTGGAGCTCCCTGGCCTCGGTTTCCAATCGTTGAAGTGTTGTATCCTCTTTGAGGGAGGTGAGCGTAACAATCAACTGGGTTGATAGGTCAGTACATTCCTTCATTGAGTGTGTGAGCATCTCGCGCCTGAAGGTAATGATGCTTCTGTGCTACTTGGTGATCTCTACGGGCATTGAAGACTAAACCTACAATTTTAAGTCAACGATTTTCAAGCTCAGCTCCAGCTGGATCCACACGGCCTCCTCCTTTGCTTGACGGAACCTAGTGGCCAATTTGTAGATTCGTCTCTCAATAGGCATCTCAGCTCCAATCTCTATCTCTAGGGCACTCGAGTAGGCTTCCAATACTAGCTACTCCAACTATTGCTTCTATGTGACTGCTTCATCCCATTGGAGGCACAACTATTCTATACTAATTTTTTGTTCCCGGAGTACCTGCTCGGTGCAACCTTCCCTGGCATGGAGCTCCATGGTGGCACTGTCCTGGAGCTGTTGCAAACTTTCTTACAGTAGGGCAGCCACATTTAGTCCCAACCTTGTAAGCCATCCAAGCACAACTCGGTTCTCCGCATTTGTAGTGATCAATGCTCCTGCTGGAATAGCGATGGTATGAGCCATTTGGGCCTTCAACAATGGCTCTGTGGCAGTCATATTGGGAACCCCCTGAGTAGCACGGGTGCCCATTGGTGTGATCCATATCCCAAGTTCCTGTAGCTACATATGGAGCTCCCCAAACACAATCTTCTGCTCTAACATGGCCTCGACGATGGCGTCCCGAGCAGCGTCATGAACGGTGTCCATTATGTCATCTAGGTCGCCCTCAGTTAAGGTGGTCATTTCGATGTCTGATTTAGATGCCTTTGCCTTCTTTCATGGCTTCGTCCGTTTGGTTTGCGGTGGTCATTTCAAAGGTGCACCCGTGGTAGTTGATGGTGGTTCTTCCGTGGTCGTCTTAGTGGGTGCCTTCTAACTAGTTTTTTCCTTTGTCGACGTAGCCCCTCCTAGTGGTGCCTTTCCTGCTGCCGCCTGTGCCGCCTCCTGGGTTTCCTAAACCTCCACAACTTTCTGTTGATTCTAATTTTGTTGTGCAGTGCGCTTAACTTCCTCCTTTTGCTTCTAGAGACAAAATGCATGTCTACTTTAAACTTGGTAACATGCTTCATGCTTTCATAGATTTCGTTGGACAGGTACAGTTGCGCATTATTCCATTGGTGCACATTCAAGTCCATTAGTATCCAAAAGATCTTGATGTTATGGATTTAGCCAGCATCCCTTGTCACCCAAAGGGAAGTGTATTTGGTGGCTTCTGGCTAGTCCTGGTCCAAGACAGGAAACTGGATGTCTTCAGGTAAGTCAGTGGTAACCAACATAATGGACAGTAGCAGCTACGCATAATGGAAGGTCTTGCCCTCCTCTTGGACCTCCCAGCAGCTAGTCAGGAACTCTTCACAAAGGAACTATGACCTATTGAAACATTCTCCACCTACGTATTCCTCAGCGAGCGCAATGACTACTGCTAGAACCTCAGTGCCACGACATTTCTGCATCACTTTCCCTACCATCAACTGGGTGATGATGTGGACTGTGTTATCTGAAATGCTATCAATGATGTATCCTCGCTATCCCTTATCAAGCTTATACTTCTTTTTCAGGTTGTCTATCATCGTTACATCGCCACTTCTATCAAAACTTTTGTACGGGTCTCTTCCCTCATAGGGAAGCTATGAGATCTGATGAACAAGTTTGGTTGTGATATGGATAGGTTTGTTGATCCATAATATGTCCTCATCGACCAAACAAAGCAACTCCCTTATGACAAACATTGTGATAGGGGGCCGGAGAAAGTGGGGAATGGAAAAGAGACAGAGAATCCTAGCTTTTTCCACCATTCACAACCACTCCTTTGGCTATAGTGTTGTAATTGTCCCATCTGCATTCTACTCCATTAGTGTGCCAATCGCCGCATGGGGTAATTTTGATGTACCAGCCAGGTCCCAGTCTTCATATTTCATTGTCGCAATATGGGCAACCACCGAGCTTTCCACTAGGACTCCTTTTTGAAGAGACGGGGTGATGAGTATAGTGTCGACTTCATCCAGATTGGTAGGTACCTTCGCCTTCCCCTTGCTTGGAGGCACATACTTGGGTCGTTGTACTAGCTGGATGGGATCCTCTTCCTCTTTGACATATGTTGGAGAACCCTCTTCCTCCTCATCAGTTTCAATTGTGACCATTTTACCCTTTTCCTCCATTGTGAACTTGCTAAAGTGCAGGTGTCGTGGCAACCTCCCTATTGGTTCTGGAATCTAGGGGTCCTTCCTGGCCCGCAGCATCCGGGGTGATTTATGGAGCTCGGTCATCTGTGGTGTGGATTTCTGCGAACTACCTATGGTAGGGTTTGTTGACATGAGAATTGCTTCTCGATAATGTTTTTGGAATGCCTGAAACCACAGACTTTCTTCTAGTTGCTTGTCATTCATCTAGCGCTCGACTTGGACCCAGGGCGTCTTTTCTATGGAACGGTAAAGTGGGGTTGTGTAACCGTTACTATGATTATATATGATTTCAAATTTAAACTCGACTATTTGCCCTTGTTGTGGCTCGTAAATGCAATTTTGGCGGTTACTCTTCTGCCTTAATTGCCCGCCACCCACTCCAACGTGCCTTAAACGGGCCATCATATCATGAACAGTACTTACAACTGTCGCTTTCCATCCTTCCCCCACAGTAGTGGATCCCTAGGTATGTAGGTGTGTTTTCCATATGTGCGATGAGGCCATGTCACGCAGCTTCTCGACAACCTTTTTTATAGTCTTGCGCCCTCTTCCAACTACATGGGGCCTTGGGACTGGGCCTCCTACGGATAGTCAGGTGGGCGAACCCCTCGTGCAGGTCTTCCATTTTCTGACTAGCCCAAGCTATGGGAACCCTTCGTGTTCCCTTGATTCTACTAGAGGATTGCAGTTTGTGTGTCTTTGTACTCCTGGGTGCAATCGAAACCATGCTATCATGGTCACTGCTTGTAGTAGTGTAGGAGATCCAGCCATGTCCGATCCCTTCACTAGTTCCTTCACGTAGCCTATGTGGGTGACTTCTAATTATATCTTATCAATTGCTTCATCTAGCCTTGCACTTTGTTCTCAGAGTCTGGCCCTTGTTTCTAACTTACAAAGTTGTATTTTGCCATGCCAAATTACTACCCAGAGCTGCTGAATCCTTTCATAGATGTTGTCACACGTAGGATGGGTTGTATATGTACTGGTTCATCCAGTCATGGAGAGAGTTCCCTGCCTGGCCTCGCGAGCCCTCATTCCACGTAGATCCGGTTGGGTTGATGGTCACACAATGTGCACTCGTACCCTTCGTTGTTGATGGATGACCACTCTGTACCAACGTGGCTGTTGTGCAGGTCTTCCAATCTGTACCTAGAACCACCTCATTCATCACAGTTTTTGCATCCGCCATCTAGGTGTGCACAATGTGTCTTCTGATGCACCAGGCTGCTCCCATGCTACAATTAAGGTTCCAATATTGACGAGCTATCACTCATTTGTTGTGTTGTTCTCTGCTGGACGTTATCTTTCTTCTATGGTCACATGTCACAATGATCAAATCATCATATTACAGTTAAGTGTCATAACTTCCTGCAATCGGTTCTGCCATTGCTTAGTCTCATCATCTGAATCCACTATGCAGGTGTTATCACACTCCCATGAGATTCTTCCATCGTCTGTAGAATGCATTTGATCTTGGCCTTGCACTGTTATCTAATAGATGCAATCCAGTTCATCGTAACTATCCTCGTCACGCACTGGTTCAATCTCCTTCCACTTGGTCCAATGGAACTACTACCCACAATGACCTCTTTTCGAATGTCATTTTCTGTCTCTTTAAATTAATGATCCCTTTCATGTCCGTGCCCCAATCAATTATGAGAAATGCAGGGTAAGGATTACTATCATCAACGATCTCTATTACCTCAAAAATGGTCTATGTACTTACGCCTTCAATGTCCATGGTCACCCCTTGCATTCATCCCATTGGTAAGATATTTTGTTGGTTGGCCATCCTTAGTTGAATCGGGGACCATTGCAGTGCGGGCTTGCCCATGTGCTCCCATGTTTGCTTAGGCAACACGTTCGCATCCGAGCCTAAGTCCAGGATGACTTGATCCATCTTGTATTCACCAATTTTCATTTTCATTCTCATTTCTCGTCCAGTGCGCAGAGCATGTCTTCCTATTTTCTGGGCTACCTGTGGCTCACCCGATCTGGCGTACCTAGTGATTAGCTCTTGTAGTCCTTTAATGGCTTTACTATCGCGCAACAGCTTCATGTAGGTTTTGAGAAAGGTAGTAATCATGGAGGGGTCCAATCCTAGCTCCATTTGGTCCCTCCTACCTGGAGTAGAATCTTCCGTGAAGCTCTTATGAGCTTCCTTAGGCATCTTCATCCCTTGTTCCGGCTCAGAGTCAGGTTCCTTTGTAGGTGCATCGCGCCTCTTACCGTCTTCTACAAGATCTTTCTACATATCACCTCCTATTGTTGCGTTGCTCCTCAATACCATATTTATACTAGGGTCTGCTTAGCATAGTTCTGATCGTATCATCTGGACATTTTGGGTTGGTGTAGGTTGTAACACTACCTTCTCACACATCTCGGCAATTAATATTAGAAAATCTACCATTTCATGATCAAAATGCTCACAATAGGGGCAAGAGATCATGGTTGGGTTAGTGCAGTGATGAGCATAGTGTCCTAGCCCCCCACAATTATAACAAATCAGCTATCTGTGGCCTCACCTGAGCCCCGCTCCACTTCCTCGACTGTGTCCTTGAAATCCTCCTCGCACTTCAGTCTGCACTTAGTGAGCTGGGGTTCTTTCCATCATTGAGTCATAACTTTGACACGTTCGCTCATCGTGTCCTACTGATCGACAAAAGTTGTTGTGCAAATACTGCGGGGTCTGGGTGTACTTTTGTAATAGGTGGCAGCTATCTTTTGCATGTTTTCCACCCACTTGACAAATTACGTACCAGAGCACAAGTGCGGCTCTTGGTCCTTTTTGTACCTCCACTTTTAACGGCAACGGGACCCCCCTACTAGATAGTTCGTGAAGAAAGGGCAATGATCCTTATCATTCCCTTGACTCTTTCATTTAATACAGCCTACCTTCACACGTGCCTCCAGTCAGGGCACCCTTTCTTGCTTCAAGCTTTGCATTCTAAACTCAGGTTTTGAAGTTGCGTGTGGATTTGCTAAACTCCCAACCCTGGATTCAGTATTGTGGTTTTGTGCAACCTCATTATTGTCTCCAGTGCTTTAGCTTGGGTTGAGATCTTTTGCTATGATATAGCCATCCTCAGATGTGGTGTCAATGATGCCACAAACCATGTGCAGTGTTGTGCATCCATCAGTGTCATGTTAGCCTCACGAATAGTTCTTTTTAACCTTTAGTCTAGATCCCACGGAGTTTCGCGAGGCAACATTGCGATCTCCTTGGTTGGCCAAACTCTTTATTTAGCACCTCTTGGATTGTTGCTATTCCCTCATTCGAATGATCGGTTCAGTATTTTATGTACCACGTCAATTCGTGGTCCTGTAGTGCACTAACTAGGGTGGCCTTTTTTATTTTTTCATCTGTTATGCCTTGGGCATCCCATACAAACCTTATCCCAAACCAGAATTGCCTTGGTTCCTCATTTCCTACACCCTTAAATATTGGCAGCTTGACTGCACTCGCCATCCCTACCTTTGGTGGCGGTGGCATTGGAGATCAGGTCTGTGTTGGTGTGGATGGATTTGATGTAGGTGAAGCTGGTGGTGGCATGGATGGAGGTTGTATTAGTGGGAAGCGCTCCTTGATCAACTGGACTGCACTCCTTGGTGAGAACCTCGTGAGCTCCTCCTCGCTTTCCCATGAAATAGAAATCAAATGATTGCTCTCTGCCCTTCCTATTTTGTGGTAACCTCTTTCATTCCATGTTACTCCAGACATCAATAAATGAACATAATCTATTTTTCGCACAACAGCATCTTAATATAAGTATTCAATGATTTTATATACTTACCCCATGGTCCTTCGAGAAATCACATTTCTGCTTCACTATAACTCATAATTGTATCTATCGGAACTCGGTGATAAATCCTCCTATTACCTAATCCAGCCAATGATCTATTGCACGTGCGATCTTATCCTTGGTAGCTTCTAACCCACACACTAGTTTTGGAGTCCACACAATAGGCTGATCTAATCTGCACCTTCCCATGCTATCAGCTAACCTCATAACCCACTTGTACAGTTCTACTAGAAATGTCGCGAAGAAGACCTCGTGAATATCTGTGTATATATAGTGGTCTAACCAATCTTCCTCCGATATCCGTCGGTTTCTGTTTTCCTAAACTGCGAACTTGTGCAGCTTCGGATCCCACCACTCTTCAATCCATTTTTTTGTGGGGTTCCAATGTTCCAGCATCAAACACCCCTTAGGCAGATCCCAGTCCCAACAACGGAACCATTTGTTGGCTTATAGGGGCTTGACCCAGGTTCGGAAGAGTTATCTAGCGAAACGAATCCCGCAGTTACCAGCCCTTTCGACAAAAGCCTGTAGAGTGCGGACTGAGGTCTCACCCAAGGTAGTAGGGGAGGGTGCTGGAACAAGGTTTCCACACCCTTGGGATGTCTAGATGTGGTCTGGAGGTTTCGTGCACCATTCCGTAGCTTCACGCTGCTCTGCTTCACGTAGATCCGGACCCAGAATAATCCTTACTACTTATTAATGTGATGTTTATAGATTCAATCTAATTTTTATGGTCTTTAAGCAAACATTGATTAGAGTTAACTAGTTTGCGCACTTAGAATAGACACAGATTCACATATATTCATAACATAAGCATATGCGCATAGATCAAATAGTTATATTATCCATACAAAAGCGAAATCCACGATAATTTAGATTTAACACAAAATTTCAGAAGCAACTTATCTTTATTCAATTTCTTCACTAATACATCCAGATCATCCCTGCGAACTCAACTGTAGGGGTCTATGCACACAGCTACAGACTCTCCCAGGCATTTTCGCACATAGCTATAAAGCCTTTATCTACTACCCAATACCCTCAACTTAGACTTATAGATGCTTTTAGACATTCCTTCTCAAAAACCCATAACATATCAGATCCACGATTTCATACCAAAAAGCTACTTCTACCCATAGAGCCTTGCTCTATTTATACATTTCCATGGACCGTGATCCATGGGTGGGTCGACTCAACTTATATTTCTTTAAATTAATTTTTGATGGACTACCCTTTGACTCAACTTATTACAAATCGTGATCCATGCATCCTGCAGAGTCTTTACCCTATATTTACCCAAAATTTCGGGCTTTGTGCCCTGTGACCATTACGTGGGGCTTCTACTACCCAATAGGTTGTTTGATTAGAAGAGGACATGGTATCAATTTTGACATCAACCTTGTCCATATTAGATTTGGAAGCTCTAACACTGAGGTATGATGTAGGGGGTCAAATGATTCTAACTCATGTGGATTTTAAAATATATGAAGAAAATACTTAAACCTTTCTTTGAGAATTTCCAATCAATTTCATTTACAGGGATTTGAAAAGCGAGATTACAGAAGCAATACAAAAATTGCATAATAGATTCATCAGGTGATTTCTATAATTAAAAAAAATAATTATTGAGTGCTTTACAATCATAACAATATAAAGAATGAAGTAACTCTCTGATAATGTGATCGTACAAGTGAATAGAGGATGCGAGAAATGTGAAACACTAGTACTTGACGCGCCTTTCAAGCATGTAAGTGAACAACCCATAGGCAATGTCATCTGAGGGGACTTCATTCCTGTCACAAAAGCATAAGAAGGAAACTTTGTATCTTAACAAGGTTTTTATGTCGTCACCATTTTACTTGATTTGTGACAAGTCATCGATGACATCCTCCGAAAGTTTGAATTTATGTGCTTAATAAAAACATGCTAGAGTTAAGATTGTAATGTAAGTCATGAATGATGTGTAGAGATTCAAAATAGACTTTGAGGGCTGAGATTCTCATCTGAACCTCCTTCCAGTGCCAGAAATGTTGACGATGCTGGTCCCGCCAAAATGTCAAGCAATATTTGTGGTAAGAAGTCCCAACTAGACCTCAAACCATTTCGAGCAGGAGTTGTAGAAGTGGGTAGTAAATCATTTCCTTTACCATGGTATTGTGTAGACGTAAATAAGATGAGTTTGTGATAAGTGCATGACCTTGCATAGAGTCAAGTGAGATGCATGGGGGTTCTAACACATAGAGGGGAAAATAAAGTGTTCCCCTTAGAAGCCTGTAATAGTATGCAAACTGAAAAGAACACGTGATTGGGATGACATCACAGGCTGGAAGAAGAATAATCCACCAGCCAAAGTGATGGATTGATACAACAACGTGACTCCAACAAGATTCATACAATTGCATACAAAATAGTTCAGACACAAATGCATAAGTTAAATAGCATACATTTCTAAAGTAATTAGAATAGTTGAAGTATAGTAACAATATATGCATGAAACCTTGTTGGCTCAGTTATATTATTAAATCAAAGTTAGATCCATACATACACCATTGTTAACCACTAGCCCCAATAGTGGAACATTACAATCAATGCCATCTGCTCCTCCAGATAGATGTACTTGCTATATGTTGTGGAGAAGCCAAGGCTCATCACAACAGTCTCCAACCCCTCTCTAAGCAATGCCTATCCAAAATATTGGCTCCCAAAAGCCTCTACTATGAGTGATGAGGTTTTATATATGAAAAAGGGTGGGATGAACCTTAACATTCCCTTTTGAATCTTTGACTACCCTCATGAATCTTCAAATTATATAGTGGTTGTTCACATTCGACACTTGGAATTTCACTTGCAATATATTTACAAATGAAAATACAATTTCCACATATACCAATGTGGGACAAAATAGGATTGAGTCAGCCTAAGAAGACAAGCATCATCACTCTTGGGGAAACACAAACTAGGCAACATCCTCCTAATGGTCTTTGGTGACAAACTGATACCAATCTTAGTATTGTGCTATTGTGTCCCTGTACTATTTGGTGATGTATTTCTTGAAATGGACTATTTCCTCCATGGCTTCTATGTATATGATTTTGAAACCTTTGTCTAGCTCATTTTGAAGCATGTGCAACACTGTCTCGAGTATGACTAGGCCATTGATGTACTTATGCATGTTTTTTTTGCTCAGTTGCAAGTCATCAATGTTAGCCTTTTGCATAAAATACTCTATGTACCTGTTGACCTCTAGTAGGAATTGGTTCTTCTTCATGGATTGAGTTAGGGTTTCAATAGAAGGGATCATGTGTGTCCTCACTATGATAGCCAAACTCTTGAAAATTCATGCATAGGAACCCTAGATGCTGGTGGTGGGTGGAGGGAGATTCTCATAGTTCTAAATCAACATCTAAATCCATGCTTTATCCATCTCTTCTTACAACTCCATTATCTTCCGCAAGTAAAGTGGGCTTCCCTTGTATCTCATTGTCAATTCCTTTACATGCAAAATAGAAACATGGGTGTCTTTAAGAGGTTGGGACATCTTCATGAACTACTGCTGAAAATTGTATAAATGCACATGACTTGTGTACGGTGAAAAATCTTCCATAAAGTGTTTGCATGGTGGTCTCCATAGTTGATATTTCATCAAATATTGCTTTCTTAATTTCTACCATAGCAGATCCTGTGGATTTGTTTTGTTCTCTACATGGCCTCTTGCATGTCCTTTTCCATCCAATCATTCTTTTCTATCAAGAACATGACCGTTGATCGTGTGGCTTATGGATAAGCCTTAGAAGCATTGACCATGGTAGTTAAATGACCTCTAACATTTGACACAACCACCCTTTCCTCTATGTGAGCAGGAGATGCGTGATCATCGAGGAGTTGATTTCTTCATGCATGTACAATCCTTTGATGTGACTCATCAACTAACAAATTCTACACATGCATCATCTGATCATCAACAAGTAGCACAACCTCTCCTTGCTCGCTCGATGTTGGTTCTGAATCTAGAGGTGGTAGAGACTATGGGGTTACCTCAAATGCTCTTGACATGTCATCAGTGTTTTGGTATTGTGGCTCTTGTTCCATCTCCATGACCATTACTTCAACCATCTACTCAATCTACCGAGAATGTTACTGAAACTGCACGTGGTCACCCTCTTCTTCATCTACTCTTTTCCCTAACTCCTCAACCTATATACGCACAAGTTTCTTTGTCATTGTGCCTTGCCTTTCCTCCTTTTCCTATTTTTTCTTCTCTTCCCTTTCTCTTCTCCTTTTCCTATTTTTTCTTCTCTTCCCTTTCTCTTCTCCTAAGCTCATGTTGTTCTTTTGACTTATTTTATATTTCCAGCATCTTCCTCTATGCATCTTCCAACCTTTACTTCTCTCTCTCGCTATTTTTTACTCTCCTTTCGTGTTGTCACCTCTTCACCTCTATTTCCAAACTTAGTTTCTCAACAAGAGGATATTCTCTAAACTTGTAGATTTTCTCAACCTATAGGTTCTCGAAAATATTCCTCTTGCCTTTGTCATGTGCCAGTTTCTTTCTCCCTCCCATTTTTCTTGTTAATTCCTATGGTGTTGCTTCTTGTAGCTCTCATTTCCATTCTATAGCAATGATGATGAGTTCATTAAGCCTACAGGAGTTGTAGCAATAACTCCAATGGTCTTCCTCTAGCCAATACATGCCTCATGAATTTATGGCAAATACACCTTCACACAATTCTTATTGGATATAAAGTGGGGATCATATAGATTGAAACTCTTGGTGTTGAACTCAAAATTATTCAAGTCCTCAGCCTTTGGATTCACATCCTTCAAGCTATGGATCTTGTTCAATCCAATCGATAAAGGAAGAGTAGGCCATCGTGTATTCTTCCTCCTATGCAGTCCTATCAATAACCCTATGGAAATTTGATATGAAACCTCTTGCATCACCAACTTATCTGTGGAAAACCTTGGTAGCACACATGGAGGCATCTCTCTGCCAAATAACTCAATGAAGACAACATCATGTGAGGCATATCAATCTGCAAAGTTAACCAATTTCTTCATTGCTTCTTGGGACATGCAAGGTGAATCATGTTTGAAGATCATCTTATAAATTGGGATGATGAAGTGGTCAGATAACTTCCCCATGACTCCTTCGTAGCTACACTCAAAGAGAAACTTACAATATATCTTCACAACATCATATTATGGTGTCCGTGTCCAACTCGTGCCAAGAAAATGTTGTTGGGCACAGATTGCATCAACCAGGTACACAAAATAGAGAATTTCTCTTTCTCATCCTTAGTAATATTCCAAGCATTAGACACATACACTTTAAGCTAAAGAGTGAAGATTCCCAACGAACTGAATGGCCTTCCTTCATTTTCAAAGTTATCCAATACAACCACCCAATTCTTTGGAAAGGTCTCTATGCTCTCTTGACCGTACAAGTGGCATGCAAAGATGATCAAAACTTGGTAGGCCTTCTTGAGTAACTTAGTCTTGTAGACCTGATTGGGTGTTGACTTGAGCTTCGATGGGTCTTTTACCCAACGCTTCATTATGTGTCTAGTGTTAACATTTCTATTGAGAGTATAGAAGAGTGCATCCATTTCGTTCACTAGCTGTGGCAGCTGATACATCTAATGATAGTTTTTTTTCCTAAAAGTAAAAAGTTGTGCTCCATTGGCACTTCTCAATGTCATCATCCCATGATTAGTATGTTATATAATCTATTGAATGATATCTACACATGAGAAGACGGGGTACCTACATCCAACCCTATAGAAGCCTAACTTGTGGATGTTGACATAGAGATGTTAATCTTCGAGATCTTCCTTGAAGCTACATATATATATGTCCTTTATTTCCTGCCATATTATCATCATGTCCTTCTCTATCAAAAGTTTTGTGTCTACATAGATCTAAAATTTCATTGACACCTATTCAACTACATCCCCAACACTCCTCTCTATAGTATCCTTTGATCCAACTCTCTTAGAAATGAGGCTACGTGTACTGCTAGGAATTTTCTCAACAATTGTTGTACCTAGAGATAGAACTAACACTCATGGCATGCAAAATTTAACTGAAAGTAAAAAATCACTTCAAGGACCAATCATACAATAAACTAGGAAATCGTTCGGCAAGATTGTAGAGTCCAAACTTTCATAGGTAAGGGATTGTCACATGGATTTGTGCATTACACAGTCCCAAATCCCAGTGAGAGGTGATAATGACTCGAACTGAACAATGAATAGTCTATTATGGCTTACTAAGGATTGGAACTGCATAATGTGTAGTTCAAGCTGCCTTGATGCTGGATGGGATTGTGCATTACACAATCCTAGTGGGCAAGACTCTAGGACTGACCCATAGAACTACATATTGTGCAGTTGGATGCAACCACTGGAATCATCTGCATAATTCATGGAGCCAAGGTAGAGCCTTGAGATCCAAAAATGCATGGTGCATGCCGAGAAGCACTAGATCTGGGCCAAGGCAACCTAGATTTTCCCAAGGGAAAGTTGTAAATGAGAATATCTAAATGCATGAGCAAGGGATGGTGTAGATATAAGTGAATTGTGATGCAATGAATAAAAAAAATGTAGGAATCAGTAAAATAGAGGAATAATGAAACTTTTGGGGAGAGTCATCGCAATGATGACTGTTAGTGAAAAAATTGGGTTATGCATGCGACGCTCAGGAAAGGCAATGAAAAACTTGAACATACTTCTAAGAATTAAAAAAATCAAAATCTTCAACATTCGTTCAATAAAAAAATCAAAACAACACTGATGTAAGAAAAGGAAAAAAAAGCCATAGAAAATAAACAAAATACTTGAAAAGGAAAAATTTCTCGGAAAAGCTTTGCAGATCATGCCGAAGGTTCCTAGATGCCTCAGAATGCCAAATCTCCAATGTGAAATGTGAAAATGATATCTGGCAATATCAATTAAATATATTTGATTGATTTATGTTTTATGATGTGCATGACAAAAATCTAGGAAAAAGCGACAAGTGCCGACAATTTCTAAAATTATCTCAAGCGCAACTCCCACTACTAAAAGTACATCCTTATTTTTTAGGGATGTTTTTTATTTTTTTGAGAAGGGCGACCATGCATGCCTAGAGAAGTTGTGTAGTTCTCGGGGGAGCCACCACGAAGTGGTCAAATAGCCTCACCATGACTCCTTCATAGCTACACTCAAAGAAAAACTTACAATATATGTTCACAACATCCTATGATGGTGTCCATGTCCAACTCATGCCAAGAAACTGATGTTGGGCACAGATTGCATCAACCAAGTACACGGGCATATAGAATTTCTCTTTCTCATCCTTAGTACGATTCCAAGCATTAGACACATACACTTTCAGCTAAAGAGCAACCATTTCCAACCAACTGAATGGCCTTCCTTAATTTTCAAAATTATCCAATACAACCACCCAATTCTTTGGAAAGGTCTCTGTTCTCTCTTGACCATACAAGTGGCATGCAAAGATGATCAAAAGTTGGTAGGCCTTCTTGAGTAGCTTAGTCTTTTAGACCTGATTGGGTGTTGACCTAAGCTTCAATGGGTCTTTTACCCAACGCTTCATGCCGTGTCTAGTGTTAACACCGCTATTGGGAGTATAGAAGAGTGCCTCCATGTGGTTCACTAGCTGTGGCAACTGATACATCTAATGATAGTTTTTTTTCCTAAAAGTAAAAATTTTTACTCCATTGGCACTGTTCAATGTCCTTGTCTCATGATCGGTATGTGATATAATCTATTGAATGATATTTACACATGAGAAGGCGGGGTACATGCACGTAACCCTATAGAAGCCTAACTTGTTGATGTTGACATAGAGATGTTGATCTTCAAGATCTTCCTTAAAGCTACATACAAATATGTACTTTATTTCCTATCATATTATCATCATGTCCTTCTCTATCAAAAGTTTTGTGTCTACGTAGATCTAAAAGTTTAGTGACGCCTATTCAACTTCATCCCCAACACTCCTCTCTACAGTATCATTTGGTCCAACTCTCTTAGAAATGATGCTACGTGTACTGCTAGGAATTTTCTCAAAAATTGTTGTACCTAGAGGTAGAACTAACACTCATGGCATGAAAAATTTAGCTTAAAATAAAAAACGACTTCAAGGATTGATCATGCAATAAACTGGGAAATTGTTGGGCAAGATTTCATAGTCCCAACTTTTAGAGGTGAGGGATTGTCACATGGATTTATGCATTACAGAGTCCCAAATCCCAGTGAGAGGTGATGGTGACTCGAACTACGCAATGCATAGTATATTGTGGCTTACTGAGGATTGGAACTACATAATGTGTAGTTCAATCTAGCTTGATGTTGGATGGGATTGTGCATTGCACAATCCTAGTTGGCAAGACGCTAGGACTGACCCCTGGAACTCTGTAGTGTGCAGCTGGCTACAATCACTGGCATCACCTGTAAAATTCATGGAGCCAAGGTAGAGCCTTGAGATCTAGAAATGCATAGAGCATGCCGAGAAGCACTAGATCTAGGCCAAGGCAACCTAGATTTTCCCAAGGGAAACTTGTAAATGAGAATATCTAAATCCATGAGCAAAGGATGGTGTAGATATAAGTGAATTGTGATGCATGCAATAAAAGAATGCAGGAATCGATAAAACAGACGAATAATGAAGCTTTTGGGGGGAGTCATCACAATGATGACTATTACTGAAAAAATTGGGTTATGCATGCAACGCTTAGGAAAGGTAATGAAAAACTTGAACGATACTTCTAAGAATTAAATAAAATCAAAATATTCAACATTCGTTCAATAAAAATATCAAAACAACACTCATGCAAGCTAAGGAAACAAAAGCCATAAAAGAGAAAAAAAATACTTGAAAAGGAAAACTTACCTGGAAAGCTCTGCAGATCATGCCGAAGGTTCCTAGTTTCCTCAGAACACCAAATCTCCAATGTGAAATGTGAAAATGATATCTGGCGGCATCAATTAAATATATTTGATCGATTTATGTTTTATGATGTGCATGCCAAAAATCTAGGAAAAAGCGACTAGTGCTGATAATTTCTAAAATTAACTCAAGTGCAACTCGCACTACTTAAAGTACATCCTTATTTTTTAGCGATGTTTTTTTCTTTTTTTGAGAAGGGCTACCATGCATGCCTGGAGAAATTGTGTATTTCTCGGGGGAACCAGGCAACCTGCCGACACATGCATTTGGCAACAACTAAGGGAATTCTTTTGCACAATTCTTGGGCTATGTGGCTCTGGATACCTCTCATGTTCTTTATAGTTTCCCATTTGAATACAAGCTACTAGCTGGGTGTATGTAGTTCTAGAACCAAAGCCCACAGCTTGGTTTCCCTCTATGATAGCAGATATTTCGAAGGTACTATAAGAACTAGAGCACAGCCAAGTCAAGGCGTGGCCCACTTGTGGTTAGATATCAAAGAAAGTGAGAAACCACAAGTTGTAAAGTGAAATATAAACTCAAATGAAAGCGCAAGTACCTGGGCAGTGAAAGACAAGTTACTGAGATTTTAGTAGGGAGGTTCCAAAATGAAGCGAGGGAAAAATTTTGGAGGGTGGTTGTAGTAGCTACAACACAACTCCACTCATCTTGTTAAGTTCTTTCGGTTCGCCAAATTTTATTTGAATTCCAAGGAATCTTGTTTTCTCCATGTTGTGATGTATATGTCGATATTGAAGAACAATGTGGTATAAATATCTACTTTGGAGGACAAGTGGATAAGGGTTTCCTTCATAAAGGGAAAGGTTCTTACTTGGCTTGTTCGATCGCCTATGAGAGATTCATTTACATTGGGATTGTGATTTGAAGTACTCTATAGAGTCACTAGTAGGCCTATCCTAACATTGGTCCATGGTACTAATCATATAAGAGAGCTATCTAACCCAATATTTTCCCATCTATATTATGATACTCTTCCAAAATTGATGAAACTAGTTTCTGGTATTCCCTACATTCAATCCCAACATGATGGAGTATGTCTAGGCTTCTTTAGTAGAAAGAAGAGAAGGGGAACATTCCCCTCTAGAGACTATAAGAAAAATGACATCATCCATCTCATTGATTCTGACATATGTGGTCTAATGTCCATGCATTCTATTGGTGTCCATATTTACTGCATCACCTTCATTAATGACTTCTCAAGAAAGAAGTGGATATATTATTTAAAGCACAAGGATGAAGCCTATGAAATATTCAAGGAGTTCAAATCTTTTGTCTAAAATCAAATAGGGAAGAAAATTAAGATCTTCTAGTATGGTAATGATGGAGAGTACATTTCAGATGAGTTGATCAATTTTTTCAAGAAGGAAGGTATCAAAAAAGAGGTTATTGTGCCCTATACTCTCAAACAAAATTGAGTAGAGAAAATAAAGAATAGGTCTATTGTGAAAGTCACTCATACCATGCTCCAAGATGAAAATTTGTCGAAGTTCCTTTGGGGAGAAGAATCACATTATGCTGCATATGTTCAAAGAAGGGTGCCTCATCAAACATTCGACAAAAATACGCCTGAAGAAGTTTTCACAATTTCCATGCCTAATGTTGGCCACCCCTATATCTTTGGTTTCCCTATATATTTCCATGTGTTGAGGGAAAAGAAAAACTTGTTAGAAGCCATGGGAAGAAAAGGTACATTCATTGGATATTTTGAGAATTATAAAGCATTTATAATATATATTCCTTGTCAAACGTTAACATTCACACAGACGTAATGTTTGATGAATATGTGGTCCTTGGGAAATCATGGGACCTTCCTCCATGTGGTATTATTATTTTTGCAATGGTGTACTAAAAGATAGCTCCTTAGGAGTTGGTTGTTACATGCAAAGGATTAGAGGCAGAGTTGGTGTTGTTAGTGAACATACTTAGATAACCTAAGCATTACAAATAGTGAAAACAATGCATATATAAACATAAACTAAAACAAAGAGAAAAATACAAACAATGTTCAATGGAGCAAACAAGTCCACAAAATAATAGAAAAAAATCCCTTTGTTGATTGTTGGTACTAGAAGTTGAATACAATAGATGAATATTAAACACTTAAAGGGAATTCTTTGAGCTATGGTGCTAAAAAATCCTCACTAAGGGGGTTCCTTCCCTCAATCTCTTTACAAGTTTTTCCTCTCTCAAAGAAGTATGTAGACTTTGCAATCATGGACTCTTTTCCTCTAACTAAGATGATGGATTGGTTAGAAGAAATATGCTCAGCATGCAAGTTCTCTTACTTTATTTGGCTTCAATAATGGAATGTTCGTTTTCTAGAATAACAATTTGGCTGGCATAAGAATGTCTCTTATTTTGAATTTCGCATGGCCTATTGATATAGAATTTGTAATCCACCTTCCCGCTTTTTGTCCATGTATCAAAATGACTCACAAGTAGGAAAATATGCTTCCATTAAGGGCTACATATCTTCTGGGTGACTCGAATGTGGCTATCCTAGACTGAGATCATATGAGGGAATTGCCTCCAAGTGTGTGTGGTCTCAAATTCGTTGCATCTACCGTTTTCTCGACTGTACAACTTTTGAAAAAAAAATTTGCATGGTGCATGGTTAATGGAGCAATACCCATCACGTCCTCAATTTTTTATGCTTGTAAACTTTGGACCTTAGGAAAAATTATTATTTTTAAACTTCATGATGTATTCAGCTGGAAAACATTCACTTGTGCATTTTGTTGGGTGTCTTTTACTATCTTTTAGATTGTGCAAACATGTGTACAATTTTCGCATTTTAACAGTTTCCCCCTAATGTCTGATGTTAGGAGCAAACATATAGTTGAAATACATCATGTTTTCTATTATGACGGAGAATTTGATCAACTTTTTGAGAAAGAGGATAACTTGTTATGAATTTGAGTAGGGAAACCCCTTGACTGAGTATGAAGGATAAGTATACTCTGAAGAAAACCTAAAGAGTAAAAAAGTGTTTATACGAGTCAGGCATGTCTCAAGCTTGTGATGATGAGCTAGTGAAAAATTATTACAGTGGGATAGAAAATGGTTTTGTCCAGTCAAATTTACGGTCATTGATGTACTAGTGGTTGATGATGATAACTATTGATGCCATCAATGGCATTTCTTCGATAAATAGACTGAATTGGGTTCCACTATGCATAAAAAAAGGTGAAGCATAGTTGAATGAGGTACTAAGGTTTGCATGGGTATTCTAATTTGGGTACCTCTCCCATATCATGATGTAAGCATTGTTCAATGAGGTGCTTAATGATGTGGGTGTTTTTGAATAAATGAAAGAACTACAGTGGTCATTATGTATGGTACCACCTTCACATGAAAACCTGTGTTGGTGTTGAATGTCATGGGGGCCGATGACATTAGTGGGAAATAGTGATTCCCATTCTACCACCAGAGAATATCCCCATAAGGGGGGAGTATCCAAGGTACTACCTCAATCCTGGAATATGAGTGTTCAAGTTGACAAAAAGTAAGCGTCAACTTCTCGACATGTTATGTCGAGGAATCAATATAAGGTGTAAACATACTATAATAGTGTGGCTCAGAAAAGGAATGATAATCAGAGCTAAAACTATGGGTTGATATTGAAAAATGGCCCAAGGTAGGAGATATTATGAAAATGGCAGTAGGAAAAATAATTTTAAAGATGGGTGTCACCCTGGTGTAGGTAGGACTTCCACGGTATGTGTAAGTATTATTTGGCTGGCGTGATGGGGATAAGTGAATAATGTGTGAGCTTTAACAAAGGTTGACTAGAAATTGTAGTTGGTTATAAGACACAAAAATATGGGTGGGTATCTATTTCCTAAGAAATACCTTTACACTCATCAGGGGAATTTTTAGGTCTAAAATGGGCCTCCTAAGGAAATTATAAAATAATAGTTGAAATAATAAAATAAGATTAGATTACATCATCAAATGTTAGAGGGGAAAAAGAAAAAACTATTTTTTCAACTTATCTCCCTATGGATTTACTCAAAGCGGAAACACCCTTTTGATGCATAATTGTATTCCTAATCCAATGAGTACCCATGTTGCATACTTCTGATGGACCTTGCTCCATGAAAAATGAGAAATACTTGAAAAATGTGATTGAAGTCATGTTTTTCCATGTATTTGTTTTTCTGTAGTAGGGTCCATCGAAAGTATGCATGAAGGGGACTCATTGGATGAGGAATTAAATTTTGCATCCAAAGATTACTCTTGCTCGAAATGTGAGTAAAATCTTAGGGAGATAAGTTGAAAATGCGTGTTGAAAAAGTAGTTTTATTATTTTATTATTTTTTATTCTTTTTACTTTTTTACTCTGAAAATGGTGAATCATCCCCAATGGTTGACATCATCATCTTGAATCCTATTGGTTCTTATAAAGTTTATTTTGGTTGTACATTTTTCTTAAGAGGCCCATTTTAGACCTCAAAATTACCCTAATGTTCCAAAACAATGTAAAGAAGGTTTGGATGGACAAACACATAGACAGATGCTTCGGAAAACATGTAGGCCTACATAATGATGTAGGTATACTGGTCTTCTGGGGAAGGTGGGGACCCCATTGGCTAGTCTCGATGAAATGTTTCTGGGGTGGATGAAGTCACACAAATGGGCTTATGTAAATGGGGGGATGATAGGCCAAGTGTGGAACATAGTAGTGCATTCTTCTCAATCTATCATAAAGTTCCAATGGTGCCCCAGGAATGGGCTGTATGGGCAATGAATGTGGAACAATGAGGCTGATATTCAAGGGATGTAACTGAAGTGATTCACAAGACTGAGTAGGTTGTCATGGATCCTGATAGCGAATAAGGGTCTATAAACATCAAGTGAGCCATGAGTGGTGGGGCTCTTTCGACTGACATAGATATTTATCATACGCAAGGCGAGGTGGTGATAAACATGGTTAAGATCATGAAACCTATGGTGAATTTTGGAGAAACAATGTCAATATATGCAAAGATTAAGAGGAATCGTATCATGATAAGTGGTGAATGATACCTACTTGCTATTTATTTGTTGATGTGTTGGTTGAAATGGGTTGTTCATGATGAAGTTTAAATATCCACAACCAATACACCAAGTAAAAGCATATTTTTAAAACATATAAATAATTTGTGTTTGGCTAAATGATCTGAATTAAAAAACAAGAGAAGGCACACCTAAAATGGTATTATGTGCTTGCATTATGGGCGGGTCAAAAATTGAGATTTTTCAATTATTCGAATAAAAATTTCCTTCATGGAGATGGTGTGGTATTGATCCTTGTGCCTCTCTCCGTTTTCAGAAAATAGGTCCTAAGCTTATGTAATGGGCTCCAAAAAATGACAAAGAGGGTAATACATGGGGCTGATGGTGCCAAATATCATTTGATTTTTACTGTCGAGTCTGAGGGTGGATAGATAGTTCTAGGATAATTTCTTCTCATTACGACGAGACAAAGTACCATAGATACGTGCATGGACTTTAGCCTTTCTATTTTTGGTAGTTGTGGGGTAGATAGGTTGTACAAGGGTCCCATGTATGGTCTTTTTAAGGTGTGAATTTAGGGTTGCATAGGTAACTCATGTGGAGTCATGCAGTCATCATGTGAACCTCTGAGGTTTATGTGATGATTCCACATAACATTTGCACTATGATGCATGGCCCATGCATCCAAGTCATGATAAGCTGCAGTGATATCCATCGGGGGTCATTACGGCTTGGTCGTTGGACCACACGTGGTCTTTGTGTATGTTTTCAACATAGAAACACATAACATGGATTTTCATTAAACAAAAATGTTTAGACCTTAACCCTTTGGTCGCCATGGTTTATGGCCTAACAGATGTTCGCGCGTGTGTTTCTTCGAAAAACATACGTGCATTGTGAACATCTGTGAGGGGCATAAACACACAATTATCAGAAAAAAGGGGTTTTTCATCTTTTTTTATAACTCGGGGAGACATAAATTAATGTATGATATCGTTGATGGTAGGTTGATGTGGAGAGAGCGTGGTTGGGTGACCCTACGTATGAAATTCACGGGGGACCCAACAACCAACCAAACTTTGGCTCAGTGGGGATTTTTGATGTTTCTTCAATAACCCATACTGAGATCATAGGATAGATTCCTAAATTTGTTTATCTGCTACTGGCATGTGGATTGACAAGTTACTGTGATCTGCAAGGTTGATATGTCGGTATCAACCTAGATTGATGTATATTTTGTTATAGGTTTGTTGCATCATGGGGAGGATTTTCCATATCCACTTCCATCCAGGCATGTGGATATCCATTGACGGGTGGAGGTTGAGATTAACTACAGGCCCAATCCTTGTGTGTGTCAAGGAGGGAGGTCCTTAGCTATAGATTTTAGATGATATTCTATATGTGCCAGGGCATGCTTCCATTTTTTTTTTGGCTTATTTATCCTAGTCATGAGCCAATGGATTGTTCAACTATTTTCTGAAATTTGTACTCATATTTTTCTTATGTATATACGAGATGATACATTTTGGTAGCTCTTATGATGTGTCTTACTCGTCTATACTTTTGATGTATTTCTACATTTGTTTGAGATGGATACTATGTTCATGGTTTATGTATATTGATGGTTATATATATGTGACTTATGCCTATCTAGGATTTGATTAGCTATGTGACCAGCTGTATGATTTTGATCCCTTGCTATATGTATATATGTGATATGATCAAAATGTCAAGCTAACCTTTGTACATGTAGATACTTTCGAAAAATGCGTGAATCACGAACCTAAAAGATATTTTTCAACTATGATACAACCAACTAGGAATCAAGGAATACATATAGGTGACATATAGCTAAGCGGTAGGCATCGGGCAAGATACCTATGACAACATCATATTCATCTTGATTGTTGGTGGCTGAACAGATACAAAGTCGGTTAGATAGACAAGGGGTCCGGTCATGAGAGTATATGGCCCAATTTGCGGCAAAGAAGTTTTGCAACAATCGAGAGGCGTCGACAGCAAATCTATGATGATAGGCTAGTGGATGATCCATCTACTACATATGATGAGAGAGTGGTTTTTAGTGTGAATCCATGATGAGGTGATGATCATAAAAATAAGTGATGTGGCATAAATGTACATTCTAGAATTTTATGGGTGAAACTTTTTGAGGTAGAGGCCATTGACGGGATTTTTTTAGCAAGTCCCATTGGGCTCTCACAATATATATGCCCCCTTGAGGAGGAAATGTTTGATAATATATGAGCCCTTCTAGAGCGTTTCGAACTTCCTGGGTCCTATCTCTTCTTGGGAAGCATCGTAGCGGAGGACTAACTACCCCTTGGTAAATGTCTAAGGGGCGATGATGCAGTCAAATGAGGATTTGACCCTCATTTGGTGTTTTTCGTTATTCTGGAGGGATCTCATTGACTTTCATTGACAAAATCCAAATATACCAACCTTTGTAAGGTAGGGATCTCACGCTCAATGGGAAGTAGAACTTTTACTGAATAGACTAGCTGGAAGGGTGTGAACTCTGTAGACACTTTGATTGTTGTGTGGTATGCCGACAAGGATGACAATGTAATGTCCCCTAATAATAATAAAAATAAGTATAATAAACAAATAAAATAATATTAAGATATAAGTAAATAAATAATAAACAATAAAGAAAATATAATAATGGTAAACAAATAGTAAAAATCAAAGAAACGATAATAATAGTATATAAATAATAAGTAATGAAGAAAAGATAATAATAGGAAATAAATGATAAATATTGAAGAGAATATAATAATAACAAATAAATAAAAATGTAAGTAATAAACTGCAGTTCTAAATAAATACATATAAAAATAGTAAAAATAACTAAAGTTAACAACAAAATAAAAAGGAATAAAATAAGAAAGAATTACATTAAGAGAAATATTAAATTAAGTAAAACTTAAAATTAAAAAAGAAAGTTGCGTGTTGACGCATGGAATGTCTGCATGCTGACCCCTTTCAATTGTTTGGTCTATTTAATGGACGATGAGGAGGATGAGATTCATCCATTCCTGCTTCTATTTTCTTGGGAGAAAAGTGTTTTGAGACAAAAGATTACTTGGTAGCAATATGTTGATTCAGGGCTCAGGGGTGGCTAATTGTAGAAATATTATGTGTAGATGAGCTTACAGTTGGGTGGAGAGTCGTCTCATGTTAGGTCCCTATATTACTAGTGTAACCCATCACTGTTATTAGTACAACCCCCTTATTATATTGTTGTTCCCATGTAGTCCCCATATTGTTATTATTCTGCCCCATACAAGCCCAATATTATTATTAAACAATGTAAACTTTGAAATGGGCACGGATACGATTACCCGTTTCATAGAGATAGCGAAAACGTGACCCAATTTTGAAAAGGGGTGATGGAGAACACACATGTTTTTTTAGAGAATAGTCTTTGGCACTTTAAATTTTTTTATGTACATTGCATTTTAGAATGGTAGTCATTTTCATGTTGATTTAAGAAAGTGGTAATTCTGCATCAGGCCCTTTTTTTAAAATACCTATTTCTTGACTTTAAATTTTCTAATGTATGAAATGTGAATAACTATTTTCTAAATTTAATAATTTTTAAGTGGTCTTATTCTTCATATTTTCTTGTTTTTATTTTAATTTTTTTTTGTAGTGAGGTTTTTATTGTTTTGCATATTTAAAGAAGAAGGTCGATATTTTAAATTTTCAATATTCTACATATTTATACATCATTAATTAATTTTTCAATCCACATGAAATAATTGTCTCTAAAAAACCATAATTTTTAACAATTGACATAAAAAACCATTTTTAACATAAATATAACTAAAAAACCTTCATGTTTTGATAATTTTTTGTAATCTTTTGCTAGAAATAACATGTCAAGATCACAATTTTTATAGGAAAATTTTAACTAAAAATGGTTAAATAATATTTTTTATGAATTTAATGTCAAAAAAATAGTAATATTCATCGTTTAAAAAAAAAAATTAACATAAAATTAATGCGAAAACCACATAATACAAATATTGAACGCATAACAACCTTAAATGGGTTCTTATTCTTCTCATAAAATGTCAAAGTCAAAATATTACAAGTATAACTAATTAATAGTTACAAAAAATGAGCTTGATTTCCAAGCATAACTTAAATTTAATCAACAATGTCACATAATCCAAACTCTTTGTCTTCTAGAGTTTCATCATTGTCTTCTTCCACGATATTTTCTGCTTCATTTTGCTCATTTTCCTCTTCTAATGGATCTTTGATGTTTGTGAATCTCCCAATGTATGCTTTTCCAATCATTCCGTGTAGTGGTGGTTGGGGTTCCTTTGCCTTTTTTCCCACACATGATTCACTAAAGTCCCCTTTCTTCAACCCAATTTCTTGCATTTCATCTGGAAGAAATTGAAGAGCATTTATTCTTTGCACTATATTGGATATTTTTCAATGCAAATACAATTTCTTTCTTTTTGAAGGCAACATGCTAGTGTTGTATCTAATTATCAACCACAAAAGAAATAATGAAGTAAATTAGTACAATGCCATATAAATTAAGAAATAACATATTGAAATTCAATTCCATTTAATAAAACTTACATGTGCCAGAAAATAAATCCATAACCCAATCTCCCTCATTTGAACATATGTTTACAAGATAGTTAATCAATAACTGTGGTTTTTGATAACTGTTAACTATTTCTCCCTTTTCTTCTTTGACTTTATATGTTAGTTTTCTCATAAAACCATCATAAATCAATATTTGGCTATGATTCTTTCCATCTACCCGATTAAAAA
The DNA here is from genome assembly GCA_031772625.1 of Pinus tabuliformis. Classification (NCBI taxonomy): domain Eukaryota; kingdom Viridiplantae; phylum Streptophyta; class Pinopsida; order Pinales; family Pinaceae; genus Pinus; species Pinus tabuliformis. Next base: position 725,318,733 of record CM062819.1, read on the forward strand.
TCATAGACATATAGCTATCATCTTTTGCCCAACTATCAATATGGATGAAATCAAAAACTTTTATAAATAGTTGATCTTCATAGTTAAGAAGATTTGACTTTTTCTTGTAACATGAAATAGTAAAAGTTCAATTAATTTGTACATAAATGATTTTTTTAACATTAATCAAATATACATTTTAAATGTCTTATCATGTGAGCTACAACATTGAATTTGTTTTCCCCTTTAAGCTTGACAATAACATTGTCAATTGTGTGTCTCAATGAAATGTCACAAATCTCCATAATGGTGATGACGTGACTTTTAAAAATCTTGCAACCACTTTACTAAGAGCTTGATAAGTATAAGGGTTACTATCATAGTCAATGTTTGGAATATTGAAACCATGGGGAATATCTGCAATAACTAGGGCATAATCCCTTGTAGATATGAGTTTAGCAATGTCTTCATAGTCGCCTTGTATTACTTGATATTGAATAGTGTCAACGCCATTCCAAATGAAATGAGTAAGATTTTGATCAAGTTCAATGTTCTTAAGACGTTGCTTCTTCATTATTTCATTCTTAATTTTTTCAATAAAGGTTCTAAGACTATCCACTGCTCCATTTGCATCCTTCTTCAACTTTTATAAAATAAACAAATATATGTGTAAGTTATAAATTAGAAATAGTAAACAGATGAGTAAAAATGAATGTATAAATCAATATACATTTTTAAATGAAAGATTAAAAAAACAATTGTTGTTGTTGTAGAACTTGAATATGGATAGTTGTGTACAACATCATCCCAACTATCTTCATTCAACAATTTAACCATTTGTTCTTGAATTTTCACGTAAACTTTGTGACTACATTGATAAAGTTAAAAATGTTAATACAACGATATGTATAAAAAATGCTACCGAGAACAATATCTTATATTTAAAAAAAATTATATTCTAGAAATAAATAAAAGTAATTCAATAAACTTACTTTTGAAATTTCTCAGACATTTCCTCCCATGGCAATTCCTCTCACCTTACATGAGATAATATTTCTTTGACAAGTTTTTCGTCCTTCACTCATTGTAATGCTCTCCAAGGTGTGATAGTCATATCTTCTAGAAGTTGTTTCATTTCAGGACTTGATTTATTGTTGCTACATATCAATGCTTTAGACCTTTTGACCTTCTGGTTTTTAATGTCAATGTTTTTCCACATGCTAAAAATTTCATTAATTAACTCCCATATCTCTCTAGTTCTAAATGCCAACTGGAAAATGTTAACAACACCTTTGAATAAATCACTAATTTTGTCGCGTTTGCCACCTTTTGAATTCATTTTCTCTTCAATTTGATAGCCTATTTGCATACAACATTCATTTTGGATACCTATAGTAACATTTTTCCAATCCCCACCACATTTTTCTTCAAATTTAATATGAATAAATCTAACCATTTGGATGAAAGTCATAGACATCCTATATTCATTATCTGAATTATGATCGCATGCCACTAAATTTTGTTTTGTATCTAATAAACCAACATAAATGATACATTTCATTGTTTCGAAATGTGGGTTATTGGGATATTCTTGCATCAATTCTCTTTGAGCTTCTACATAATGGTTCCCCCTAAGCACAGAATAATTGTATTAAAAACATTTTGACTTATCAAATGTTTCTTTGTTGGGAACTTGAACTGGATCAACAAGAAGCACATAATTAACCACATGAGCATATGGATTGTACCTCATCAATGTATCCAAGTTGCGAACATGCAGATGGTGTGGCCTTCTGATTTGATATTTACATTGTCCTTCACTTGCCTTATAGATTTGTCTCACATTAAGTTGAAATGTATGACCACCCTCAATTAAGTTTCTCTTTGTCAAGTTCTATCGAATGGAATTTTGTTCTATTTTGATAATGCCATCCTCTAAATCAGGTCTTTGTGTAATGATTTCTTTGCTTCATTTTAAAGTTTCACTAGGTTCTTGGTTGTTGGTAATGACTGCTTCAAAATGTTCAACTTTACTTTTCTTTCTCTTAACAATATCATCATTAACAAGAATAGATTTATTCTCGAGCATTGTTACTTTTGGTCTTTTAGGACTCTTTTCAGTTCCAATGTCATCCTTAGTAATGATAACATATTCTTCACTTCCAGTTTCAACTTTCTCGTCTTCAAAAGTAACTTGTCTACTTTGCTAGGTTGATCCACTAGAGGCCTTGTTTTTCTTTCCTTTTTTTTTTTTTTGATCCCTTAGATGTAGTTTTGTAGCATCATGAATTACTACATCTTGCTTGTTTTCCATATCTTCTTCTAACACTGAGGAGAAACTGCTGACGACTTTCATAATATCATGCTCTATGAAATGAATGCCTCCTGACCTAATTGCACAACTTTCAACAAAATTATGCCAAACAAAACATCATACGTCAATAAAAACAAAGTTATAAAAACATAGTGAGACAATTACAAGAATGCAAAACAAAAATATAAATAAAATTACTTACAATATTTTGTGTCATCTCATTTATGATTTGTTTACACAACTTTGTAGATATCTCTCTCATGTCATAAAATGAATATGATAACTGGTATTTAATCCTTTCATGTGACTTGGATGGTTTTGTAAGTATGTAAACAACTTCACTATCTAGTACCAAACACATGTCGATGACCTTTCCCATAACCTCATAAATTCCACTATCATTAGGTATATCAACATATAGATATATTTGCACATTTTGGCTTTCTCTTTTGTTCACATACCACACATTTGATGGACATTTTACTTCTTTTGATTTATTCCAGTATGGAATCATCTTCTTATCATTTGAGGCACTTGAAAGATTTGTAGCCATCAGCTTAGGTGGGTTTCATTCACCAATGTTTTTTGAAGATCCATTTTTAAGAGTCTTTGGTCCAGAAAGATTCACAGAAACTTTCTTTGATGCCATTTTCTTGAAGAAATAAAGACACATATAAATTAGTAAATCAAAAAAAAATAATAACTTAAATTAACAACAAAAACAATAAATGATAATTAATTTTATAAACCATAATAATTAAAAGAACTAAAATAAGAAATTTAAAAAATACATCGCCTTGTATCCGCACCCTGAAAATCGGTCGGCCAACTAAGCTGGCTATTGGGTCTAGCCCCCTAGCCCACCTTGGTAGCCCAACAATTGCCCCCTCCCTCCCGAACCCCAATCCCACCCCAACCTAATGGCCCAATGGCCTGTGGTGGTGGAGGGGTGATTCCTAGACCTTGCCCCACCGCGGCAGCCCAACGACCCACAGGGGTGGCAGGGTGATTCTGGGAATTGCCTCGCCACCCCCTTTGGTCATTGGGCCATCGGGATGGGGTGGGCTAACTAGTAGCCATCCCCAATGCCCCTAACTTACGAGCTCATTTGGCCACCATGAGAATTATCGGTCCCACCATGCCCACTTTGGATGTAATGGGTAAATTTGGCCCAGAAAACATTTTAATTAAAAAAAATAAAAAATTAACCTTCATTAAACTTATTTAATTTTAAAATTTTCAAAGCAGAAAAATTAACTAACATTTCAAATGCGAGAATCCTCCATTGAATACATTGTTGATATCTATGTAGCTGTTCCACAAATTCGCTCCAACAATTTTAACAAACCTCGAAAAACCTTGATGTGATGTGAGTAATAGTGATAATGAAATTTATTAGATAGGTGGAATTACATAAATGTTTTACCGTATAGTTAATGTGGGATTAATTTGTTTTCAAAAAAAAATAACATGTCAATTTTGTTATGGCGATATAGGAAACTATGATAAAGCGAATATTATGGAATTGCTATATAGCACGATGAATGTGAGATTAATTTGTTTTAGAAGGTATTATAAAAATTACAAAAAACCATTCAATTGTTTAGTAAATATTATATAGTTTAACTATTAAATTAATTTAGGTAAAAGATTTAGTTTACAATTTTAAATTTAAAGATTTATTTCATAAAAAACATTTAGTTAAAATCTTTCAATAAATTGTACAATAAAATATTGGAGGGAAATAAATGAAAAGAAATTTTTGGAGGGAAAATTTCATTCTTAAAGCTATATAATATCATTAGAAGAGTTTGCATTTGTATCATTCAAGCTCTTCTATTTGAAAGGGATGGATTCTTCTAATAGTGAAGTTTCAATTTGTGAAGCATCATCATCTTCGTCGCGTAACAACCCTATTCATATTGATGAATATAATGAAAATTATTCCTCTATGAATAGAAAGTCGATTCTTCCACTTAGTCCTAACCCTAAGGACTATGAGAGGAACACTGATGAAAGAGGGGATGAATAATTTCAAATAAATAAAGAGTCATGGTTTCCACTTAGTCCTAATCCTAAGGATTATGAGAGCAACAATGATGAAGAGCATGATGACAAATTTCAAAAGAATGGAGTATCACGATGTCCACTTAGTCCTAATCCTCTGGACTATAAAAGTAGTATTGATGAAGAGCATGATGACGAATTACAAAAGAATGGACTGTCACAGTGTCCACTTAGTCGTAATCCTATGGACTATGAGAGAATTAGTGATGAAGAGCATGACGATGAATTTCAAAAGAATGGAGTGTCACGATTTCAAATCCTAAGGTTGAAACAGTCACACATGGCACTTCCTACAAGTTCGATCTTCTGAAAAGTTATATATCAAGTCATCTTGGGAGATTGTGCATAACTCTTTCTTGGAGAATCTAAATTTGATAAAATTGGTGGCATTGGAAAGAGGACATAGAGGTTTATCGCAGGTCGCAATTTTAGAACTGGAAGATCTGAAATTATAGAGATACATCAAAGGCAATATCGAGCTTCTAAAATCAAGAGAAGGCAATATGAGGAAGTTTGATGGCAAGGATCCAGTAAATTGGATACTTCAGATGGAGCAATATTTTGATCTACATGGTGTACCACTATTACAGAAGGTATGTATTGCATCTTCATATTTCAAACCGGATCAATTTTTATGGTATAAAGGGCTTTGTTCTCGTAAACAACTTGTTACGTGGTCAATTTTCATGGAGGAAATGATAGCACATTATGAGGATACAAGGAGAAACACCTTCTTTAGAGCAACACCACAACAATTGGAAAGAGTAAAAGGGCTTTGTTACATAGTGGAAAGTAATATTATGGCAACAAGGAATTCTACCCCTCACAACTATAAAGATGGAAGTGTTGCTTTTCTAGCCTTCCACAACCTACAAGGGTTACACCACAACAATTGGAAGAAAAAAGATAAAAAGGGCTTTGTTACAATTGTGATAGCAAACGCACTAAAGGTCTTAAGTGTGTTGGGAAGAAGTTATTTTACATAGAGTATGAAGAGGAGGAATAAAATTATCAAGAAACATCAAAATAAGAGGATATACACCAGGACCCAACCCCAGAGAAAGAAGAAATGAATCATACCATATCTTGTAAAGCATTGGCAAGAATTGCCATTCCTCAAACTGTTACACTAAAAAATGTCACCATGACTATTTATAGTTAGGATGGCTCTATCAACAGTCATACTACCCTCTTAGGCAAGTCTTATGCCTCTGCTCTCCATGTCAAACTCCAAAAAAGAGAGAAAGTCTTTCTAAATGTATCTATCTCTGGGGACGCAGGTTCTCTCAACCTTACCTGCGGGGACGCACCCAAGGTTCACAAAAGCTGCGTCTTTGGACGCTCTGTATGTAAAGGTGCAGGTGCGTCCCCCTGAAAAGGTTAAAATGTGCAAGTTTCATCTTTAAAAAGTCACTTGTGGTTATTTCTAGAGCATTCTAGAAGGTTGTTCGACGTGTATTGAGCGCTTGCACATGGTTCATGCACTCCTACCAAAGAGGAACTTATCCCATCAATAGGGGAGCTATCCCAACCAAAGAGGGGATCATCCCATTGATGGTGGACCTGATTAACTTCCTCTTGAACACTATAAATACAGGCATTGGGCCAGAAGGAGAAAAGGTTGAAAGCTATACATTTCTAAGGGTAAATGCTGCAGGAATTAGGACTCCCATTTAGAAGCTTGTGAGGAGAGATTGCCATCTTTGCTTGTTCTATTTGGAAGTGGGCGAGCTTTGTCAAAGTAAAGGAAGACTCTTGTGGACCCTGGAAGGAGCTTGCACAACACCAAGGCTCAGGTTTTAATGGTTCCTTTTGATTACCTTTAATGCAAATTGGTCCATTCTTCTCAATAACTTGTTGTTTATGAGTTATTTCATGTACTCCTTGGTCTATATGTTGAATATGCTTTGTTTTATGTTATAATCAGGTGCTATTTAATTGTTTGACTGTTGGTGATTGCAGGTTTTAGAGAAAAGGAGGAGCTCATCCAGATCAACAAAGCTTGGACTTCTACAACAGCGTTTGGACAAAGGTAAGAACGAAACACTTGATTTCTCATATCATAATGCATGTTTAGAGAAGGATAGCTCTAGTTTGTTTTGTTTGTCATTAGAATGTCTTAGACTTCTAGGAAGGTCGGTTGTGTCCGCACTATTGACTGATTCCGTGTGACAAATTGGCGACCATACTGGGGATATTCCATTGATGAGAAAAGTCTTTTCCTTTGTGTGAACTTTGCTTTGAGAAAATTGGTTTATTTTTCTGGTTTTGGCTCTGTGACTTTGTCTTTGGGTGGGTTAGCTTAGGATTAGTTTCATTTTGGTTTTTCTTGAGTTTTTCAGTAGGATGCACCCTCTGAGTGCGGCACAGTGCGTCCCTGGACGCACTTTTGCTGTGTGCACAGAGCGGGCCCGCACCTGTGCTAACGGGTTGCCTGCGTCCCCTGCTAAAATTTGAGAAAATTCCATTTTTTGCATTTTTTGCTCTTAGATTTTGGTTTTTCTTAGTTTTTACTGCCCAGATTCATTAGTCCCTTGTCAAAGATCTTCACCTGAACTTGTTTCGATAGCATTGAGTGTTTTAGTGGATTTCATCGAAGTTTAAAACCTAGGGTTCGATTTTTGAGTGGGTCTTGTAGTGACTTTGGCGGTAGAAGTTGACAAGCCTTAGATCTCTCTGGTTTTGTCAGCATTCTAAGAAGTCAGACCTGTCATAAAGTCTACCTTTGAGAGCAACTTACCATTGAGTTGTCTTTTGGGCAAATTTTGAAGTGCTTGTTGATTAAGTCTTGAATTCCATTTTACAAAAAGAACAAAAAGATTTGAGTTTTGTTTTGACTAGTCTTTTGATTCTGCATTAGCTGGTCCTTGATTTGATTTTGATCAAGTAAAACAACCTAGAATCATCTTTGTGAGCTTTTGCCTTGTTAGGTTTGCTTAGAGTAATTTCTCTTTTGATTTGCTTGTGAGTCAAGTTTTCATAGATTTTATAGCTTTTGAGATTGTTTTTTGTTACGACAGGTTTATATGCTTTATTAAAAAGGAAAATACAAAAACATCTCCTTTGAAAAGTTTTGTTTCAAGTAGCTTTGAAAAGTTTTGAAAGAAAAAAGAGTTTTTTTCGTGCACATAAAGAGTGGTCATGTTTGCATGCTTGAAAAGAAAAAGAGAATTGTTTCTTTGATTGTCTTTTCTAAGGAAGTTGTTTTCTTTAAAATTTGCATTCTCTCAACTCTCTTAGTTAAGAATTTCATTGAAAAAGGAAAGTAGCGTAAATCATCTTAGGTGCATCTTTCTAGTGGTTTGAGTCGAGTCTACACACCATTGGTTTCACTTCCACTACCTTTTGTCTTTAAAGAAAAACCATAAAATTAACACTTAAAGTAAAATCGACGTAGTAACTTTTATTTACTAGGGCTCTGAAACACTAATTTAGATCAGGCTAGTGTCCTGGAGTAGGTCAGTAATTAACTCTCCAAGACAACAAAACCAAACAAGTAGCTTATCTTGTGATAGAATAAATCCAATTGTCTCACTTGTACTCTGGGAAAGCTCATCTTAAAGGAGAAGCACGAGCTCATGTCCGAACCAGTGAGGGGATCAATCCCCCCTCGTTGCGAATGACGCCAGACACGCATGTATTACAAACGGTAAACCTCGGAGTAACCATTGTCGATGAGCCAGGGGTCACTTGTCGGTAAACCTTGGATTATTGTCAAGGAGCCAGCAAGGGGATTGAGCTTGCTACTCTGCCCTTGCGTGCTGTCGGAGTTTAGACTGTTCCCCCAGGTGCATTTGTTGCGGTTGGTAACCTTAGTGACCATTATCTTTAGGATTCTACCGAGGTGACGGTGGAGGGAAGATCCCACTGTACCTGGAGCAGACGTCGGCTAGACTCACTTGGATTTTCTAGGGGGTTCACTTCACTCGAGACGGTTAAAGTGGAGGAACTTGGTCCAGTCTATTCATTAAGCAGGTTGTCGGGGTAACTGTTCCACCCGCCACTTCTGTACTGAATCCAGCGATGTTGGGCTTCATCACCAACTAGCGCTTTCGGTCTGGAAGGCTACTGTTTGTGTTTGGTTTGACGCCCTAGATTCTTTAGGCGTATGATTCAAATTTGTTTGGTTCTTTAGAGACTTTAGGTGGTTTGATTTGAAATTTTATTTTTTTTTCGTGTGTAGTAGTTAAAAGTTTTTAGCTATGGCGGAATTACCGAGACAGTCCCGTAGACTTCGAGGCAAGTCACCTGAAATTGTTACCGGAACATATTTGTTAAGAAAACTCCGTAGATCGCGGGGTGGATCTGCTGAGGATGTTCCGGGTCAGTACAAAGGGTTGAAGGTCCTTGTAACTCCTCCTAGTGGCAGTAGAGTAGGTTCACCTGAAGAAGGAGAATCTTCCTTGGTGGTCCATCCAGATTACCAAAGTTTAGAGACAGGTTATAATCCCGAAGCTGTTACAGTTTCTGAGCTTGTTGGTAGTTTTTCGTCTGCTAGTGATACAGGCGAAGAACCAGAAATATCTGAACCTGTTACTCCGACTTCTAGTGTTCCTGATTCACCGAGAATAGAAAGAATTATCACCGAAAATCTTCCTACTGGTTTGATTGCTATTGAAGAACTTGTTCCAGAGGAAGAAATAGGCGTCTCTAATCCTAAAGATCAACTTACCCTTGATCTAAGGGAGCGTGAATCCATCTTTTACAGTCCTCCTAGAAGTACTACTTGGTACCTTTCATTAACCAATTATTTAGACAACTTTGGGCTAGGTTTTTCCACACCTCGTACTCCTTTTCCACCTGGAGGTATTCATACTCCTGTAAATATGTCTGGTCAGTCGTCCGTGTTTACACAAAGTCCTAAATCTTTCTTACACGGCGGTCCTTCTGTTCCCACTGGGTATCAATCTCTTTCTAGTACCTTTGTGGGGGCATCTCCCCAACCCGTTGATCATGGGTTATTAGTTGGAAACAGTGGTAATATACCATTGGGTGTAGGAGAAATTTACATGATGTCAGGTTCAGTTCCCGTTTCCCAACCTCAAGGTGGCCAATTACCGCCTGGGGGGCAGCCTCAGTTAATACCTGGGGGGCAACCTCAAGGTACATCATTCGTGTCTGGGGGGCAACCTCAAGGTCAGTACGCTCCTATGGGGCAATACATACCTCAAGGTCAACCCCAGCCTCAATATGTACCCCAAGGTCAACCTCAGTATCAATACCAACCTCAAGGATGGCAACCTCAAGGATGGCAACCCCAAGGGTATCAACCTCAAGGGTACCAACCTCAAGGTCAAGGTCAACCCCAGTACCCGTATTTACCTCAAGGTTATCAACCTCAAGGTCAATACTCAGGTCAAGGTTATCAACCACCTCAAGGTCAATCATATGGTCAAGGTATGGGAACTGCACCTTACAGTTATCAATCCTATCCTCAATCTGGCTATGGATCTCAGTATCCTCAACCTGTTATGGGTCAATACCCTGGAACGTTAGTGTGGGATCCGTCACAGGGTCAACAGGTGTTGCAGCCAAGTATACAGTTGGTACCTCAAGCTGGACAACCCGTAGTTTCTGGTCCACCCCAGCAACCGCAACCCGTCCAGTCAAGTGTTCAAACTTCTGTAACTTCGGTAGTTACTCAGCCGCCAATTGCACCTAGTACTCCATCTCAAACGGCTGCTGCAACTACCGCCACATCTACCATACTCACTTCTGGAGTATCGACGGCTCCGGTTTCTACTGTCTCTGTAACCACTCCTCAGACATCTTTACCGTTGTCCGGATCTACGATTCAAACCACGGTCCAGATGCCTGTAGGCCAGCCTGGTATAAGTACAGTTGTCACTACTCAACCTCAATTTGTTCAACCTCCGTACCAGGGACAGTACCAACCTGGGCAAGCTGTCCAACAACTGGTTTACCAGTATCAACCGTATCTTGGGTACACTTATCAACAACCTCAGCAACCCCAGTACGGTCTGGTTAATCATGGTTTTCCAGGAGGATATAATATCCCAAATGCGACTCCTGTTCCTAGTTATCCTAGATATCCTCCTCCTAGGGCCGGTATTGTGACCCAGAGTTTTAGAGATCCTAACCGGCAGTTACCGTTTATCGCAACTTTGGATTTACCAGACTTGACGCGCCTAACGAATGATCCAATTCAATATCTTCCGTTCTGGCCGTCAATGCCAAATAAGTTGCCCAGCGATATACCCAAGTTCGAAGGTAAGTCTGGAGAGGATCCGTCCAATCACGTGATGACTTACCACCTCTGGTGTGCTTCAAATTCTATCTCGGATGATTCGATCCACTTATGTCTTTTCTAGCGTACACTCATTGGTCTCGCAGCCAAGTGATACATTGAGTTACCACGGGCCTCTTTTTACAATTTTAGCCAGTTAGCTACCTCGTTCTTAACTCACTTTCAGTTGCCGGTCAGATACGATAACGGCACAGAGTTATTAACTTCACTAAAACAATCAACCTCCACGTATATTTCCGATCACATTCATGAGTGGAGACGTCGAAGAAGGCTAGTGAAAGTTTTTATCCCGGACCAAATCTTAGCTGAATGGTTTGTTAAATCATTATTACCAAGGATTACTAAAGATGTCGCTAAGGCCGGAGTAGTTACTGAGGAGCAAGTCATTGCTCAGGTGCAATACCTTGACTTAGTTTACACTCAGTCGGGTACATTACACGAGAAGATTCCGGATCTTCCAAAGTCGAATCAAATCGCTGCTGCTCCTTCGGGATCTCATGCCGCTGATGGTATGATTGGTATCGTGAATACAAAGAGCAAGAAGAAGTCTTCCAAGGCTTCAACTACTCCTATTATCACTTTGCCCGATTCCCTGACAGGAGAGTCTTCTCCTGAACTTACCGCCGATATTCACGCTGTAGAGTCATCTACGGCCAAATCAAAAAACGGCGGAAAGAAGAAAGGAAAGAAGAAGGCTAAAGCAGACAAGGCTCCGAAGGAGAAAACGAAAAAGTCGGAAACCAATGACGAAAAGCGCAAACCTCGATATCCTTGTCTTATTTGTGAAGAGGATCATTTTACGAGAGATTGCCCTCATCGAGCCGAGGTTGTGAAAATAGTCAAAGGTTCTCCCACTCCTGTTGTGTTAAAAAATCCATTTCCGGAGCAGGAGAATAAGATGATAGGTTCTTCCTCGAATGCCAGTGAAGAACCCATTTTGATGATGTCTCATGTGAGGATTGCGACTCGATCGCAAGATTATGGTAGTAAGAATCCTGTTGATGGTAAGGAAGCAGAATCTTCTCACTCTAACCCATCAACCTCAGCTCCTAGTTCCGATCCACTACAGATCGAGAAACCTAACCCAGAATTAGTAATTAAACCGCCCACCAAGGGTGTACTTCGAAGGTCTACTTTCAATCCACATGCGAGAGCGGCCCAGAATTACAACATTGTTGAGGACTTAGCTGTTTCACCCTCAGCAATGTCGGCGTTAGAAGTGCTGCAATCATGCCCAGCACAACGAAAATTTCTTTTGTCGGCTATAGGAGCTGTTGATGTTCAGGACCCGAATCTAATAATCTTCGATCTAGAAAATAGTACACCGCGTCTCCCCCATCAAATGGCTTTCCAAATTCCAGTGATAGTCAAAAACAGACCTATTCATAGGACTATGATTGATGAGGGAGCTTCTACGTGTATTATGTCGATTCAATGTTGGAGATCCCTTGGTTCTCCTTCGTTGAACCAATCCCCCACCATTCTTAAGGCCTTTGATGGCCGTGGGTTCCGTCCATTTGGTATTCTACAGGAATTGCCTATAGGGGTAGAAGGTAAAACCGTTAGTCTGGATGTGGAAGTGGTTGATGCCCCTCTAGACTACAACCTTCTTTTGGGTCGAAGTTGGTCATATGCTATGACGGCGGTCGTTTCATCGGTCTTCAGAGTAATTAAATTTGCACATAACGGTAAGATCGTGACTATTGATCAGCTGACATACTTCTCATCCGACCCAGCCTCTTCAGAGAGTATCCAGCATGTCGGTAAGACGACAATCCCTTATAAGGACGTTGGTGTAGGTTTAGTTAAAGATTCCGGTTTACTGGGAACTTTTCCTCTCCCTCCACTCAGCATAGAACCTTCATTTGCAACAATTCATATGATTACATCAGAAAACATTATTTATGATGATCCTTGGATTGTCCCATCTGACTCTGAGATAGCCTCATTTAGTGATGCTATGCCCTTGAGTCCATATGAAATTGCTTATGAAGCTCTCATGTCTTTTACCGACTTTCATTCAACCGAGATCGACCAAATGAATGTGGTCAGTGAAGAGTCACTTTTCACCTCAACCTTAGAACGGATAGCGTTTCCCGAAGTCGTGTCATCTGACGAACAACTTCGCGAAATCCTAAGTGTAGATGATCTACCATGGGAGGATCTCCATCACAGATCTTCGTTTTTACCTAAGGATGAAGCATTTGAAAATGGTTTTTCATCTATCTTTACCGCTGAATATGTCAAAGACGCTCAGGATCCAATGAAACATTCTGATTCAGAGTTGAATTTAGGGAATATTTCTCGTACTATTCCCATTGATATTTCAGTGAAGCCCGGAATTGAGGAGAACATTCATATAGGTGCCACATGTACAGACGATGAAATCCAAACTTACAAGGCCCTATTCCAAGAATTCCGCGATGTGTTTGCCTAGTCTTACGAGGAAATGCCGGGAATCGATCCTGCCATTGTTGTTCATGAAATAAAAACCTACCTGGATGCTAAACCCGTCCGGCAACGGTTGCGACAGATTCACCCTCGAAAAGCGGCTGCGATTAAAGCAGAAGTCGAAAAGCTATTGAAAGCAGGTTTCATTTATCCGATCCCGTTAACGGATTGGGTATCGAATATTGTTCCGGTCAATAAGAAACAAGGAACAATAAGAATCTGTATCGACTATAGGGATATCAATCGAGCTTGTCCAAAAGACAACTATCCTACGCCTTATATCGATCAAATTATTGATGATTGTGCCGGAAGTGAAATGTTTTCCTTCATGGATGGTTTTTCGGGCTATAATCAAATCAATATTCTACCTGCCAACCAACCAAAAACAACATTCATTTGTCCATGGGGGACATTTGCTTATTGCAAATTACCTTTTGGGCTTAAGAATGCCGGGGCCACTTTTCAACGGGCGATGTCTTACGCATTTCACGACATCAAGCACATTGTGCAACCGTATCTCGATGATTTGCCTGCTCATTCTTTACGTAGAGCTGATCACCTTGTCCACCTACGAGCAATCTTTATGAGGTGTAGGCATTATCGAATTCGGTTGAATCCCCACAAATGTGTTTTCTGTATAGAAACAGGTCGATTGCTGGGATTTGTTGTTTCAAAAGCCGGCATTCGCGTCGATCCCTCGAAAGTCAAGGCTATCATCAAATTGCCTCCTCCTTCGAGTTTGCGCCAACTCCAAAGTTTGCAAGGGAAAGCGAACTTTTTACGCCGATTCATCCCAAACTACGCCGAGGTCACTAAAGGTTTTACACGGTTGTTGAAACAAAACGTTCAATTCTTTTGGGATGAGATTGCCCAACAATCTTTTGATGCACTTAAACACGCCTTGACCCATGCACCGTTGTTGCATCCTCCCAACTACAACCAGGACTACTTCTTATACCTCGCAGCTTCGCATTCCACCATTGGAATGGTGTTAGTTCAAGAAGATGAATTCGGAGCGGAACATGTGATATATTATCTCAGTCGAACCTTAAATCCCACTGAGCTAAAATATTCGCATGTGGAGAAATTGGCCCTGGCAGCCATTCAAGCTGTCCAGTGTTTTCGTCACTATATTCTTCTCCGTAAAACTACAGTTATTTCGGATTGCAACCCTATGATTTACATTTTGACAAAACAACTGCTAGGGGGAAAGTACTCTAAATGGATCGTTATCCTGCAAGAGTTCGACTTGGAGTTCGAGAAGTCCAAGTCTAAGAAATCCTTAGTTTTTGCGGAATTGATGTGTGACTTCCCGCGTACTGACACAGAGACTGTGGTGGAGGAGTCCATTGCGGACGAATCTTTGTTTCTTATCAGTACTTTAGATCCGTGGTACGGGGATATAATCATCTATCTCCAAACCCAAACCTTTCGGCCTGAAGCTTCAAAGGCGGAACGTCGAAAAATTCGGTTTCAATCCCAGCAATACAAAATTATTGGAGATACACTTTATCGCCGGGGGACAGACTTAGTTTTTCGACGTTGTCTAACTCACGAAGAGGTTGAGAGAGTTTTGAATGATTGTCACTCTGGAGCATGTGGCGGTCATATGTCTGGGTATGCCACAGCTCAGAAGGTGTTGCGTGCTGGTTACTTCTGGCCATCTATGTTTAAGGATTGTATCATTGCAGTCCGGAAGTGCCACAACTGCGAAGTGTTTGATCGAAAGATGCGCGCACCGCCTGCTCCTCTCCACCCTATAATTTCCGTGGGTCCATTCGCCAAATGGGGTATCGAATTTATTACTTGTAACCCTCACTCGGCTGGGGGGCATGCGTATATCATCCTCGCGGTTGATTATTTTACTAAATGGGCCGAGGCGATGCCTACATTTGACGCAAGCGGCAAAACAGCTGCAGTTTTCGTATTCAATCATATTATAACTAGGTTTGGTGTCCCACAAGCAATCATTACTGACCATGGGAGCCATTTTCGAAACATCATGATGACTGAGCTTACAAGCCAGCTTGGTTTGCGCCACGACAGCTCTACTCCTTATTATCCGCAAGCCAACGGTTTGGTTGAGTCTATCAACAAAGTTCTGGTTATCATGATCCGACGAACCATTGGTATTCATCGGTCGAATGCGCTATGGGCATACCGAACCTCAGTGAAAACCTCAACAGGGTTCACTCCTTTCCAGCTAGTTTATGGCTTGGAAGCTGTGTTACCCATTGAATGCGAAATCCCGTCACTTCAAATGGCTGCCGAATTACTCCCAGCTACTTCCGAAGAGGAGAAACGTTTATTGTACTTAGCTAAATTAGATGAGACTCGACGTGACGCTGCATTGGCAATCGAGACTCACGCAAAGCGAATGAAAGCTCAGTATGATAGAAATGTGACCCCTCGAATTTTCTCGAAAGGAGACCTAGTGCTTTTATATGATCAAGCTAACGATAAGCTAGGTGCTGGAAAATTCGTTCCTATGTGGCATGGACCCTATATTGTAAAGCGAAAGCTAGCAAAAGGGGCTTATGAGCTGGTAGATTTTGATGGGGACTCTTTGGGTAAACCCAGAAATGGACTTTACCTAAAGAGGTATTATGCTTAAATGGTGGGTATGGAGAATTTTTAGTTAGGATAGGTTTTCTTTCTAGCTAGTATGTTTGTTAGTTAGTCAGTGTGCTTAGCTTAGCGAGTGTGTTTTTTCGTCGTTATTCTGGCTTATCTTGGTTTTACTCTTGATATTGCAGATGTCGACGCCTCTCCAAACATACATTGGATTTGCTGATGGTGCTTGTCGTAGTACACAGAATATCTCTTCCGCAGCTTGGGTTATCTATTCACCCTCTGACGAGTTAGTTTCTATGCATGGGGTAAGCCTCGATCAAACAACGAACAACATTGCAGAATACAGTGCATTGGTTGAATTATTATCCGAATCTATTTCATTTGGAATTCGACGTTTGATAGTGAGGTTAGATTCTGAACTTGTTGTATTACAGCTTAATAGAGTTTATGCCATTAGGAATCCTGTGTTATTAAGATTGTTTTTGAGAGTGCGTCTCTTGGAACGTCAATTTGATTATATTGAATATCACCATATTCCAAGGTCCTTAAATACATTAGCAGATGCAATTGCTTCTCGAGTGTTGGGCAGACATTTACAATAATCATGCAAGTAAATTTAAAAACATTTCATCATACATGTTAAACAAGATAAGCCGGTAATAGTGATATATATATAAATAGGAGTGTGTCAAAAAATATACATCGTCTTCGATCATAGGTTGAAAAATACCTTATGATCGGCAAAAATGATAAAGTACAAAAAGTCAAAAATGTCACATATGTCTACAAAGTGACTAGCCAATCACTGGTGGTGCTCCCTATACGACACCACTGCACGGGCTACCTTGCGCAAAAATCTCCTAAATGGTCCAGGGACCGCGACTACATAGCGCTGAAGTCTGATAGGAATATCATCCATAGTAGTCTCAGGCATATCCGCCGTCAGACGCTCTAGATCATGCTCCAACTCAGCTAGTACCTCTGCAGCCGGCGCGTCGTGTGGGGCCAGTACCGGTGCAACTGGATGTCTTCTCTCAAAAGGCCAGAGGTTGGCTGGGCGCTGTGGACCAACATCTGCATTTTGAAAATTTTACTGTCAGTTTTGAGACGATATATATAGAAAAAAAAAAATATATATATATATAATTTGAAAACTGGTGAAAAATAAAGTACCTCTGTCATCCCATTGTTCTCCCTGTGGAAGAACCATGTCTGGATCACCTCGAAAATCTACTCCGGCATACGGAAAGTCCTGGATCGAGAAAACCTGGTCTTCCAACCAGTGAAAGTAACTATCAGAAAATCAAACAACTGCCGCGCCCTCGTCAGGATGCCGGGCCATCACCGCAACCCATCGTACCAGCTTTGGCTCCCGAGGACCCAAGATATCAACAGTGAGTTGCTGAGGGAAACTCTCTCTAAGGCAAAGCTCACGACTAAAGGCCCATATCCAAAAGTTTTCAGTCGTCCGTTCTTTGCCTTAGTCAGTTGGCTCTTCACGTTAGCCGACACAGCATCACACCAGTTGAAAATGGTGCCTTGCTAACAGTCAATTGCCATCCGCATTTGGGACCCGGAAGCAATGTGTAAAGCGGCCGCGCCGCAAATTCTGGTGACCGTGAACGCTATGACTTTGAGTTCACGCAGAGAGATGTGTTTGATCTCCACGCCTTTCGAATGGTGTGCACCAGGTGTGCACCAATCTTCCCGGGGACTAACAAGGGATTGGCCACCCAGCCTAGTCCCGGCTAGATTGAGTTGCTCGCCTCTATTTGGCAAGCCAGTGAGAAAGTATACATCCGAGGGCTCTATCTCGAGCTGGTGCCCTCCTATGTAAAAACATTGTTCTTGAACGTTCCATCTCTCAACCAGCCATTCTAAGAATCTTACCTGAGCCCTCATGCCAGGTATGGCCCAGTATTTATATAGCCCGCATTCTTTTAGGGCATCAATGGAAGGTTGATGTTCAATTGCAGCTAAATCAACGTCCTCATGCTCTCTTTCTCTCCAATCCAACATGGTGAGTGCCCTACACACCAAGAAACAATGATTAGAACTTATTTGGGGAAATTTGAATGGTCATTTGTGGAGATTGGGGTTTTAAAATCCACCTTTCACGGAGGACGCACCCCGCGTTTACAACACAGGGCATCCGAACGCAGCTGGCCTGAAGGTGGGCTGCGTCCCCCGACCATTTTCCTGTATAGGAAAAAGTCGGGGGACGTAGGTCACCCGAAGGGCACCTGCGTCCACCGAGGGGCGCATTCTAAAACCTAAACCCCCCCAAAAAACAAAACTAAAACCTAAAAATCAACTTTAATCGGATGAAATTGAAGAGTAGGATGTTGTAAAATACCTGGAAGAGACGGCGTTCGATTCTGACGGTCGGATTTTCCGCAGCGACCACGGGAAGTTTCTTGCCAAAAGCTCCTTTTTCAACCTCAACAGTCAAACGGTAAAAATGACATGGTAAAAAGTCGTTTTATAGGTTTTTTGGATGAATTTGTTCATTTTTCACCATGGAAAGATGTTTTTCGATGTATTTTTTCCTATCTTAAACAGGTATGAGTAATGTGTCGCTTTTGTGCAGGACAAAGGGATTTAGAGGGAAAATTGTCATTTTTCACGAACCAAAATATCAGAGTCATCTTTTAAGCCCTTTTCTGACTCCTAAAAAATGAAAAGATTGCCGAGCGTTTCTTTTACACTCGTTAAAACGGAATTAAAAGACGGTCCCCTTATAGCTCTTTTCTGACCGTAAAATCAGGAAAAGATTGCCGGGTTTTTGTCGTTTCAAACTCGATACGGAAATAAAACGACATGTCTTTGATCGATTTTTACTTTTCAGGTCAGTGACACTAATTATGAAAGTACTCCTTGGTCGCAAGATCAAGCGGTTCCCCCAGGTATTATTTTATACTTTTTCAGGCTTGAGGGACACAAATTTACGAAAAAGTTCAACTTGGAGTCTTCTTAAGTTTTTCAGACTCTCTAAAATTGAAAAACGCCGAGTTTCTCCTATACTGGGCTCGTTAAACATTTCATAGTAAAGGACCTGTTCAATTACAAACAGGAACGAACCACTCCTTCCTAGGGTTCGAATCAAAACTAGGTTGGACTCATCCGAAGGATGAGCTTATAAGCAAGCATATGTTATCCTCCTCAAGCTTGTTAAAAATAAAGAGGTACTTGCCAGAAATGGTGGGGGAAAAGAGAGAAGAATGAGCCTATTTGTTACCTTTTGTCTCAGAAGAAGCTTTACTACCACTCTTGAACACGACACTTTTCATTCACCTGGGTTGGGAAATCCTTTACCTCACAGTTGATCAAACCACTTTGAAAGTCTTCAGCCGGGTTCCGGGGATTAACTTTGAGTCGTTTATCACCAAGCCATCTGTCGTGTCGTTATGTGTTCAAGAGGTCTGCAAGAAAAAACTTTCATCTGCAAAATACTTGTCATCCATTTGACCATCCCTGAGTCAGTCCTTACAGCAACATTTCTTCAACTTGAACAATGATTTCGTGTTGCGGGCTTGCCTACAATGGGTCGCTTTCTATCGACATCAGCACATTATCTAGAGAGATGACTTAGAAATCGTCAGTACCTTGAAGTCTGCATGCATCAATGGCAGGTTTCTCGCCTTTGACGTCAGTTTACATCATTGACTTTCGATCGAAGGATTCCGTGAAATGTTCGACATCAACTCATTCATTCACATCTCATGGATTGTACTGGGTACTTTGAGAACCATTGACAGTACTGGTGGTCTCTCTCACTCTTGTTAACAGTTTACATCATCGACTGGTAATCAAGTGGTTTCTACCATGTTCGACATCAACTCATTTATTCGCATGGCTAGAATCGTACCAATTCGAGAAGTAGAAATGAAGACCCTGGATCTAGTTTCCACCATCCAGGCTGCGAGGAGTTTTGTATTCATTATCTAAGTAGACTAATCATAAACAGATGGCTGCGCCCATACTGTGTCTACAAAAGTCTATGATTATGATGTACTGCAAGATCATTCCTGTATCAGAGTAGTTAGTCTGTTAGTTAAAGTTTTAATCTGAGTATGGGAATGCCTACCTCAGTGATGATATAATCTTATACATGTATTTTGTGTTGAAAATTGCAGGTTCTGACCAGGCTCTCCACGAGATAATCCTTGAAATGATAAAGCGCTTCACCCTTCCTAGATAATACAAAACCCTAATCTATTCCAGGCTTCGCACTTTAGGGGGCAATCTGTTACACTAAAAAATGTCACCATGACTATTTACAGTTAGGATGGCTCTATCAACAGTCATACTACCCTCTTAGGCAAGTCTTATGCCTCTTCTCTCCATGTCAAACTCCAAAAAAGAGAGAAAGTCTTTCTAAATGTATCTATCTCTGGGGACGCAGGTTCTCTCAACCTTACCTGCGGGGATGCACCCAAGGTTCACAAAAGTTGCGTCTTTGGACGCTCTGTATGTAAAGGTGCAGGTGCGTCCCCCTGAAAAGGTTAAAATGCACAAGTTTCATCTTTAAAAAGTCACTTGTGGTTATTTCTAGAGCATTCTAGAAGGTTGTTCGACGTGTATTGAGCGCCTCCAGATGGTTCATGCACTCCTACCAAAGAGGAACTTATCCCATCAATAGGAGAGCTATCCCAACCAAAGAGGGGATCATCCCATTGATGGTGGACCTGATTAACTTCCTCTTGAACACTATAAATACAGGCATTGGGCCAGAAGGAGAAAAGGTTGAAAGCTATACATTTCTAAGGGTAAATGCTGCAGGAATTAGGACTCCCATTTAGAAGCTTGTGAGGAGAGATTTCCATCTTTGCTTGTTCTATTTGGAAGTGGGTGAGCTTTGTCAAAGTAAAGGAAGACTCTTGTGGACCCTGGAAGGAGCTTGCACAACACCAAGGCTCAGGTTGTAATGGTTCCTTTTGATTACCTTTAATGCAAATTGGTCCATTCTTCTCAATAACTTGTTGTTTATGAGTTATTTCATGTACTCCTTGGTCTATATGTTGAATATGCTTTGTTTTATGTTATAATCAGGTGCTATTTAATTGTTTGACTGTTGGTGATTGCAGGTTTTGGAGAAAAGGAGGAGCTCATCCAGATCAACAAAGCTTGGACTTCTACAACAGCGTTTGGACAAAGGTAAGAACGAAACACTTGATTTCTCATATCATAATGCATGTTTAGAGAAGGATAGCTCTAGTTTGTTTTGTTCGTCATTAGAATGTCTTAGACTTCTAGGAAGGTCGGTTGTGTCCGCACTATTGACTGATTCCGTGTGACACAAACTCTCAAGATAGAAGGACATATCAAGAAGAAAAATGTGCAGAAAGTGAAATATCACATCGAGAAAGAAGAAATGAATCCAACCATATCTCGTAATTCATTGGTTGGAATTACCACTCCTCAAACTATCAATATAGAAGAACACATCAAGAAGAAAAATGTTCAAGAAGTGAAAGATCACATCAAGCATCAAGAAATGAATCTGACCATATGTTGTAAAGGATTGGAAGAAATTACCACTCAAACTCTAAAGATAGAAGGACATATCAAGAAGAAAAAGGTTCAACCAGTTAAAGATCACATCGAGCATCAACAACAAGTTCTCCAACTTTTAAAGTATAAAAATCGAATGAAACAATAGGTAGATCAACATCGTAGTGAAAAATGTTTTGATGTAGGTGATTGGGTATTTTACTACTACATCTCAAGAAAGCTATTTATGAGAAGGAAATGTTGGCAATACTACATGCACTTAAGAAATGGCGACCTTACTGAATGGGAAGACACTTCAAGGTAAAAATGGATCATGATAGTATTAAATACTTTTTAGAACAACTATTATTTTAGAAGAACAGAAAAAATGTGTCACAAATATGTTTGGTTATGACTTTGACATAATCTATAGAAAATAGAAGCAAAATTTTGTTGTAGATGCACTCTCAAGAAAGGATGAGGATGTGGAAAAATTGTTTTGTGCTATTTCTATTTTCCAACCAGATTGGATAAACAAAACAAGGGATGAATGGAAGAAGGACGAAGAAGTATGGCTACTTATTCAAAAGTTGAAAAAGATCCCAATTCAAACAATATTGCCAGAAATTGAAGAGGAAGGAAAAATCATATTGAAACCTTGAGCAGTCACAGAAACAAGAACCCGACAACTATGAAATCGATCAATTTCAAAGTATCTCATAAAGTGGAAGAACTTACCCGCTAAATATTCCACATGGGAGGACAAGAATTTTATACAGAAGCATCAAGAACTACTCAAGCGTTGAGGAAAACACCTTTTGAAGGAGAGGGGCATGTTAGGGCCCTATACTACTAGTGTAACCCGTTATTGTTATTAGTACAACCCCCTTATTATATTGATGTACCCATCTAGTGCCCATATTGTTACTATTGTGCCCCATACAAGCCCACTATTGTTATTATTATGGCCTTACATTATTATTGTTATGTCGACTCTGATTATATTATGACCCCTTAGACTCCTATATATGGAAAGGAGGTCTTTTCATTTGTATCATCAAAGAATTGTTCATTTATGTAATGTAAAGGAGGTTGTGCCCTCGAACAGGCTAGATTCTAAGGTGTTGATCTATCTTTTCTATCTTTTGTGAGCTAGTTTCATAACATACTTTAGGGGATATTGTTTTTCCTGCTATATGTTTGGTCACAAAGCCATTAACTACTATAGAGGGAATATGAAACATATAGTATGTTATGCTTGTAACAAGTTTGGGCATATAGAAAAAGAATGCAGGAGAAAAATTTAGCCAAAATACCAAAAGGAGCAAACATCATCACACTTCATGGTATGGAAGAAAAAGTACAACCAAAAATATGTCGCATAGCTCAGTATATAGATAGAACAAACTCAGGAGAAACTGAGAGTATGAAATTTTAGTGTTTTAATTCTCATACGCAGTTATAATGAAAACAAGTCATGCATATACGTGAGTTCGAAGTTGCACAATTGCGTATATGTTGGTTTGATGAAGAAGCTATGGGACCAACTCAAGAAAAGGAGTTTGATATGGTTCAGTCAATTATCAATCATCTTTTCTGCTCTGATTGATGATGATTATAGCTTTTTGATGATATGTAGACATGATTTTGACCCTCATAAGTTCTTGATGACTTGATATATAACTAGTTGATGATGATCCTTACTAATATATCCAATGATCAGATTTTACCGTAAATAGTTGGCATAGGTTCAAGGGGAGAATATTCTATTCTTTTAATAATGCATTGTTGGCATTATGTTCAGAAGTCTTTGGTACTTATGTTGTTGAAGTGTTTAAATGATACATCATGCTATGTTGTAGTTATGAGTTGCCTATGATAAAGTCTCAGATGATACTTGTATTTCTTGGGGATACATAGTTGTTATTCATATCAGATTTATGGACGATAGTGGATGACCTTTTGATGATTCATACAATACATATACATGGTTATCTTCATAAGCAAAAGGAAAAGTACAAAGCTTGAGTACACAACTTCATTATTTGATGATGAGTCACTCATTTCTTTTATGTTGTTGTCATCATGCCTTCAAAGATGCATAAAATTCATATGGTGCAGTTATGATGTAGGATTCCTATAGTTCTTGGCTCTAACATGGTTGAGGATTGTAGTTGGTATCAAGAGAGCTTGACAAATGAATATGAGCTCATGGTTTTCTAGGTAACAATTTCCATCTTTTTGATGGATACACATTATGTTTGATACATGGATGATTACTCAAGTTGCATATTGATAAATATTGGTGGTTGGCCAAGAGAATGGTGTTATTGTAGGTCTCATGAAGACATAGATATTTTAAGACATGGATATTCCAAGACATGGCTTACTTAGTCACATAATGATGATGACTTCTTACTTTATGATGATAGGCTTGATACTCACATATGTTGATTATCATGTTTGATGCTTATCTCATGTGAGATGTTCCCTAGTGATGATACATGGTTGATATATTGATGGTTGTTGTGGAAAGATCATGGAGTTCTTGTTGATGATTTTCTGATCATAGATGATGACTATGGTGTTTTCACATACATATGATATGTTATTATGTTACTTCTTGGAGATATGACATATGCATAGTTGATTCATGGAAGGTTACGATAAGGCTCTTTCTACTAAGGAAACAGAGCAAGTTGATCGTGATAAGATCTAGAGGATGAGTTCATATCTATATACGACATACTTTATCATAGATTGATCATATTTACATTGTCATATCTTGGGAACTAATGATGGACATATAAAGGTTGTTGGTCTGGATGTTGTTGACATATTCTTATGGAGCAGATCATATATGGTGTATGATAGTTGTTGATGACTATCATGGTCTTGTTTATATCTTTTTTATTTGTTATAAATGTCATGTATATCATTTGATGTAAAGGTCATATAAAGGCCCACACTATGTCTCTTTCTATCATAACCTTTTAATGAGTCATTTTTGGTCATATGATGTAATTTGTACCCCCACTATGCATGGGAAGGATGACGTAATAATTGCTATATTTCAGTCATGTATAAATAATTGGTATATCCTGAATTGGTTGGGTAGATGAGTCAAATTTTGGTATATCACCACTTTGTTGGGAGATTGATGTATCTATTCATAGTCATTGGTGATATGAAGGTCATACTCACATAATTGAGTTATAGATTCATGTTATTTGTTATAAAACCAGCTCAAGAAAAAGATAGAAAAGATAGATCAATGCCTTAGAATTCAGCCTCTTCGAGGGGGCAACCTCCTTTAAATTACATAAATGAGCAATTCTTGGATGAAACAAATGAAAACGCCTCCTTTCTATATGTAGGAGTCTAATGGGTCATAACATAATCAAAGCCGACATAACAATAATAATGTAAGGGCACAATCATAACAATAGTGGGCTTCTATGGCGCGCAATAGTAACAATATGGGCACTACATGGGTACATCAATATAATATGTGGGCTGTACTAATAACAATAAGGGGTTATACTAGTAGTTTAGGGGCCTAACATGCCCCTCTCCTTCAAAAACCATTGTCCTCAACGCTTGAGTAGTTCTTGATACTTCTGTATAAAATTATTGTCCTCCCATGTGGAATCTTGAGCGGGTAAGTTCTTCCACTTAATGAGATACTCTGAAATTGATCAATTTTGTAGTTGTCAGGTTCTTGTTTCTATGACTGCTCCAGGTTCCAATATGATTTTTCCTTCCTCTTCAATTTCTGGCAATATTGTTTGAATTGGGATCTTTTGCAACTTTTGAATAAGTGGCCATACTTCTTCATCCTTCTTCCATTCATCCCTTGCTTCGTTTATCTAATTTGGTTGGATAATAGAAATAGTACAAAACAATGCTTCCACATCCTCATCCTTGAAGAGTCTTCCCATTCGGTAAGGTC
This sequence comes from Pinus tabuliformis, assembly GCA_031772625.1. Lineage (NCBI taxonomy): Eukaryota > Viridiplantae > Streptophyta > Pinopsida > Pinales > Pinaceae > Pinus > Pinus tabuliformis. The sequence goes on from CM062819.1 coordinate 725,343,831, forward strand.
ACCAATTTTTAAGTGCATTTAGTATTGCCAACATTTCCTTCTCATAAATAGCTTGCTTGAGGTGTAGAAGTAAAAATACCCAATCACCTACATCAAAACATTTTTCGTTACGATGTTGATCTACATGTTGTTTCATTTGATTTTGCACTGAAGTGGCGTTATCCTTTAAAAGTTGGAGAACTTGTTGTTGATGTTCGATGTGATCTTTCACTTATGTCCTTCTATCTCTAGAGTTTCAGGAGTGGTAATTTCTTCCAATCCTTTACAAGATATGGTCGGATTCATTTCTTGATGCTCGATGTGATCTTTCACTTCTTGAACATTTTTCTTCGTGATATGTCCTTCTATCTTGATAGTTTGAAGAGTGGTAATTTTTACCAATGAATTACAAGATATGGTTAGATTTATTTCTTCTTTCTCGATGTGATCTTTCACTTCTTGCACTTTTTTCTTCTTGATATGTCCTTCTATCTTGAGAGTTTGGGGAGTGGTAATTCTTGCAAATTCTTTACAAGATATGGTCTGATTCATTTCTTCTTTCTCTGGGGTGGGTTCCTAGTGTATATCCTCTTCTTTTGATGTTTCTTGATCCTTTTCTTCCTCCTTTACATATTCTATGTAAAATAATTTCTTCTCAGCACACTTACGACCTTTAGTGCATTTGCTATCACAATTGTAACAAATCCCTTTTTCTCGTTTTTCTTCCAATTGTTGTGGTGTAACCCATATAGGTTGTGAAGGCTAGGAGAGACAACACTTCCATCTTTATAGTTGTGAGGGGTATGCTTCCTGGTTTCCATAAGTTTTATTTCCACTATGTCACAAAGCCCTTTTACCATTTCCAATTGTTGTGGTGTTTCTCTAAAGGTGGTGTTGCTCTTTGTATCCTCATAATGTGCTACCATTTCCTCCATGAAAATTGACCACATAACAAGTTGTTTACGAGAACAAAGCCCTTCATACCATAAAAATTTATATGGTTCTAAATATGAAGATGCAATACATACCTTTTGTAACAGTGGTACACCATGTAGATCAAAATATTGCTCCATCTGAAGTATCCAATTTACCAGATCCTTACCATCAAACTTCCTCATCTTGCTTTTTCTTGATTTTAGGAGCCTGATCTTGAAACGACTGTAACTCTGTACTTTTGGATCTTTAAGTTTTAAAATTGTGATTTGTAGTAGCCCTCTGCATCCTCTTTCCAATTCCACTAGTCTGATCCAAATTTGGTTCTCCAAGAAAGAGTTATGCACAATCTCCCACAGTGACCTGATTATAGACTAGTTCAGTAGAGCAAACTTGTACGACGTACCATGAGTCACTGTTTCGACTTTTGGCTCTGAAAAATATATGAAAGAAACTACAGTCTGTCCTCTTTCTATACCTTCTTACAAAAATTCAATCCAATGCTCATAAAGAAAGTTATGACGATTTTCCCCAAGTCACCTGTTTGGAATGTAATTCAGGAGTCTGCAAAAAGACCAATTTCCTCAGATCATATCTCTATAAATATAGCTCGAAAAGCTCTGAAATTCGGACTCGAGATTCAGCGAGATTTCTTCTCAAATGTGTTTCTTTTTTAGCTTCTGAAACATCACAAAAAAATTTATAGCGAAAATGCCACGATGACCTATTTGGAGTAGCGTAACCCTAGAATCCAAAGCTCTGATACCAAATGTTATGAAACCAACTCAAGAAAAAGATAGAAAAGATAGATCAACGCCTTAGAATTCAGCCTCCTCGAGGGGGAAACCTCCTTTACATTACATAAGTGAGAAATTCTTGGATGAAAAAAATGAAAATACCTCCTTTATATATATAGGAGTTTAAGGGGTCATAACATAATGAGAGCTGACATAACAATAATAATGTAAGGGTGCAATAATAACAACAGTGGGCTTCTAGTGTTCGGTGGTTTTTGACCCAAAGGGTGTTTTCCACCTAAAATTTTTGTACCTTATGTGTTCTTTTATTCACTATTGTTACTTCATAACCATTAATGATAATTGAAGATTAACTAATGTTCTGAAAATATTTTAAAGTGCTAATTGCTAAGGAATACTGATTCACCGCCACCCCCCGCGCAATACTTTCGAACAATTGGTATCAGAGCTTGGTTCCTTCAGTAACAACTTAACCACTGGAGATCATTTTTCAGAGCATAGAGATGGGAAAGTCAAGGAAATGGGTTGCAAGGATTTCAAAGGAAGGTACAGGTACAAAAAAATCTCAAGAAAGTGAGTATTGTGTACCAACCCCTAATTTTGATGCAAATAATTACTGGATATGATAATGCAGGATGAAAGTATCTTTGTAGGAACCTAGAGTATGGGAATCAATTGTTTCTAGAGACACATCTACCAATGACGCTAAAAGGTACAATTAAAAGGTCATGGATGTAATTTTGAATGTTTTGCCAAATTCTGTGAAAAAAAAAGTTGGTCAATGTTCAATAGCTAAAGCTCTTTGGGAAAATCTTTATAATCTCTATTCAAGAAACAAATCAGGTGAAGATTTTATTGAAAATTTGGATCCTTCTGAGTATGATGAAGAAGGGTTGATAATAGAAGAATTTTCTAAGGAGGCAATCAAGCTTATAAAAGAGCTCAAGGCTGAGAAGATCCATTCTGAAGTTGAAGAACACAAATTTATTGAAGCATCACTTCAAAAGAAGTAATCAATAATAAAACAACGTGAGTCCTCTAGAGAGAAGTCCAACAGAAGCAACAAAAACTTGACAGAGCATTTGCAGAGATTAGCAGGATCACACAATAGATGCAAGAAGTAGAAATTGAAAGGAAGGAATCTGACCAAAGATACATATCTGTTATTTACCAAAAGCAAAAGGAATTAGAAACATCTTCAATAGAAATTAGCATGCTCAAGATTGAAAATGAGAAGCAGAAGGAACAGATACAAGTTCTCAACAGAGAGGTAGAGAAGGCAACTCTTCTCCAGCTACAGGTTGAGGAGGCACAAAAAAGAAGGAAGATCTTGCTCAAAAGCAAGAAAAACTTGATGCAACTCATAATGAGATCAACAAACTCAGTGGATCACAAAAATAATACTTACAATACAAGATAGATGAAGAAGTGAAAATGAAGGCAATTAAAGATGGTAAAGCTCGAGTTGATGAAGGTAAAAGCTCCACAACTTCACAGGATGATTCTAAGAAGGAGGTTGATCAAAGTGAAAAGCAAAAGAATAATGTTTCAACTCCAAAGAATAAGACCAAAGAAATCAAGAACAAAGGACCACAAGAAACTACGCCGCCTCCAAAGAAGAATGAAAAATCTTCCAAGTATGTTTGTTTATTTAATGGTTATTTCTTTTTATGTGATAACTATGGACATACGTCTAGGGATTGTGAAGTTTTTGATAGGTACAATCATTATCTGTAAAACCCTAGAAGCAAGTTTGTAGGATCACGAGAGATGTTCCACAATGATTTTGTGAGAAGAGAATACATGCTAGAAGGGCCAAATATTGAATGTTTCAAATGCCATAACTATGGCCATAGCTCTCGTGGTTGCAAGTATCAGATGGAATCACCTATGGACAACATTGAATGCTTCAAGTGTCATAACTATGGGAACATGGCTCAAGATTGTAGGAATAATAGGGTATGGAAAAGGAAACATGAGGAGTCTATGCAATAGTATATGGCACAAGTCTATGATTGACAGGGACGTAGTTTGAACAATATGGTAGTTTCATTAAAGTTTCAAGGGGAGAAAAACAGTTCAAGGATTACAGGTTACCTAGAACAAGACAATATTAGTCTACAAAGGATATGCACAAGTGGAAGGAATTGATTTGATCGAAACATTTGCACCAATTGCCAGAATGGAAGCCATTCAGATGTTTCTCGCCTACACATGTTCAGGAAAAATAAAAGTCTACCAAATAGATGTTAAGTTAGCATTTCGAAATGGCGAATTAGAAGAAGAAGTTTACATCAACCTGAAGCTTTTATACTATTATAAAAGGAAGACTATGTTTGTAGGTTAAAGAAGGCTCTGTATGGTCTCAAACAGGCTCCTAGAGCATGGTATGCTAATCTTGATGGATATCTACATCAGCAAGGGTTCAAGAATGGTACTGATGATAGAAATCTTTATATACAAATATATAGGGATATTTTAACAATCGTTGAGGTATATGTAATCTTTGATAGGAATGATTATCGACTAAGTAAGAACTTGCTACAAAGATGCAAAGTGATTTCGAGATGTCTTTACTTGGTGAGTTGACATACTTCTTAGGGCTTCAAATATCTCAACAAGAGAAAGGAATATTTATATGTCAAGTCAAGTACATCAAGGAAATGCTCAAGAAATTCAAAATGGAAGATTGCAAACCCGTCCTTACTCCAATGGTAACAGGTTGCAAATTGAGCATAGATGACTCATCTAAGGATGTGGATCGGAGGTTGTACAGATCTATGATTGGTATTCTTCTATACGTAATAGTCTCCCAACCAGATGTTAAGTAAGCAGTTGGACAAGTGGCAAGATTCCAAGAAGCACCAAAAGAATCACATATTATTTCCATCAAAATAATTCTTCGATATCTAAAGGGAAAAATAGAGTATGGCCTGTGTTATTCCAAGGGCAACAATCTAATTATTTAAGCCTTTACACATGCATATTGGGTAGGAAGCATTGATAATCATAAGAGTACTAGTGGAGCAACATTCTATCTAGGTGGTTGTCTCATATCATGGTTGAGAAAAAAGAAAACCTCAATCTCGTTATCTACAACAAAAGTAGAATACATTGCAGTGACAGATTGTTGTACTCAATTCCTTTCGATAAAAAAAAATTTGCAAGGTATTCAAGTACAATTCAGTGAGCATATTCCCATCTTCTGTGATAACACTAGTGCAATCAGCATCCCCAAGAATCCTATCATGCATTCAAAAACAAAAAAAATTCCAATAAAAGATCATTTTGTTAGAGAACAAGTCGCTGAAAAGAATATCAAACCTGAATATGTTGGTACAAAAGAACAAACCACTAATATCTTCACTAAACCTTTACCTCGTGAAGCATTTCAATATCTTCACAAGAAGCTTGGGATTCTCCCAAGTTCTTATTAGATTTTCTTTTTCAAGTAATAAAGGGGGAGTAGAAGTGTGTACATGTCCATAGGATGGTTGTGTGTCACAGGGAGTTACCCTTTGCCATTGATGTTGGGTTGTGTTATATTCTTTCCATGACTAGACCATGTAGTTAACTAGGGGTTAGAGGGGGGGACGAAGGTCCCCCTTCGTTGCACCGATTGCGTAGTAGGGGGGCATAGGGGGATTGAGGTGTACAAGTAACGCCCCTCTATGGGGTTCAAGGTAGCACCCCAAAAAAATTTGTTTTTTGGACCCTATATTAGGTTGAGAAGACCTACCTATGGTTTTGTGCATGATTTTCGCACATGGTTTTGGATGCGATGGTTTTCAGTGCATGGTTTTGGATGCGATGGTTTTTAGTGCATGGTATTGGATGCCTCACCATGTATAAATATGTATTGTAACATTGAAAGGAACATAATGACAAATCAAGCTGGTAGTCTTGGTTTTGGGATCCAGGGGAAAATCTCTATGTATATATGTTTTATGTGTTATGCTCTCGCGTTGTTTATTTTCTGTGCTTCAGAATTCGCATGCAGGTAATTTATGTACAAATTTAAAACCTACATTTGGTATCAAAGTTGTTTTGGCTTCAAGGGGATGCCTTTGTCACTGAGGGGTTTCACTCGGTCTTGTGGTAGACCCTATTCAGTGGGAGATCTATGAGATCGATTATGGTGGTGAAAGAAGATGGCGAGCAGCGGAAAGATAGAGATTGAGAAATTTAATGGTCAGAGTTTTGAGTTGTGGAAACTCAAGATGGAGGATCTGTTGGTGGATAAAGATCAGTGGATTGTGGTAGATCGGGGTACTAAACCAACGGAAGTGTCCAATGAAGAATGGAAGAAGTTGGATTAGAAGGCAAAGAACACAATATGATTGTGTGTATCAGATTCAATATTTTTGAATGTATCAGGGAAAGCCATGACGAAGGATTTGTGTGACAAGTTAGGGTCATTTTACCAATCTAAGTCTCTAGTGAATAAATTGTTCATATGGGAAAAGTTGTATAACATGAGGATGAAAGATGGAAACTCGGTGACAAAGCATATGAATGCATTTAATACTATGGTAAGTCAATTATTGTCTATTGATGTTAAAATTTCAGATGAAGATAAGTGCATCAGCTTCTTGTGTTCTCTACCAGATTCGTGGGATATTCTGGTTATTGCAATAGCTAGCAATACAACTACCTTGTAGTTTGATGAAACAGTCTCATCCTTACTAATGGAGGAGATGAGATGGAAAAATATGGAGAACTAGAATGGTGATGCCTTTTCTGTACCAGGATGGTCCCATAACAGAAACAAAAATAAGTCATCGAGTGGGAGATCTAAATCTCCAGGAAAACCTGAAAAGATGGTGTGTTGTAAATGCAGAAAGGAAGGGAACCACAAATGGGACTGTAAATCTAAAGCACGTGATAAAGGAAACAGATCTGATAATGCTCCTTCTGTAGAGGCAAAAACCACCTCAGATGAAGGTGGGGATGTGTACTTGGCTTCTTCAAGTACACATGTAGATCATGAGGCATGGTTGATTGACTCAGGTGCGTCATTTCACTTCACTCCCCATAGAGAGTAGTTCTACAAGTATGAGAAATATGATGGTGGTGATGTCTTCTTAGGGGATGATAGGAAGGCTAGGGTCGTTGGTCGTGGAAAATTAAAGTTGAAGTTGCAAGGTGGAAGGGTTAGAACACTTCCAGGTGTTCTTCATATTCCTGCATTAGCTAGAAATCTGATTTTTGTAAGCAAGCTAGATGATGCAGGTGTAAAAATAATGTTCGATAAGGATACCTGCAAGATGGTTTGGGGAGAACTGGTATTGATGAAAGGAGTTCGGATTCAAACTCTATACAAGCTACAAGGCATCGTTGTTGTTTATGGGTGCAACAATTATGTGGTTCCTCAAAGTGGAGTAGAAAATCTAGTGGTCTCTGGAGAGAAGACCACATTATGGCATCAAAGGCTTGGACGTATTGGAGATAAGGGCCTTCGAATACTTTATGGTAATGGTATGTTAGAAGGTATGAGAAATAGCTCTCTTGATTTTGATTTCTGTGAAAATTGTGTATATGGGAAGCAGAGTTAGGTGAGTTTCCCTTATGGTGGTAAGAGGGTGAAACAAATATTAGAACTTGTGCACAGTGATGTGTTTGGACTTGTGAAGGTTCCATCACTAGGTAATTTTGTGTACTATGTATCATTTATAGATGACTTTTCAAGGAATACATGGATATATTTCCTTAAGAAGAAATCTAAAATCTTTGACAAGTTTAAAGAATTTAAGGCTCTGGTGGAAAACCAGACAAAGAAGAAGATAAAGGTGTTGAGGACAGATAACGATGGATAATTTTGCAGTAAGGAATTTGAGGAATTGTATAAGAAGTGTGGTATAGAAAGGCAGAAGACTACTCCATACACACCTGAGAAAAATGGAGTTGCAGAAAGAATGAACAAGACGTTGATGGAAAGGGCCAGAAGCATGCTTAATGGTGCCAGGTTAGGACATGAATTTTGGGCAGAGGCGGAGGAGACATCATCGTACCTAGTCAGCAGATCACCTTCATCAGTGTTGGAGGATAAGACTCCACAAGAGGTATGGACTGGTAAGAAACCCTATCTTTCACATCTAAGGGTATTTGGATGTGATGCATGTGTACTTGTTCCAAAGGAGAAACAAACCAAGTTGGATAACAAATCTGAAAAGTGCATCTTTACTAGGTATAAGGATGGTTTAAAGGGTTATAGGCTTTGGAACCTAGTAACAAAGAAGGTTGTATATAGCTGAGATGTGGTGTTCAGAGAGGTAAACGATGTTATTAAACATGAAGTCCAACCAAAGGAATCTGAGAAGATAGAGTTTTAGCTTAATGAGAAAGAATCAAACTCTACAATAGAGGAGGAATCAGAAGATCAAGAGCCACAAACTCCGGGTGTGAGTAGATCTTTTCAAGAAAGAAGGAAGCTAGAAAGGTATAGTTCATCTACTTTCTGTTCAAATTTTTGTTTAACTATTATTAACGATGGTCCCATAACTATGAAGGAAGTAGTAGATTCATAGGATGGCAAACTCTGGAAACAGGCCATGGTTGATGAATGGCATCTTTGCTCAAAAATGAGGCTTGGAATCTGGTGGAGTTGATGGCTGGAAGGAAACCCATTGGTAGCAAATGGGTGTTTAAGAAGAAGACAAATGCAGAAGGAAAGGTGGAGAAATACAAAGCTCGGTTGGTAGCAAAAGGTTATTCCCAGGTGTTAGGAATTAATTTTGGTGATATTCTTTCTCTTGTTGCTAAGGTAATTTCTATTAGATTACTTTTATCTGTTTCTATTGCTTTTGATTTTGAGGTAGAACAAATGGATGTGAAGACAACATTTCTTCACGGGGATCTGGAAGAGGAAATCTACATGAATCAACCTGAAGGCTTTGCAGTGAAGTACAAGAAAGAAATGGTATGAAATTTAAAGAGGTCTTTGTATGGGTTAAAACAGTCACCAAGGATGTGGTATCAAAAATTTGATACATTTATACGGGGACTTCGCTTCACTAGAAGCAAAGTAGATCACTGTGTGTATTTTAAATTAATTGGTGACCGTGTTATTTATCTGGTCTTGTATGTGAATGATATGTTGTTAGTTGGAAATGACAAAGAAATTATCCAGGATTTGAAGACCCAATTGTCCTCTAAATTCGACATGAAAGATCTTGGTGCTGCAAACTATATTTTGGGCATGGAAATTAAAAGAGACCGGTAAAAGAGGAATCTCTGGTTAAACCAGAGGAAGTCTGTCAAGACAATACTGCAGAGGTTTAATATGTAGGATAGTAAACTGGTGAAGGTTCCTATTCTTCTAGGTGTGAAGTTATCTGTTGAACAGTGTCCCAAGACACAAGAAGAGGAAGAGGACATGTCTCATGCCCCGTATGCAAGTATAGTCGGTAGCCTGATGTATGCAATGGTCTATACTAGACCATACATTTCACATGCAGTGGGAGTATTGTGTAGGTTTATGTCAAAACCAGGGAAGGAGCACTGGACAATAGTGAAGCGAGTTTTCAGGTATTTGTGTGGCACTAGTGATTATGGTTTATGCTACAAGGGAAGACCAGGATTGGATAGTGTGTTGGATATTCGTGGCTTTTTTGATGCAGACTAGGCTGGAGATCTAGACCAAAGAAGATCTATAAGTGGGTATGTGTTTAACCTATTTGGAGATGCAGTTAGTTGGATCAGTAAGAAACAATTTGTAGTGGAACTATCAACTACAGAGGAAGAATACATGGTAACCACTTATGCAAGTAAGGTAGTAGTTAGGTTGCAGCGATTGTGTTCAAGTATGGGGTTAGTACATGGAGCCAAAAGGATAGGTTGTGACAGCCAAAGTTCAATTTTCTTGGCAAAGAACCTTGCATATCATTCAATGATAAAGCAGATTTATGTTTAGTATCACTTTGTGAGGGATATGACAGAAGACAAAAAGGTGTTGCTGGTAAAGGTGTACACTTTGAAGAATACTACAGATGCATTGACAAAATTTGTGAGCTTTGAGAATTTCTCTTGGTGTAGAGAAACAATAGGCATTGCAGGGCTGGATAAATGACTACGCTCTCTTATGTCCCCTTATGGAAATAAAACAACAAGTGGGAGAATGTTGGGTTGTGTTATATTCATTCCACGACTAGCCCACGTAGTTAACCGCGGGGTTAGAAGGGGAGAAAAGCACCCCCTTCGTTGTGTCGATTGCTTAGCGGGGGGAGTCATAGGGGGTTTTAGGGGTGCAGGTAACCACACTCTATGGGATCCGGGGCAGGGCCCCATAAAATTTTATTTTTTGGACCCTATATTAGGTTGGGTAGACCTACCTATGTTTTTGTTCATGATTTTCACACATGGTTTTGGATGCGATGGTTTTCGGTCAATGGTATTAGATGCTTCGGCATGTATAAATATGTATTGTAACATTGAAATGAACATAATGAAAAATCAAGCTGGTAGCCCCAGTTTTGGGATTGAGGGGAAAATCTCTGTGTATATGTATTTTATGTGTTATGCTCTTGCATTTTTTATTTTCTGTGTTTTAGAATTCGTATGCAGGTAATTTTTGTACAGGGTTAAAGCCTACAATTAATGTCAAATAGAGAGAGAAGGAAGTAAGAAGAGGTTCCCTGATCGCATGGGGAGAACTTGTGTTATCATCAATGCCAAATGCGGAGATTGTTGATCTAAAGATGATCTGAGGTTATCATTGATGTTAACCCAAGTAGCACTAGGGGCTACCCTGATCTTGCAAAAGGGATTTTGGATTGAAAACTTACTCTATTTTGGATCAAGGATCTTCTAGATAGATTCTACTCGTCGATATGTTTCCATTGATATATGATCCGAATTGGATCCATGAATATTACCACAGTACCATGACTTTATCAAATCAGGACAAAAATTTGAAATTAAGAGCACAGAATGATTAGGAAGACCTCTGGACAGTAACAGTTGGCAACCAACGAGGAACGATGAGGACCTCAGTCAAAGTGCACTGACCGAGGCCAATGGAGATTGCGCAGGAGGCCAAAATAGCACTTGGGAATCCCGGATCGGGAAAAGGAGATCATTTTGGTGCGTGATTGGTGCTAATCACGCATCGCTGGGGAAAACCCCTTGAGAAGGAAAGTCCCCGAGCACTCGGTTGCATGGAAGCCAGGAAAACCATGGGGAAAGTGCTAAGGCAAAAGGTGTGACTAGCGCTCCAAAATCGGCATTATATCGGGGGTACCCTTGGGCAGTGGTGAGCTCCAGTATTGTAGAAATAATGCTAAACTCTTGGGGCTCCCTTCTTTACTTTTATCAACCTGGTAGTTCGTAACAAACTTGGAAGCGACGATGCTATATGCACAAGTACTAGCTCTTACTGCAGGCTGTCACTTGATCAGCTGGCGAAATTTCACTAGGAGCTTAAGCCAACTTCTATGAGTTCTCATAAGAAGATTTAACTATGATGAAAGTAAACTAACTCTATAGGGGCTGTTCTACTTGCAGAAAGAGAATTAAAACTGAAATGGAATGTGAACCCTAGCAAACCAGAGCAAACCGTAGTTTACCCACTAAACCTACTTTTGCAAGAAAAGTGATGGAAACTACTGAAATGGGTGCCATTGACTACTGAAAAGGTAAATTGAATTTATTAAAGCTACTTCTAAAGAGGAATGAGAAGAAATCATCTTTTTTGTACTTTTGAGTATTTTTATGTGGAATTATTATGCTTCTGATTTGACTGGTTGTGACTGTGCAGAGGTTTGGTGGAAAAGGAAGATGGATTTGGCATTTGCAGATAGTGATGAAGGTGTTGAAAGGTCCTAAGAAGCCCCTAGTACCCTTCTGAAGACTTCCATTGCAATCAAACCTAGAAAAATCACTCACAAGAAATTATATAGGAGGCTGCAGGGGATCAACAGGAGATTCTATAGGAGGATCTACAGTTGGAAGCCGAAAGTGGTTTTTGGAGGTTTGAAGGTGTTAAAATGATGGGAAAGGGGAGATGAAGGTTTGATGAAGGTTTTGAGGGGTCTAGAACTTTGTCAATGAAGATCAGGGCCAAAGGAGATGGTTGGATTTGTTCAAAAGGCAAGAAAGCAACTTTATGGAAACATATAGAAATTAGGGCAGATTGGCAAAATATGGCGAAAGAGTGGGGAAATATTTGAGAAATGAAATGGTATAGGCTGTGCTATGGAGAAATGATAAGCTATAATTTTCTACAAGAGGGTTGCACACTTACTTCTCAAAATTGACTAAAGTAAGAACCGAAAAACAGAGTTTTGCCTATCTTAACCTAATTTTGACCTAAAACCAAAAAATGCTGAACATAACTTTATGAATAGAAGATTATGTGAGAAAACCATGATAAATGAACATGAAGTGATATAAGCATGTGAATCCAAACTAATATCATCTTCTCCAACTATAAACATCCCACTAGCAATTGCATTCAAAGAGCAAAAACTGTGTTTTCGGTGGCAGTAATAGTGCCTTGACCTCAAATCATGGTCCCAAGGAGGGAGAAAGGAGATCAAGACCTACTGGTGTCTTTTTTGGATCTCTTCTTGTTACTGTAGCAAACTGCTTAAAAAACTTGAGGTAAACACAACTATTCTAACCATCAAAAGCAACCTAATTTAACAAAGCAAGATTAACCTAAACAATAGAAATTATCTTATGAATGCAAGAAAAAGCATATAAATACACAAAGGAGGTGTTGGGAAACTTGGGTTGGGCACTAACCCAAGAGCTTCATCCCTCTAGAAAAGATCACTGCTGTTTCAAAACTTGGTTCATCCTCATTTATCAAAAAATAACAGTTACATCACAAAACTGTCTTCAAAAAGAGCTCGAAAATGAGCTGAGTACAAGGCTGTACAAAAGTGCAAAAATATACGATGAAATGACTAACATCCAACTAAAAAAACTGAGGCCCTAATCCTTCTTATTTATAAAATAGGGACTTCCAACAATCCTCCTAAAATCAAGGAACTCGGCTTCTTAGAACTGAAGATAAACAACAATCCTACTTGACTTGCTTGGCTACCCCTTGGAATCATCAATGTCGCCCTTTGTGCTCCGAGTTTCTGATGGAGAGTTTGAGGTAAGGGTTCATAATTGAAGGGGACACCCTTGTTGGGTGTGGACCCTGATTATCTTCTATATTCAAATGTGTCGCCACATTGGACCCCAGTTCAAAATGGCGGCGGCAACGCCGTCTGTAAAATATTCGCTGCAAGGGGGGTCCAGGGGGGGCAGCTGCAACCTTTGGGAACCCCCCCTCGTGGGGGGTTTAGGGGGAAGCGCCCTCGAAGATAAAAATAGCTGTAAAATTTCCTTGTAAAAATATAGTAATTTCTAGTCAATCTGGGCCGTTCATTAGACGGATGATCTGACGGTAGAACTTATGTTTAGTTTAGGGTTTTTTGCCTTAAAAGGAAACCCCTCTCTTTGTATGAGGGAAATGTTTTTGAGGCTGTGTAATAGATGTGTATTCTATGTGAGCGAGAAACAGAGAGGTGAGACTATGAGAGAAAATAGAGGATATTATAGTGGATTTGATGTAGGTTGTGTCTCTTCATTTTGATGGATAATAGAAATGAAGTACTAGCTGTTCGGGGTGGACGTAGCCCAAACTAGGTGAACCACGTATATCTGTGTCTCTCTTGTTTTGTGTGTTTTCTGTGTTTATATTTCTAAAATATTTTATGTGTTCCATTGCTCCGCAACATATAATTTTCTAAAAACTGATATCAGAGCCGAAGGTCTATTTGGTTGATAAACGCGCAGGAAAGAAGGGTTCTTGGTTCGAGTGGGAGCAATGGTGGAAGATGGTAAGTTTAGGGTCGAGAAATTTAATGGCCAAAACTTCTTGCTGTGCAAGATGCAGATGGAAGATTATCTGTATCAGAAAGATCTGTACCTACCATTGGGCGGAAAAACAAAGATGCTGACAGGTATGACAGATGAAGAATGGAACCTTCTTGATAGAAAGGCACTCGGAACAATACGGTTGTGCCTTGATGCATCAGTCGCCTTCAACATTTCAAAGGAAACAACGACAGAGGGTTTGATTCAAGCATTGTCGAAACTATATGAAAAACCATCGGCCTCAAACAAGTTATTTCTCATGAAACGATTATTTAATATGAAGATGTCGGAAGGTGGATCTGTTGCAGACCATTTAAATGATTTTAATACTATTACAAGTCAGTTATATTCTGTAGGGGTAAACTTTGATGATGAAGTTAGAGCTATATTATTCTTGTGCTCATTACCAGAAAGTTGGAATGGTTTAGTAATGGTCATTAGTAACTTTGTGTCTGGATCTAGTACTTTAACGTTTGATGATGTTGTCGGTGTTATCCTTAGCGAGGAAATGCGACGGAAAAGCTCCGGTGAAACATCGGGTAATGCTTTGAGTGCAGAGTCTAGGGGAAGAAAAATGGAAAGAGGAAAGATCTCAAGATATCACAGTAAATCAAGGAAAGGTAGATCCAAGTCCAGATCGGGGATAGTGTGCTGAAAATGTGGAAAGAAAGGACACCTAAAGAAATACTATAGATCTCGGAAGGGAAAAGAAGGAGATGCACAACAAGAAAACAATCACAAACCAAATGTGACATGTGAGGTGTTACAAGATGCTTTGGTTCTTTCTTTCGAAAATATCACTGATTCCTAGGTGTTATATTCAAGGTCCTCATTCCATGCCACACCTGATAAGAAATAATTTCATGACTATGTTAAGGGAGATTTTGGACAAGTTCGTTTCGGTGATGATAAACCCTGTAAAATTGTTGGAATGGGTAAGGTTCTTGTAAAACAACAGAATGGAAACCAATGGCTACTAAAGCAGGTAAGGCATGTTCCAGATCTAAAGAAAAATTTAATTTCAACAGGGCAGTTAGGCAATGAAGGTTGTGTGACGACTTTCACAGATAAAGCTTGGAATCTCACCAAAGGAGCCCTGGTAATAGCAAAAGGAGAAAAGGTTGGTACATTGTATTTATGCAATGGAATTTCTAACTCTGTTAATGCTTTAACTTCCAAAGGAGTAGATGTAGCGTTATGGCATCATAGGCTCAGACACATGAGTGAAAAGGGGATGAAGATTCTTCACTCAAGGAATTTGTTGCCAGGCTTGAAGAATGTTGATTTGGACTTCTGTGAGAACTGCATTTATGGAAAACAGAAGAGAGTCAGATTTCTCAGAGTTGGGAAAGAAAACAAGAGCGAAAAATTAGAGCTTGTGCATACATATGTATGGGGACCTGCTCAGGTATCATCTCTCGGTGGCTCTCGTTATTATGTTACTTTTACTAATGATGCAACTAGGAAAACATGGATTTATTGTATTAAGAATAAATCTGATGTATTTGATACTTTCAAGAAATGGAAAGTTTTAGTTGAGATTGAGATAGGAAAGAAACTGAAGTGTCTTAGATCAGACAATGGAGGTGAATATTGCAGCAAAGAGTTCGATAGGTACTATTCATAGCATGGAATTCGCAGAGAGAAGACAGTTCCAAGAACATCACAAGAAAATGGTGTGTCAGAAAGGATGAACAGAACAATCATGGAGTGTGCAAGGTGCATGAGATTGCATGCAGGATTTCCTTTACCGTTTTGGGTAGATGCTGTAGATACCGCTGTTTATCTAATAAACAGAAGGCCTTCAAGTTCCTTGGATGGTTGTGTTCCAGAGGAAGCATGGAAAGGTAAAAAGGTAAACTACTCTATTTTAAAGCCTTTTGGTTGTGAGGCCTTTGTCCATATTGATAAAGAAAATAGAACAAAGCTTGAGCCAAAGTCAAAGAAATGTACCTTTATTGGATATGGTGTTAATGATTTTGGTTATCGCTTATATGATTACGAAAATCAAAAAATAATTAGGAGCAAAGATGTAATATTAATGAAAAGGTCTTATATAAGAACCAGTTGCAGGAAAAGAAACAGGAAAAGGAAAACAAGGAATACGCAGTTCTTGATGAAATCACTAAAAAAGTAAAGGTGCCTGAAAATAATAATAATCAACAACCACAAAAACAGAAACCACCACAACAACAACAGGCACCCCAAACACCTGAAAGTGGTGTTAGAAGATCTACCAGGATAAGTAAACCCCTTGAATGATACTCTCTTTCATTATATTATTTATTGTTGACTAATTTTGGTGAACCCGAATGTTATGAAGAAGCAATGTAGGTTGAAAGCAAGAAGAAGTGGGAGGTAGCCATGGAGGAAGAGATGGACTCCTTAATGCATAACCAGACTTGGGACTTAGTGAGGTTGCCTGTAGGAAAAGATACATTGAAGAATAAATGGGTTTACAGGCTGAAGGAAGAAGATGGAGAAAAACAGAGGTACAAAGCTAGACTTGTGGTGAAGGGGTTTGCACAGAAGAAAGGTATTGATTTTGATGAAATATTTTCTCATGTTGTTAAAATGACTTCAATCAGAACTATTTTAAGTCTAGTGGCAGTTGAAGATTTGCATCTTGAGTAGTTAGATGTAAAAACGGCCTTTCTCCATGGGGATTTGGAGGAATAGATATATATGCAGCAGCCACAAGGATATGAAGTGAAAGGGAAGGAGAAACTAGTGTGCAAGTTGAAGAAGAGCTTGTATGGCTTAAAAAAGGCTCCAAGGTAGTGGTATCTAAAATTTGACAAGTTTTTGTCCGAACAAGGTTATACTAGATGTCACTCTGATCATTGTGTTTATCTGAAAAAGAAAAATGATGGTAGGTATATTATATTGTTATTGTATGTAGATGACATGCTTGTTGCAGGATCTGACATGCAGGAAATAAATGTTCTCAAAAGAAAATTGGCAAATACATTTGCAATGAAGGATTTGGGCGCTGCAAAACAAATCCTTGGTATGAGAATAACTAGAGACAGGAAAAATCGTAAATTAACATTGTCTCAGAATGAGTACATACAAAAGTTGTTGAAAAGATTTAACATGCACAATCCAAAACCAGTTAGTACACCTTTTGCTAGCCATTTCAAACTTAGCAAAGAAATGTGCCCAAAGACCCAAGAAGACATGGATTATATGTCTAACGTTCCATATGCATCAGCAGTTGGAAGCTTAATGTATGCAATGGTCTGCACAAGGCCTGATATTGCACATGCAGTGGGAGTTGTAAGCAGGTACATGAACAATCCAGGAAAGGAACATTGGATGGTAGTTAAATGGATTCTCAGATATTTGAAAGGTACCACAAATCAAGCATTATGCTTTGGTGGTTCAAACATTTCCCTACAGGGATATGTTGATGCAGATATGACAGGTGACAGAGATAACAGGAGGAGCACTACAAGATATGTATTTACTGTTGGAGAAACAACTATCAATTGGGTTTCAAAAATCCAAAGTGTTGTTGCACTTTCAGAACAGATGCAGAGTACGTTGTTGCTACAGAGGCTAGTAAAGAAATGATTTGGTTACAAAGGTTTATGGGTGAATTGGGTAAGGAGCATGATAAGAGCACGCTATACAGTGATAGCAAAAGTGCCATTCATCTTGCAAAGAACTCAGCATTTCATTCCAGGACTAAACACATACAGCTCAAGTACCATTTCACACGATCAGTGTTGGAAGATGGAGAGTTGAAGTTGGAAAAGATACACACTAACCAGAATCCTGCAGATATGCTAACAAAAGTTGTAACCAGGGAGAAACTGAGAATATGCTCAGTTTCAATTGGTCTTCAAGGATGACGATGAAGATGACAAATAACCAGGTCCAAAGAGGAGTCATTGTCCAACAAATGGAACAGTGGTGGAGTTGCTAAAATCTGTGTCCAAGTGGGAGATTGTTGGCTGTGGAGCCGGATTATCTTCTATATTCAAATGTATCGCCACATTGGACCCCAGTTCAAAATGGGGGCAGAAACGCCACCTGTAAAATATTCGCTGCAAGGGGGGTCTAGGGGGGGCGGCTGCAACGTTTGGGAGCCCCCCCCTGGTCGGGGGTTTCGGGGGCAGTGCCCCCGAAGCTAAAAATAGCTGTAAAATTTCCTTGTAAAAGTATAGTAATTTCTAGTCAATCTGGGCTTGTCATTAGGCGGATGATCTGACGGTAGAACTTATGTTTAGTTTAGGGTTTTTTGCCCTAGAAGGCAACCCCTCTCTTTGTATGAGGGCATTGTATTTGAGGCTGTGTAATAGATGTGTATTCTATGTGAGTGAGAAACAGAGAGGTGAGACTGTGGGAGAAAACAAAGGATATTACAACGGATTTGTTTTAGGTTGTGTCTCTTCATTTTGCTGGATAATAGAAAGGAAGGACTGGTTGTTTGGGGTGGACGTAGCCCAAACTGGGTGAACCACGTATATCTGTGTCTCTCTTGTTTTGTGCGTTTTCTGTGTTTATATTTCTGCAATATTTTATGTGTTCCATTGCTCCGTAATATATAATTTTCTAACAACCCTCCTACAAATCCTCTCCCTTGTTCTTCCTTGAATTTGGCTGCCAAATGCTCATTACACCTTAGATTTTGTCTCAAAATTGACCAAAAATATGCATAAAGCACACATTAGACTTTTTTTCATAATGACTAACCCAATTCATTCTATTAGCATAAATATATCAAAAACATGCAATAAACTAATGAGAATGGTGGATTAAGTCAAAATAAGAGGCAGAATGGGCCCATATAATTACCCATTTCTGGGGCTCATCATCACCCCCCTACTGAATGAGTTTCTCATCCTCTGATCAACTAGTCTAACTCTTCATCCTTGCTTTCTCTGACTATTCCCTTTCCTGTTGCTGTCTTATTAATGTCTCACTATCTGCCTGGGGTTCCTCTTCCTATTTCTGCCTTTTTAAGATTGACAGCTCATTTCCTCCTTGAGGTTCCCTTTCCTGCAGCTGCTTCCTTAACATTTCATTTTCTGCCTCTAATTGAGATCTTCTGATGCTTTCTGTATGTCTTACCGTGCTCAATTCCTTGGCCATTTCTCTCAACTTGTTTTCCATGTGCCCAATGTCTTCCACCCCTTGGTCTGCTCTTCTGCCTTTTTCCTCTTCTTGTCTCTTTCTCTATTTCTGTCTCTCCCTGCTCTGTTTCTTCAGCTTTCTCCTCCTCTATCTTGCTTTCTTCCTTCTTATCTTCTGTTTTGATTTCCTCCTCTGTTTCAAGTTCTTCTTTCTCTATTTTGGTCTTTTCCTCTTTTTCTATTTCCTCCTCATCTTCCCTTGCCATGATGTTCAGAGTCTTCTGGAATATCTCAGGTGAAGAGGGAGACAACAATTTCCAAAAACCAGGAAATAAAGAAACAACTGAGGTTTTTTTTGGAACCAGAGAGTTTTTTGGGTTTCTTCTTTTCAAAAACAGATTTTAATTTCGTGGCCTTTCAAACTCTGTTCCGAACCTTCCTTTACTTCTCAGGCTGTTGGAGGAAATCAATATTTTTTTTCTAAAAAAAACAACACAGAGAGCAAGAGAGTGTTTTTTTTCTCACAAAATAAACAGACTTCCCAATGCAAACTCACTTTTTTTTATAGACTTGATTTTATATGGTTGCATCCCTTTTTACAGGAGAATACGAGGAAGGAAAAGATAGATTTTGAGTGCAGAGAAGAAAACAGAGAGACTGTATAGAACTCAAAAAAACACAGGTAGACTTTTGTTTCCACTTTCCCTTCCTTTTTCAGCCAAGTACTTTTCTTCAAATCCCACCACCTTTGGTAGATATATCAAATGCAGAGTGGGTTTCTGAGCCTACCTTTTTCCTGAGCTCAAATTTGGCATAAAATCCCATTTTTTTCTTCTGCAAGACTGCTCACTGGTCCTCTTGTAGAACTGTTATAGCTTCCTATAGAATGTTGATAGCAGAAGGGTTCTAAAAATAGTAGAGAACAACTATTTTGAGCCTTTGAAGGTAGTAGGTAGCTTGCTACAGTCAGGAACATGATGATACAAATGAAAGCGAAGGTGGTGAGAGTGTTTCAAGGAGGAGTTCTTGTGGTTGTTTATGGAGACTTTCGGTGATGGAGGGTAAGCTGGACAAGTGTACGTTGGCCCCATTTAGATCGTTGCTCCCCACTGTAGTGCTATCATGAAACTTTATGTTGCCTACCCGTAATCACTTCCACCATCGCATTGTAGTTAAACACATCTACCACTACTAGTTTTTTAGATTCCCATGAGTTGACTAGACACACATGTAGAGTGAACTCCAGCTGACTGCTATTGAATTGGGTGAGGGAGGCCAGTTAACTAGCCACTTATCTAGTTTAATCACAACCATTCCATTTGTTCATGCAATTTTAAATTATATAGATGCAACAAAGGAACGGGTTTAGACACTTACCTATAAGTTGAAATGTGTGTTTGATGTGAGATGTTATGGCTCTTTAGACTACTCCATGCTTGTATTTCCCTTGCTGCATGCTCTCTTATTTCTAATGTGTGGTTTTTTTCTTTGTGTAGGTATCCTCTAGCTAGATTTTATCTTCAGGAGTCTGCTTCAACCTTCAGATTTGCATGCTCATGCTGCTGATGCTAGATTTTAACGGGACAGTGACTTGTTTTGTCCATATCTCCCAAACGATAGACTAGATTGACCTGAAATTTTCTGAGCATGTTTCCATCATCATTATGCACCTCGCATAGAAAAATTGTGGTTAATAGATACACAAATTTCGAGAAAAAATGAAAATGGTTGTGTTGAGTATACGACCAAAGTCCCACATTGACTAGAAGTGGGGAGGATCATGGGTATAAAAGGATGGACAAATATTTCCATTGGTATGAGGCCTTTTGGGGTAAAGCCCAAAAACAAATCCATGAGGGCTTAGGCCCAAAGTGGACAATATCATACCATTGCGGAGATATGTGGTGTCCAGAGTCCTAACAAGTGGTATCAGAGCCATGCCCCGAATTTAGCCAAGTGGCTGAATCCTTGGAATGCCGAATGAAGGTGGTGGACCCCAGTAATATCACGATGGGATCCGTGGATGAACTCGGTTAGACAGGTTGTGTGCTCGAGATTCTTCATGGACGTGTCCTGGTCCCAACACGGTGAAGAGGAGTTGACTTGGGATAGATCAAGCTCTCGAGGCAGGTGGTGCTTCCATGTAAGGCGTGTGCTTCCAACGCATTGGAACAGAGAATCCTGGTTGGTAAAGAGTGGACGGATGGATAATCATTTAAGGGGAGGCTCGATGGTCCTTTGTTCGTGGGGAGGATTGTTGGGTATACGACCAAAGTCCCACATTGACTAGAAGTGGGGAGGATCATGGGTATAAAAGGATGGACAAATATCATACCTTTGTGGAGATATGTGGTGTCCAAAGTCCTAACAGGCTGAAGGTGATGGAGGTAACCATGCACTGGAATTGGCTGAAATTTCTTGGGCATGTTACTATCACCGATATGCATCTACCCATGAAACAGGTTTTTAAATGGATGCATGGATGTGGAGAAAATGCAAAAATGGCTGAAGGTGATGGAGGTTTATTTCTTAGAAATCATGCACTAGAATTGGCTGAAACTATTTGGCCATGTTTCTATCATCCCTATACAACTCCCCATGAAATAGTTTTTTAAATGGATGCACGGTTTTCAAGTTAGGGAAGAAAAACAAATTTCTGCTCTATGTATTTTTGTATTAGAGCATTCTGCAGTTTTTTGAACAGTAAGAAAAAATGAGCTTAGGCTGTAATGCAGAATTGGAAATGATGGAAGAGAGGTCTGAAGATTACAGGGGGATTTATAAACCCTTTATGAAGCTTCCTTGTTCGCCAAACTACTTTTAAAATCCATTTCTAGCTCTCTGTCATTTCTACAGGACTCTCCTATAGAAAACACAGTTTTCAGAAAAGAAGCACAATGAGGTGGAAAGAATGTCAAGAATGATGGAGAATGATGAGGGAAGGTAGGATAAGTGTTGTTATTGGTTTCAGATATTTTTTTCACACCTTCTGTTGCTTCCTAAATTTCTCCTGCAGACATGCAATACAATTGGAAAATCATTTTTTTTTTTTTTTTTTTTTGGTGAAACAACTAGGGCACCTCAAGGAGGTTTTCACCCTAATTGCCTACCCTGGGCACCTCCAAGGGAGGTTTTCACCCAGGGATCTTATTCTCTTTTTCTTTTCTCTTCTTTCCAACCCATTGACCACCTCATGGAGGTTTTCAATCAATGAGCCAATCTGAGGCGCCTCCGAGGAGGTTTTCACCTTAGATTTTATTTTTTCTCTTATTTTTCATTTTTTTCTCTACCTTGCCATACTTGAAAATAAAAATCATTTTCAAGTATAAGAATACTTCCAATGGAACCATGTGCACATCGAGATGATAGACAAAATGATGTGGAGGCTTGAAATGCATGCTTTGACAGGTAT
Organism: Pinus tabuliformis; assembly: GCA_031772625.1. NCBI lineage: Eukaryota > Viridiplantae > Streptophyta > Pinopsida > Pinales > Pinaceae > Pinus > Pinus tabuliformis. The sequence continues at coordinate 725,365,865 of CM062819.1, forward strand.
CTAGATTTTAGAGACCAAATGATTTGACTTTGAAGGGATCAAGCATAGTTGAGGAAGAGAGTGATGCTGCAACTTAGTGACTATCTGGAACCATACTTGAATATAGTTGTGATGTCCTTGGTACTTTTTCTGATCTGTATCATTCTTCATGTCTTCTTCTATCATGATCTTCACATCTTCCTCCTTTTGTTGATTTTTCTCTTAAATACATGGAGGATTTGATGGTAACCATGAGGGAGCTCTCTCGATCTCTAATTCTGATGTTTTCTCTTCATCAAGTGTAGCCCATGGTTCTTTGATATTCTCTTTTGCATCTTCTTTTGCTGGATGTGGCCCTTCAATGATATCAATATAATCTATTTTCTTCAATACTCTTCCCGAGCTATGGTGAATATCATTAAGCTCAAGAGGAGTTATTTGGAAGTGTTGTACCTCAGCTTTGCAATTGGGTTGAGCTACTCCAATGTATAGGTTTGGAAATGGTGTTTCCCCACTATATACTTGTTGGGCCTATCTATTATTCAGGTTCAGGTTCGGTTGAGCAGGCATGTGTGGTTGCCTTAGTGGAGTAGGAGGCAATGGTTGTGGTTGAGCAGGTGGTGGAGGTAAAAGAACAGGAAGAGAGTTGGACTGGTGCCTCCCCCCTGATGAGGTGCATTCCACTGAGGCTGTGGCTGAGTATAGGGGTGAAATGGATGAATAGCGGGTTGGGCATAATATGGAGATGTGAAGGACCAAGGAGGAGGCGTGGACCAGGAAGGATGAGCATGGGGGCCCCAAGAAGGTATATAACTCACTTAGTTGGGGTTGTAGTATGCCTGAGATGTCCCTTGCACCCCCTGCTGATATGGTCTAGGTCCATGCGGCCTCCTTTGGTCTATGTAATAGGTCTATTCAGTGACTACTTTAGCCCCTTGGTAGATAGCTTTAAATCTGGGCAAGGAAGGGCACTTGTCTGTAGAATGATTTTCTTCATAGATTGAACAAACATCTATAGATTTCAATGAGCATTCATTCCTAGGATGCCTCCTGGTGCATCTAGGACAAAACATGGCCAAAGCCCTCTCTACTTCCTCTTGTTTTCTCTTGATATGCATAGCAAGAATCTACCGCATCTCACTCTTGAAATCTTCCAGCCGATTCTTAAATTCACTTCTAAGTGATGAGTTGGAAGAAAAGGTACTTCTCCCAGCATTTCTATTTTCAGCCATTGGCTCTAGAGGAATGTTTTCTTTTTCTTCTTCCACTATAGGTTCTTCAAATATGTCTGGCTATTACCTAAGGGTGTTTCTTGATTGCAGCCACTGAAGAAGAGAGAAGGTTGGCTGTGTGAAGTAGTGCAGGTGTTGGGCAAACTTATTTCTGAATTATCTCTACTCCTACGAGGCATGAGAGGAAATCTCTTTTTGGGTGATTTTTGTTTCTTTTCTACTTGTACCTGCAAAACTGAAATGGATTGAACAAAAAAGTGTAGCTAACTGAAATGAACTTTCTGAAATGAAATTGCATAATTGAAATGAAAGTAAGTAAATGACTAATTTACTTTGCTGGAATGGAAATTGCAGAATTGAAATGAAAGCAAGAAATGTCTAATCTACGCTTGCTGAAATGAAATTACAGAGTTGAAATGAAAGAAGGAAACGCTTAATATACGTTTGCTGAAATGAAATTGGAGAATTGAAATGAAAGCAGGAAATGCCTAATCTACTTTTGCAGAATTGAAATTTTAGAATGGAAATGAAACAAATACTTTACTTTTGCTGAAATAAACTACTTAGCAGAATGTTGTAGGTAGAAAATACAAGAAAATCAGTAATAAAAAAATAATCAGATGCTTCCCTGGAAACGACACCAAAAAGAGTGGTGAGCTCCAGTATTGTAGCAATAATGCTGCAACTCCTGGGGGCTCCCTTCTTTACTTTTATCAACCTGGTAGTTCGTAACAAACTTGGAAGTGACGGTGATGTACGCACAAGTACTAGCTCTTACTGCTGGTTGTGACTTGATCAACTAGTGCAAACTCGCTAGGAGCTTAAGCCAACTTCTATGAGTTCTCAGAAGAAGCTTTAACTATGATGAAAAGAAACTAACTCTAAAGGTGCTATTCTACTTGTAGAAAGAGAATGAAAAATTAAATGAAACACGAACCCTAGCAAACCCTAGTTTACCCACAAACCCTACTTTTGCAAGAAAAGAGATGGAAACTACTAAAATGGGTGCCATTGACTACTGAAAAGGTAAATTTCATTTATTCAAGCTACTTCTGAAGAGGAATGAGAATAAATCATCTTTTTTGTACTTTTGAGTATTTTTATGTGGAATTATTATGCTTGTGATTTGACTGGTTGTGACTATGCTGAGGTTCGGTGGCAAAGTAAGATGGAGTTGGCTTTTACAGATGGTGAGGAAGGTGTGAAGAGGTCCTAAGAATCCCCTAGTACCCTTTTGAAGACTTCCATTGTGATTAGACTTCGAAAATCACTCACATGAAATTCTACATGAGGCTGCAAGGGGTCTACAAGAGATTCTACAGGAAGAGGCCAAAAGTGGTTTTTGGATGTTTGAAGGTGGAAAAATGATGGGAAAGGGGAGATGAAGGTTTGATGAAGGTTTTGAGGGGTCTAGAACTTTTTCAATGAAGATCAGGGCCAAAGGAGATGGTTGGATTTGTTCAAAAGGAAAGAAAGCAACTTTATGGAAAAATGCAGAAATTAACGCAGATTGGTGGAATATGGAGAAAGAGTGGGGAAATATTTGAGAGATGAATTGTTACAGGCTGTGTTATGTAGGAATTATAAGCTGGAATTTTCTACAAGAGGGTTGCACACTTACTTCTCAAAACTGACCAAAGTAAGAACCGAAAAACATAGTTTTGTCTATCTTAACCTAATTCTGACCTAAAACCAAAAAAATGTTGAAAAAAACTTTATGAACAGAAGATTATGCAACAAAACCATGATAATGAACATGAAATCATCTAAGCATGTGATTCCAAACTAATATCAACATCTCCAACTCGAAATATCACACTAGCAATTGCATTGGAAGAGCAAAAACTGTGTTTTTGGTGGCAGCAATAGTGTCTCGACCTCAAATCATGGTCCCAAGGAGGGAGAAAGGCGATCAAGACCTATTGGTGGCCTTTTTGGATCTTTTCCTATTACTATAGCAATCTACTTAAGCAAATTGAAGCAAACACAACTATTCTAACCATCAAAAGAAACCTAATTTAACAAAGAAAGATTAACCTAAACAATAAAAATTATCTTATGAATGCAGGGAAAAGAATATAAATACAAAAAGGAGGTGCTGGGAAACTTGGGTTGGGCCCTAACCCAAGAGCTTCATCCCTCTAGAAAAGATCAGTGCTGGTTCAAAACTTGATTCATGTTCATTTATCAAAAAATAGCAGTTACATCACAGAATTGTCTTCAAAAATAGCTCGAAAATGAGCTGAGTACAAGGCTACACAAAAGTGCAAAAATATACTATGAAATGGCTAACATCCGACTAAAAAATGAAGGAACTGAGCCTTCTTATTTATACAAATAGGGACTTCCAATGGTCCTCCTAAAATCAAGGAACTCGGCTTCTTAGAACTGAAGATAAGCAACAATCCTACTTGACTTGCTCAGCTGCGCCTTGGAATCATCATAGTGGCCGTTTGTGCTCTGATTTTCTGATGGAGAATTCAAGAAAAGGGTTCATAATTGAAGGGGACACCCTCCTACAATTCCTCTCCCTTGTTCTTCCTCGAATTTGGCTGTTGAATGCTCATTAAACCTTTGATTTTGTCTCAAAATTGACCAAAAACCTGCATAAAGCACACATTAGACTTTTTGGCATAATGACTAACCCATTTCACTCTATTAGCATAAATATATTCAAAACATGCAATAAAATAATGATAATGGTGGACTAAGTCAAAATAAGAGGCAAAATGAACCCATATAATTACGCATTTCTGGGGCTCATCAGGTGGTAAGTGGATTTGGAGAAAAACAAGTGATTCCATTCAGCGCCTGACGCCTGGTAGGCGGTTGAGAGAGAAACCCACCACTCATAGCATGCTAATGGTTGAGCAAGTCAACCGTGCAAAATGAGTGAATGTCATTAGATTTGGGGGCTCCAGATCTAATGTTGGAGATCGCGCCCGATGGAGGAACCAAATTTAACAGGGGATTAAACCACGACAGAGAGAAGCTTGACGTCCAATTTGACCGCCGAGTTGGCAGATGACTCATTACATGGTGCAACCCAAAAACGAAACTGACGAAGAAGAGTTGGCGCAGTTTGTAAGATGACAAGTAGCCACTCCCTATGAGCTGTTGATGATGACGCAGAGAGAGGGAACCCCAAGCGAGCAGCAACAGGCAATCCGATGAGGGCGGAAGAGGAAGTGAGCTGTCATGAGATTGATTGGCTTTAAAGCCATGAATGGAGACAGAGAATAGAGGACACCAAGAGGAAGAACCAAAGAGAAGAAGACGAAGACACAGAAAAGAAAAGACTGTAAAGCAAGAAGCAGAAAGACAGAGAGCTGAGCTGACTTGCAGCATAAGGAAGCATCGAGCAATCCCTAAGAGGATCTATCAAGAATTGAGCACCACATTGGGCATCTCCCATTAAAGACCAGAGAGGTCAAGACTTGGACAAGAAAGGAGTCTTTGCACTCTAGTGGCTTGGGGAATCTACGAACCACCCTGCTAAGAAATTCTGTTCGGGAGACTCAAATCGAGCTCCTCGTTGTAATTCTCTGCTTTAAAGACATAATAAAAGAAGGCCACCACTGAAAGCTGGACCGAAGATGTAGCCTTGGAGGATAGGGTGAACTCCTTATTAATTTTTGTGTTCTTGTATTTTATTACTGTGTTTCTCTATTGTTTTCCATATTTCCAGTGTCTGTGTATTTCGCAATCTAATCGATCTGTTGCCTAAAATCACATAGACACACACCAGCACATGAGTCTATAATAACTTCATTCAATAATTCTTTAACTGAGATCACTCAAGGGTGATTTTAAGATCAAGTGGTATCAGAGCTCTAGACTATAAGGTTAGACAAGTTTGTGTTGGTTTAGCTTGTGGATGCTCACTAGATCAAAGCTCAAATTAGGAGAAGGAGATTTGGTTGAAACTAATCTTGAAATTGAGGGAGTCTATCCTCAGAAGGCGATGTCAAAGGAAGATTTTATGGGTCCAGACCCTCAATTCATAGAAATTTTCCTAGCCATAAAGACCATGGTAGAAGAAATGTATGGGGACTTTATAAAACACAAGGATGAAGATTCATCAGGCTCTAAACAAGACAAAGGAGAAGATGAATCACATATCCGTGACCACTCAAAAGGAAAAGGGAAAGAGGAAATCTTTCTCACACCTCCTAATAGCCCTGTACATAACAAGAAATCATCTTTGATCAAGCAAGATGTTAAATTTTATTTGTCTATATATGATAGAAACCTAAATGCAGAAAAGTTGGACAATTGGATTAGACAAATTGATGTGTATTTCGTAGTGCAGAACATCGAATCAGACAAGAACAAGATTTAGTTGGCAAGCCTACACCTTAGAGGCGCTGCCTCGGTTTGGTGGGAAGGCAAAACCCAAGCTGACATGAAAGGACATGGTAAGACCATCTCTATCTGGAGTGAATTTGTTTCTGCAATCAAAAAGGAATTCTATCCATTTGCCTACATGCAACAAGCCATGATGAGTTGGGAAAATCTTCGACAATTGAAAGGGAAAAGTGTGCAAGGGTACACTCAAAAATTTAGAAAGAGAGCATTGATTCTAGGAATATCATTAGACTCACCTAAAACTACATGAGGCATACCATCCTCATGTTTAATCCCACTAGTATAGATGAGGTATCTGTACAAGCTACTCATATAGAAGCTAGAGGAAAGAATGGAAATCCAAAAGTTGGTGGACCATCCCAACCCACTGCAAGCAAGAGCAAGGAGACAAGAAAACAGAAGTGGAAAGAAAGGAACGCTATCATTGCACATAAAAGCAAGGCTTCATGCACTCATTGTAAAAAGGATGGGCATGATGATGAGCATTGTTGGATTCTGCATCCAGAGCTGAAACCTAAGAAGTTTGAGGGCAAGAAGAAGAAGATTGTTGCATCTATTCAGAAATATTTTGGTCAGACTCGGGAGATGAAACAACCATTGTAGTCGTAGGTATAAAAGGTAAGAATTTTGAAGAATATACTAGTAAGTCTGCAAAATCTGTTATTGATGAAGAAAATGAGAGAAAAAGACATGAGATTTTCCATATTCGAGTCATTTCCAAACATCAAAAGTTGATACTTTTTTTATAGTGGCTCACAAGTAAATTTAATTTATGAAGCAATTCTAAAGAAATTTGGATTAGCAACTACCCATCACAAGAAACCATACCCATTAGGATGGTTGAATGATAAATCAAAACTAGATGTGACTAGACAGTGCAAACTCAAGTTTTCTTTTGGGTCATCATTTCTAGATGAGGTTAAGTTAGACATAATTCCTTTGGATATATGTGGAATTGTTTTAGGAAGTCCTTACCTGTATGATAGAAAAGCTATTTTCTATAGAGCTGAGAACAAGTATCTACTTGTCAAAGAGGGAATAGAATACTTTGTAAGAGCTCATAAGCTCAAGAATAATTATGCTGTCATAAACACAGGGCAGATGAAAAGAATGATAAATTCATGCAAACAATTCTTACTGATGGTTGTAAAGGAAAGGAAACCTAATAAAACTAATATATTTGAGGGTTGTAATGCTAAACAACAAGCTGACTTAGAAAAGGTTATTTCAGAGTATGATATCTTGTTTCAAGAACCTAAAGGTCTGCCACCCAAAAAGGAAATAGTACATGATATTATTTTGCAGCAAGATGCTCCATTGCCTAACATTGGAATGTACAGGTTATCTACTTTAGATAATGTTGAAATCAAGAAGTAGGTGCAGGAGTTTCTTGAGAAAGGATTTATCAGGCCTAGCACACCACCATGTGGGTCACCAATTGTTTTGGTGAGAAAGAAAGATGGCTTGTGGGGAATGTGCATTGATTACCGAGCACTCAATAAGATAGCAATAAAAAATCATTATCCCCTTCCTCGCATAGATGATCTTTTAGATTAATTGAAAGAAGCTGTTTATTTCTCCAAGCTAGACTTGCACAGTGGATACCATCAAGTCAGAGTTGCAGAAAAAGATGCATGGAAGACTGCTTTCACAACAAAGCAGGGATTGTATGAGTGGCTGGTTATGCCTTTTGGCTTAGCTAATTCTCTTGCTACTTTCATGAGATTAATGAATGATGTACTTAGACCTTTTCTTGATGATTTTGCTATTGTGTATCTGGATGAAATTCTAATTTTTAGTAAAACATGGGAAGAACACTTAAAGCATGTTAAGCAGACATTAGATGTTTTGAAAAGAGAAAAACTTCATGTTAAACTCTCAAAATGTGAATTTGGCAAAACATATCTGAATTATTTGGTCATATAGTAGGGGGTGGTGAATTGAAAATAGATCCCACTAAGGTGGCAGTCATTGTAAACTGGCCTAAACCCAAATCTGCTATAGAAGTTAGAAGCTTCTTAGGAGCAGCACAATATTGGAGGAAGTTCATTTCTAACATTTCTTCAATTGCAGTTGCCTTACATGCTTTAACAAGATTGAACAAGGTGTTTCAGTGGGGAGGAAAACATCAGAAAGCCTTTAACACCTTGAAAGAAAATATTAGTACAGCACCTGTACTAGCACTACCTAATCTGCAAAGACCATTTGAGATCCAAATAGCTGCACAACTACAAAGATTTTGTTATTGGCCAAAAATGAACGAGACAGTTTCTAGATATGTAAGAGGGTGTACTATGTGTGCTAAAAGCAAGCCCAACAATAGAAAACTAGGCTTGTACACTCCATTACCAGCTCCTTCTCATCCTTGGGAAAGTGTTTCCATGGATTTTGTTGGAGGACTGCCTAAATCTAGGAAAAGTCATGATTATCTATGTGTTGTTGTGGATAGGTTCAGCAAAATGTGTATTTTGATACCTTGTAATAACCATATTACAGTTGAACAAATTGCAAAAATGTTCTTTGAACATGTATTGGTTCATTTTGGATTACCCACTTCCATTGTATCTAATCGAGACGCTCGATTTATGGGGAAGTTTTGGTCAAGTCTGTGGGAACTAATGGAGACCAAACTGAAGAAAAGCACAAATTTTCATCCACAAACTGATGGCTAGATAGAAGTAGTTAATAGGACAGTGATCCAGTTATTCACAGGATATTGCAGCAAACATCCTAAGCTTTGGGATGAAAATTTGTGTTATGTGCAGCATGCTTACAACAGAGCAAAACATTCTTCTACAGAGAGATCTCCTTTTGAGACCTGTTTTGGTTTCACACCAAGGTCTCCTTTGGATTTTTTCTTTGGTAAAGATACCACAGTTGAGGGACACAGTGATGTGGGCAGGGAAACTAGGTTCATTGAACAAATCCAAGAGATTCATCAGGTAGTACAGGAATAGCTGGAAAAGGCCCAAGCCAAATACAAGGCAAGGCATGACAAGAATCAGATGGAGCATAGTTTCCAAGTTGGTGACCAAGTCTCGCTGTATATCAGCAAGGACAGGATGCAAGGTGAAGGTAAAAAGCTAAAGCCTATCAAGTATCGACCATTCAAAATACTTGAGAAGATTGGTGAGAATGATTTTTGCCTTGATCTACCAGCTTACATGCATATCTACTCAGTCGTAAATGCAGATTGCTTGAGATTGTTTGAACCCTCACTAATTGAGGATCCTGAAGAGCAGAGTCAATTGCCTTATATTGATGACCTAGTAGATGAATATCTTAATGAATTGCAGGAAGACATAGTTTTGGACAGGAAGGTGAGGACAACGCGCTGAGGAGATGTTGAGTACCTCAGAGTAGGGCTTAAGGGTTCAAAGCCAAGCAGCTCAAAGTGGATCGAGATTGGACAAGTGAGACAACTGTACCCTCACTTAGTCGATGCTTGAAAATCAACTTTTGGTGGTCCAAAAGCTTTTTCAATGGGAAGGCCATGATATGAATTAGATCCATGAAGATTATCACAATACCATGACTGTATCAAATCAGGACAAAACTTCGAAATTAAGAGCACAGAGCGATTAGGAAGACCTCTAGACAGTAAGAGTTGGTAGCCAGTGAGGAATGACGAGGACCTCAGTCAAAGCGCATTGACTGAGGCCCATGGAGACTATGCAGGAGGCCAAACTGACACTTGGGAAGCCCAAATCGGGAAAATGAGGCCAGTTCTGATGCATGATTAGCGCTTATCACTAATCGTGCATCGCTAGGAAAAACCCCTTGACAAGGAAAGACCCCGAGCACTCAGTCACATGGAAGCCGGGAAAACCGTGGGGAAAGCGCTAAGGTGAAAAGTGGGACCTGTGCTCCAAAACTGGCAGTATATCTGGGGCACCCTTAGGTGATAAGTGGATTTGGAGAAAAATGAGTGATTCCATTCAGTGCCCGACACGTGTCAAGTAGATTAGAGAGAAAACCATCACTCATTGCATGCTAACAGTCAAGCAAGTCAACCGCGTGAAATGAGAAAATGTCATCGGATGTCAGGACTCTAGATCTAATGGTGGAGATCTCACCTGATGCAGGAACTAGATTTAACAGGGGATTAAGATGTGGAAGAGAGAACCTCGACATCCAGTTTGACTGCCGAGTTGGAAGGTGACTCATTTCATGGTGTAACTGAAAAACTGAACCAGCGAAGAAGAGTTGGCGCAGTTCGCAAGAGGACAAGTGGCCACTCCTTCTGAAATATTGATGATGACGTAGAGGCAGGGAACCCCAAGCGAATAGTAGCGAGCGATCTAACCACAGAGGAAGAGGAAGTGAGAAGTCATGAGATTGGTTGGCTTTAATGGCATGAATAGAGACAGAGAACAGAGGACACTGAGAGGAAGAACCAAAGAGAAGAAGATGAAGACAGTGAAGCAAGAAGCTAAAAGATAGAGATTCGAGTTGACATATAGAATAAGGCAGCATCGAGTAATCCGTGAGAGTATCTGCTGGGAATTGAGCACCACATTAGGCTCCTCCCATTAAATACCAGAGAGGTCAAGAATTGGATAGGAAAGGAGCCTGTGCATTCTAGTGGCTTGGGGAATCCAAGGACCACCCTGCCAAGAAATTCTGTTCAAGAGACACAGATTGAGCTCCTCATTGTAATTCGCCGCTTTAAAGACACAATAAAAGAATGCCACCACTGAAAGATGGATAGGAGATGTAGCCCTGGAGGATAGGGTGAACTCCTTATTAATTATTGTGTTCTTTTTTTTGCTTATTGTGTTTCTCTACTGTTTTCCATATTTCCAGTGTTTGTGTATTTCGCAATCTAATCGATCTGTTGCCTAAAATCACATAGACACACACCAGCACATGAGTCTGTAATACCTTCATTCAATAATTATTTAACTAAGATCACTCAAGGGTGATTTTCAGATCAATATATGGCACGCCAAGTACAAATCAGCACATGAGTCTGTAATACCTTCATTCAATAATTCTTTAACTGAGATCACTCAAGGGTGATTTTCAGATCAATATATGGCATGCCAAGTACTTCTTCACGATTTCAGAGATATTCATGTTTGAAGTTAGTAACCCAAGTTAGTGGGCTAAAACCATATGGGGTTGTGGCATGGAACTCATAGTTAGTTTTGGTCATTGAATATTCATTAATAATAATTTTTTAAGCTCCTAAAATCTCTCCAACATTCTCTATAGAATGCCCTCTCAACTCTATAAAATAAACATCATATATCCTCCAAATGTAGTGATTGTGGCATGTTCGCTATAACTTCATTTCTGAAAATTATTAGATTATGAAATGAAAACCCATTTCATTTGCAATACTGATGAACATCGTGACTGAACATCAGATCTTGGTTCACTATATGTTCAGAGAAATGATCTATGGAAGTTAGGGTTTTTGTAGGCTGCCGAATTTCATCTCAAAGAAGTGACCTTGGGAAAAACGTCATAACTCTCTCTCAGAGAAGAGGATTGGAATTCTGTAAAAAGTGGTGGACCGTGCATGGAATATAGTTTTTTTGTATGAATTTCAGAGCCAAAGAAGGAAAAAGTGGCATGTGATACTTCATACAAGTTCGCTCTACCGAACTAGTCCATTGTAGGTCATTACGACAGATTAGGAATAACATTATCTTAAAGAGTCCAAATCAGGTAAGACCTATCACATTGGAAAGAAGACTTAGAGGGATTCTATAGGAATGAAGATCAGATGTTGGGGATCTGAAATCACATAGATACATCAGATTAAATATCATTCTCCTACAAGGAAAGAAAAACTAGATCAAGTGTTTTCAAGGGATGCAAAGGACCATACTTTCTAGGGCAGCAAAGAGCGAGGTGCAACAAAATGATGCAACAGAGGTAATATATAGGAAAGTATCTTCTATATATACATGTTCATATCTTAATGGCATTAGTTTCTTTGTATTCTAATTTGTTGTTTTCATTTAGCATTGACATATGTTCTGCACGATGAGGTAAGTTTTTCTATTATCATTTCATGGGTATTTCTTTGAAGACTTTTTGCAGGTGTTATATATTCGTCAAGAGAAGACTCAATGCATAATCTAATGTTCTGAAGAGTGAGAAAGAGTAGCATGACAAGAGAAGAAATCAAGGTGTAAAACAGTAGCAAGAAGTTCACCACATGAAGTGTTCAAGTGGGAAGACTTGCATACAATCATTGTAAAAGTATCATTGTACAAAGTCATTGTAAAAGCATCATTGTAAAAGTTGTACAAGTGTCTATCTACCAAGAGTTGAAGAGGTAGTGTCGGGAGGTCTAGGATCATCATTAGGTGGTTGTTTCATAGTTTTGGTTATGGTCTAGTGTGTCTTCTTCTTCTACATCATTCTATATCATTGTAAAGTGGACCATTTTCCCTGGTATGGGGGTCCATTATTATTTTATTCTTCTATAGGGTGGTAGGGTGGTGGTAGGCTGGTGCATGAAGTCACCAATAGGTTCAAGCCTATGAAATCTTTAGGGTCATAGGGTGGTGCTAGAGTGAGTTGTAGCTCATTGGCTGTTGGGGCATTCGTTTTGTTGACTACTGAAGAATCTCGGGCATTGGAGTGTCCATCCAATGGGAGCTGGAGAATAATGCTTTTCTAGATTCTAGAAAGTTGGAGCTTTCTTTTCAATTGGAAGTGAATATTAAAGAATTATTAGAAAATCGTTCGGTGGTTTTTGACCTGGAGGAGGTTTTCCACCTAAAATTTTTGTGCCTCCTATGTTCTTTCATTCACTATTGCTACTACATAAACATTAATGATAATTTCTAATAATTTCTAATTATTAATGGTAATTTCTAATAATTTCTAATTATTAATGATGATTTCTAATAATTTCATTTATTGACCTCCCCCTCTCAATATTTTCCAACAGACAGAAGTAACACTAAGCACTCATGAGGCACGTGAACCTCACTATCTGAAGATAAAACAAACTGCTTTCATGTGCTGAGAAGAAAGAGATAAGGAAAACATTTAAGACAATGGAAATCAGGCCATCGTACTAGATGTGACTCCTATGCCAAACCGTGTGAGGTCTATATGGGATTTCATCCCAAGGATATTTGTTGGCTTGTTGGGGCATGGCCCAGGTTCGGAGTTAGTTTAGTGAAGAAAAACCTTGTACTACTGGCCCTTTCGGCGACAATCCGTAGATGTGGACTAAGGTCTCACCCGAAGCAGTATGGGGGGGTGATGGAATGAGGGTTCCGCACCCTTCAGATGTCTAAGGGTTTGGTTTGATCCAACTATGAGTCCCTTCGTGTAAGTTACTTCATGCACTTCCTTGGCCCTTTTTCCCTGATATATTCGCTCGAGAACAACCCTAACCGAAGGATGTGGGACTTTCGCACTATTAGAGCAGCGATCTGCACTATTCCCCTAAGTCACAACTGCGATCTTACTTATCTTCTTATAACAGCTAGTTATCTTCACATAAACAGATGCCTTATATTTACTTATTCAACATATTTATATGAGTTCACACAGTAAATGAGCCGTAAACTTGCAATTCATACCAAATAATACATAAGACAAGAAAAGATACACAAAAATATGGTAAAACTTCTCTTTATTAAAGCTTCCAACAGTACAAACTCGACCTGCCTTGCGCACTCAACTACAAGGGTCTGCACACTCAGCTACGGACTACTAGGCCTCTACGCACTCAGTTGTAGAGCCTTCTCCTACTCTACGACACAAAGACATGACTTACAATTTGACTCACTACTTCATCGATTCCTTAAACTCATCTTTCTTCATTATTTTTTCTACAATTAGAGCCTCACTCTATTTATACAATCCCAAGGGTAGATCTTTCAAGCTAACATTACATTACAAAAACAAGGGCGGACTACCTTGTGACTCTATTATGACTTCGCACTCCGCGCCCATAAATTGTAGAGTCTTTACATTGGACTTAGTCAAAACTTGTGCTTGAAGCCCCAAAACATGCATTGGGTGGATTCCATGCCCAAAAGGCCCCCAACACAAACATCATGACTCAGCCTCGAGTCGCTCTATCAATGTGGATACCTTTGCGCAGAGACCCTCCAACTTTGCTCAAACAACTACAAGGTCGGCAGTGCATTGAGTGGTTACCTACTGAATCTCCTATACACGTTTTTCCAAGACCGTGGTGTCGGAATCACTTCCCTAGATCTATTCCTGGATCCCCTACATTTGTGCTAACTTGCCTTCAATTGGTGTTGTAATGATGAATGCCTCATCTATCCAAGGTTGAACGTGTACCTTCAAAACTGATTCTCTATGTTATGTTGCATCCACTTTCTCTTTTAATGCTTTGGCATGTTGCATTCGTGCGAGCCTCTAAGTAAGGGCCACCATCTATGTAGTCCCTTTGATTCCGTCATATTGTTGCTAGAGCTCATGCACCTCTGTCTCTAAGCACTGGATGTTACGGTCCTCCTACAGGTTGGTGGGGACCTCGAATGACTCCTCCAACATTCTGGTGTAGTCCCTTACTGCACTATTGATCTCTTCCATCCCTGATGTAATAGCGCTGGCGCACTCTTCTCTAACTTCTAGAGGGGTGGATGGATGCGCCTTCAACCACAGCTCTACTATCTAAAGGTTCATCTCCTGCTGAACCTTGGCCATTTCTTCTCGTGCCTTGCACACCACTATTACTAGTATTTGGATGTACGCCTCTGCTAGTGCTTCTGCTAGGATGGCCAACTGAGGGACCATCTAGCAGGCTTCTTCTAGTACCTAGGCCATCTACCTATTCTGTAATACAACCTCATCGCACTACAAGCTCAACTGCTCCATGTTGATCTTCTACTCGCTCAGTACTTGCAACATGCAACTCTCCCTAGCCCACAGTTCTGCAATAATCCCATCTTGCAGAACATAGAACGTCTCCCACGGGAACACAACCATGTTGATCCCTATCCCTTTAAGGTGCAGTAATTGTAGGCCTGTTGGGCTCATTTGTTGTAACCAGTGCCCCTTTTGGTAGCACTATTGTACTGGTTGTCTGAGTGCATAACATTTACTCGGTTGTAGCTGTCCCTACTTCGAGGTTGGTCAAAAGAGTACCAACCTAAGGAGTGTGCACCTGCAGCTCCTGAATCTTCACTTGGAGGGCCCCCAACACAATTTGATTCTCCTCCATGAAGTTCCTTGTTCTTGTGCCTCACGACAATTTTCTAGGAACTCTTTACATAAGAACTCAAACCAGTTAAACTAGACCCCCTCCGCACACTGCTCAACAAATGAAATCACTAGTGTGGGCACCTCATCTGCATGACACTTCTGCATGATCTTGCTTGCCAGTATCTAGGTTGCAAATCTAGCTACCTTGCTGTTGATGTTGGATATTGCGTAGCCCCTTCTCTTCTTCTTCAGCTTGTATTTCTTCTTCATGGCCTCTACGATGGCCAAATCACTACTCTTCCCCTCCGCGATGTTTGTGCGGTCCTCCCCTTTGCACGGGAGATGACTAATGTGATGGATTAAGTGGTTCGTGATGGGAATGGGCTCCTCTAGACATAAACATCCAGCATGCACCAGGCAGAGCAACTGCCTGGTGACGAATATCATTACTGGGGCATGGTGGAAATGCGACACCCAGCACAGGTTTGATAACCTTGCCATTTCCACTCCGTGTGACCACTTTCATGGATACAATTCAATCACCCTTGCTGTAGTGTTTTGATTGGGCTTCATGAGCTATGTAGTCTCTGGATGAGGGAATTTATTGTGGTCAGCGAGATCCCAATCTTAAAATTTCAAGATCGGCGTCCGTCCGAGGTGCGTTCCCTAAAAGATGATGTATTTAGGGAGGAGCGAAGTTTGGACAAAGCTCTTGCTCTCATTGAGGTCCTTGCACACTTTTTCCTTCCCCTTTCTTAGGATATACATGGCCAGCTTTGTTGGAGGGTGCGCCAACTCAGTTTCTTCCTCCATGCCCTCATCCTCGTATTCTTCAATCATGAGGTCCTCCAGGTCTTCCTTGTCCTCTTCGGTTTCCAAGTTAATCGCTTTCCCTTTCTCCTCCATATTTAATCTAGTGTGTAGTGGGTTACGATGGGACACACACACCAGAATCATTCGTTGTTTGTCTTACTTTAGCCTCGGCATGCGTGGTGAGTTAGGGATTTCTGCCACGATCCCAGTGCCTTCAAGGGTATCTTCTACGATCAAGGCCTACACGACCTCTTCGGTGGTCATCTCTACACTTTCCCTAGCTTCTCTAATGTTGCCATCTTGCTAGTCCAGAAATGTCTCAATCACTCAATCAGGGGCTCAATCAACACTCTGCATAGGGAAACCAGGTCTCAGCTTAGAATACACAAGACATACAATAGCTCAATTTGCAAATGAACAAGTTTTTCTTGCTGGGCAGCCCTTTGTAATTTATAGCGCCTTTTGAATTTCAATTTGACCATACCCCCCAAATCCGGTTCATTAATGCTCCCTTGGCAGCAGATTTTCCAAATCTTGCCCATAAAGCGCATCTTAAATGCATGCCGCCCACTCCATTTGGTCTAAAGTCGAGCATCACATCATGAATATTGACTCCAATGGTCACATTCTAGCCAACCCGTGTGGTAGTGCAACCCCCCTTACGCGATCGCGAACATTGTGACACTTTTCTCCTACGCGCAACTCCAACATCGCGCAGCTCCCAGGTAGAGATGTTTATAGTCCTGCATCTCCTTTCAACTGCCTAGAGTGCTAAGACTGTACTTCCCATGGCTAGTCAAGTGGCCACACCACCTGTATAGGATTTCAACTGGTCATCCATCACTTTTCTTAGAACACATCCACTTTTTATTGTTATTGGCTCTGTCGCGCACTTTATCATCTGCAGTGTGCCACCATGGTTGATCCATTTAGTAATATGTGGTCCAATCCAAGGCATCAGGCTAGTCAACTCTCAGCAGTAGTCTCCAAATTTGTCAACGTGATCGTGCGCACCCTGCTTTATCATCCTAGTCTTCTTATCAAGAAAATATTTCTTTATCTCATCCTCAAGATTCTTAACTTTCGCTTCTACCAGAGCACTTTTATCCCTTAACCGAACCCTTTCTTTCATAAGTTCTTGGAGCCTAAGGTCACCCTGTCGGATTTCTTCCTCAAGTCCCAAGCATTCTGCTCCGTTCAGCTGCGCGATCCCTTCTTCCAAGGTTTTGAGAGTCATCATATTTATCGTTGTTGCTATGCACGTACTAGGCATTTTATACTCTATGGGGATTACAATGTTTGCTCTATAATCTAGCCTTGGAGGCCTCTGTGCTATCAGTTTTTTACACGTGGTCCTATAGGCCCACAAAACTGCTGGTATGTGCAGGTTCCAATCAGTCCGTTGTGCATCATATGCCTTGTTCATTACTTCACATACTTTGTTAAAGGCTTCTATGTGGATAACCTTCTGCATACTCATTATTTCCTTACTCCATTGTTTCAAGCAGAGGGGTCATTCATGCAATTTCCTCGCTCGCACATGCTTACTAACCATGTCTCCTAATGCGAAGTCTGTGTGCATCCACACAGGTTTTGTAACATATGCCTCTATCCATCTAGATAGGTGTGCGTGCGGATCATTTCATCCAGAAATCTTATCTATTAATCTCATCTAAGGCTTCCCAAACCACATGCTCATCATTTTCCTACATTCGCGCTAGTCCTCAAAGCTTTCTTGGTGCATACCTCACCACCTTGCGGGCGTAGCATGTAGTACCCATTTGAAAGCTTCGAAATGTTTTTGTTTCGGTACTTCTCTTTCAAATCTTTTCAGGAAGTCATCTACCATGCTTAACCCATCATACGTAGGCAGATCCGTTACCTCTGTTTATATGCAACACAACAATATCATCATCATGTTACAGTTCAATGTGGTTACCTCGTGTAGCTGGTTCTGTCATCGCTCTATCTCCTCATCAGAATTTGATGTATAAGAGCTTTCATGCTCCCATGAGATTTTTCCATCCGTGGTTAGATTTACCCAGTCTTACTCTCACATGGTTATCTTGTAGATGTTGTCCAAGTCATCGTCACTGTCGTAGTTACGCACTAGCTCCATGTAGCACGATCCTTCTGTAGGGTCCAAAGGTACTATTACGCATGGAGACTTTTTCTCAAAAATCATCTTGTGCTTCTTCAAATTTATCACCCCATTCATGTCTATGGCCCAATCGATTCCTAATAGCATGGGGCAAGGATTGCTATCATCAACAATCTCTATCACTTCAAAATCTTCTAGCATGCTCACTCCTTCAATATCCCCAGTGATCCCCTGCAATCTTCCCATAGGTAGGATCTTTTGTTGGTTTGCCATTCGCAGTTACATAGTAGACCATTGTAGCATAGGCCTCCCCATGTGATCCCATGTCTGCTTTGGTAGAATGTTCGCGTCTAATCCTAGATCCAAAATCAGTTGTTCCATCTCATATTCCCCAATCTGCGTGATCAATCTCATCTCTCTTCCCATACTTGTTGCATGCTTTTCGATATTTCGGACTACGCGTGATTCTCCTGCTACAATCCCAATGCATCTATTTATGACTTCCTGCAATCCCTTTATAGTCTTGCTTTCGTGCAACATCTTCATGCATGCTTCCAGGAACATTGTGAGCATTAAGGGGTCCATTTCCGGCTCTGGTCTGTCTTTGTTTCCTGAATTAGAGGCATCAGCGAAGCTCTTCCTAGCTTCCATGAAGGTTTCCTTAGTGTGCTCCAAATCAAACATTGGCTCTTTCGTCAAACCCTTGCAAACCCAAGTAATATCTTTAAGCTACTTTCTTTTATCATCCCCTATCGTGATTCCACTTCGAAGCAGAATGTTCACATTAGGGTCTTCCTCACATGGCTTAGACCTCATCATTTGTGGGTTTTGAGTGGGGGGAGGTTGGAGTGCTCCTTTTTCACGCAACCTTGCTATTAGTGTGGTGTTATCACTTAAGAATTTTGATGCCAAATTCTCATACTACTTTGATGATAAAGGTCGGTGCTAGTCTAAGTTTGATTTTGTTTTTCTTTAGAGTCTGAGTCTTAGGGGGTCTTGAGTCAAATATGCATTCTCATTCACCACTGGTCATTCTCATTCATCACCAGTCTCATAGGCATGTGTGAATTTGGCTTAGAAATTACTATGTGCCACAAAACCTTTTAGGTGATTTCATAGCGCATGTAACCGTTTTGAAGTGATTTCGCAACGCATAAATCCTTTTAGCAATTTTGTAGCACAAAAACCCTTTAGGTGATTTCGCAGTGCGATGTGTTTTAGGTGATTTCGCAACGCGACACGTCTTAGGTGATTTCATAGCACATAATTCAAAATTTACTCTGACCGCACTACGAAATCGGAGATTCATGCATTCTAAAGCGAATATTTCCCAATTGTCAAATATGTCAAGTTAATCTATGGTTGTGTCATTCATTGTCAGTTTATGCACTCCACATATCATGTCCAACCGCTTATCTCCATTATTACAACCACTAGGTACGTTGGCACACATGGATTACAAGTTCCAAGGAAAGCCAAGTATTCATAGTCTTAATGATGATTGTATTCATTGCATGAGGAACAAGTCTGCAAGCTTTCGATTTGAATACATTGTTATCAAGCGAGGCAGCCATTCAAACAAGGCAAAGACTGAAATTTGAGCAGTGACAATGTTTCAAACTTTCATGGAGGGATCGGTAGAAAGGAAAGACCACAGATCAGGCAAATGTTTGAGAAAGGAGCCTGAAGGTTTAGACATAACCTTGAAGAACAGAGACGTCGAGCATGCATTTAAACAAGCTAGATGTTGGAATTTTTGCAAGAAACTCCAGAGAGGCCGTGCACAAGTTACTAAGGAATTTTCCCTAAATTTCATAGGACTAAACTCAAAGGTTGGTATTCTAGAATTGCAGGTCTCACCAGACATGATATCCATAGTTACAGCGATTCCAAGAGGGCAAGAAAGTTGGTTCAAGAATTTCAAATTTGACATGTTCCTGTGCAAAGAATTTCTAAAGCAGGAGTTCATTAACTCAGATTTAAGCAAGTCTGTTCCTAGAAATTATGTCAAAGAGTCATATGAAAATTTTCTTACGTGTATACAGAAGTACCTTACCTATGAAGGGAGATATAACAGAGTGTATTCATATCACTTTAAACTTCTGTTGCATTTCACAGGAAAGACATCTATTGATCTACCTTTTTACTTATTCCGCATCTTAAGAAAAATGTGTGACAAGGTGCAACTAAGAAAAGAACCCTGTGAGACTTCATTGTTCCACCATGGCTTAGTTAAGTTGATTGTTCTGCATGAACTCCGGAGGGTAGGTAGAGACTGGGACACATTCATATTCATGTCTGGTTTCAAGAGCAAGATCAGTCTTAGCCCTCAAGCTGCAAAAGACCTTCCAACAATAGCTCGTCATTAGGCAGAAACAAGATCCAAGAGGTTTTCAAAGTTAAAGGCAAGGAAACAAGTTAGAGAATCCACTAGGCCATTGACTATCCAGGATACACCCCAATAGTCCCTTAAAGAGAAAACTCAGGTCAAAGAAACTGCACATGAATCAAGCACAGGTGAAGGAGTTCAAAGAAGAAGGACTAGGAGCCAGGTGGCTAAAGAAAAAGGTAAGTCAGTTAGTATTGAAGAAAGCCCTGTTTCAAAGGGAGACTTAAATGACTTATTGCAAGCCATTATCATTGAAGAGTCTCCACTAGTTCAAGAAGATTTCATAGAGTCAGGAAAAGACAAGGCCAAGAGAGTCAAAGCCTTGAAAAAAAACTCAAGTTTGATGATCAGGTTGAGCAATTCGTTTTTAAGCCTAGGAGACCCATAACGAGGAAATTTAAACAAGTACAGGAGATACTGCCAAGAGAAGTTGAAACAGGGGAGCTGACACAGCATCATGAAAGAAAGGATAAAGGCAAAGCAATTGCCATTCAAGAAGAAGATAGTTTGGAAAACCTTAAAAGGAGATTGGAATCAGCCAACTTTGAAATTGCCAGATTGAAGAAAGCTGCCAGGAAATTTGCAGTTAAGGAGGCTTCTTTTAACCAAATGCAAGCTCGGTGGGAGGACCAAACATTTCAAATTCTTGAAGTGGTTGATTTTAGTGTTCAATTCCCTAGTTGGACTGTTCCTGCAATAAAGGAAGCTCAATTTTTTAGAAAGGTCAATACAAACCTCAGATCTGGGATCAAGGTCATGAAGAAACAAATTGAAGACTTAGAGATACAGTTAATCCAGCTGAAAGAATCTCCTTAAAGAAATCTCACTTCAAGTAACGCTATGTTTCAAAATTTTGATGCTTTTTCTTGCTATAATATTTCTTGAAGAATTATACATTTCCATTCAGTTTTGAAAGGCCTTAAAGTATTTGAAAGAATGTTTAAACAAGAAAGGGCTCAAAATAGCAAAATTTTGGGTTGAAACAGTGAATTTTGGAACAACATAGCAGTTTCGTAGCACGCTACGAAACTGTTGAAGATGATGACTAACGCTCAGTAGTTTCGTAGCGCGCTATGAAACTACTGAAGCTACACAATCTAATCTCAGTCAACCGGTTTTTGAAATACAAGTGGGAATTTTGAAAAGGGAATATCTACAAGGGATCATCTGAAGCTATCGACCTTCAATAAGGTCAAGACAGGTGCAGGAAACATGTATTCGAATCCAAACTCTAAACTTTTTGTCATAAAGTGAACATATTTACTACAGTCCAAAATATGCCAGACAGCATGGAAGATCTTTTGCCTTCACACATAAAATAGGTTGACAACACATCAAAGACGTGGCCATCTATTATATTTTGGATAATCAAAGATAAAGGGCATGGTTCTTTGGATTCGAATATTTCGAGGCAAACCAAAGATCGATAAACAGGGTTAGTTTCCTATGTTTCAAGGCAATGGAAAAGATGTGACATTGAAGACCAACATGGAGCTTTGAACATCCACCACAACCAAACTAAAAAGGGACCAGATGTCAAAGAACGAGAATGATTGTAATCAAGGCTATTATTAGCATAATATGGAGTTAGACTCCTACTTGATTTAGATCTCTAGAAAGTTTAGTTGCAGTTTGTTACATTTAATAGGCAGTTAAAATTTAAACAGGTGCCTTTAGAAGTATATTTCGAGTTCCCCTAATGTTTAATGAGGAATATCAGTCAGGAGGTAGAAGGACTCTATATATAGGAGAAAGGGAAATGTAATAAGGGTTGGAAGTTTATGTAAAAATGCTCTATTATCAAGCTTATGTAAAAACTCTATTTCTTTTGGTAATACAGTACTGGCTTCTGCTGCTCAAGAATCATAGAGAGTTCAATGTATGAGTTCCTTTTGTTTTCTTTTCATGTTGTCTACAATATTATGAGTATTTGATTACTTAGAAATCACTTGCAGCGTTCTAATTTCCTTCATATACTCGTAAACTGTCCTTTTTGTGTTTGGTGTACTATACTTATATTGAAATCTGAATGCCTTGAATTTATTGCAAAGCCAAGTCTACTGTTAATGCTAAATGACATATGACTCCAAAAGCCCAATGGATGCTTGTTAATTTTATTCCACCAGCTTCATTCCTATTTGTTTCACAAAGAGTTAGCCATCTTAATCATAATCAAAAACCTTCAATCCTTTGAGAGAGCCCTCTTAGGCTAAGGAGGCTAAGCCTTAGCTAAAAGATTGGTTTGAAATAGTTACTTGAAGTCTTCCTGGTCTGCAGCCTTCCAGGGCTTGATTTTGAGATAACATGTCTGACAATCCTCCATCTCACGATCAAATAATGTACAATACAAGCATGATGGACACATCAGATTCATACAATCGTGAGCATAATTTCTTGGCCCTCTGTAATTGTAACATATCAACTGTCTGAGACTTCCTCCATGTCCTCCCCCACCTTATCCTCATCCGCGCCCCTGAAATCCAATTTGTGCCATCCCTGCATTCTGGTCAAGGGGCCTCATTTCGGCCTGAACTCTATAGGTGGGAAAACTATCCATCATCAATTCATAGCTTCTAAAGTCTAAAAGTGTGCTCATCATGTCCCATTGACCTACAAAAATTACAAAACAACTGTTGTGAATTTTGCATGTACTTCTGCAATAAATGGCAGCTGTCCATAGCATGCTTTCCTCCTATTTGACAAATTGTGCACCATAATGCAGCTCCCGCACTAGGTCCTACTTGTGCCTTTGGTCTCAATGACATTGGTCCTCCTCCCGCCAGGTAATATTCGAACACTAGGCAGTGGTCCTTGTCATGACCCTGACCCTTACATTTAACACACCATACCTCGTTGTGCACCTCTGGGTGAGATTTCCTATCCTATTTCAGATTCCACGTCTCAAGGCACAAGTTTTTCAACTGCACATGAATCTATAAAACTCCTAGGTTAGGATCCTGTATCAGGGTCTCATGCAGCCTCATTGCGATCTCCAAGGCATTGGCTTGAGTGGTTAGCCTTTGTTGTGACAACGTGTTCCTTAAATGCGGTGTTAGCGATGCTACAAACCATTTGTAGTGTTGTCCATCCATCAAAGTCATGTTAGCTTCATGAATTGTGTACTTAAGTCTCTAATTCAACTTCAACGGATCTCACCTTGTAGCATCATGATCTATTTGAACCCAATGATCGATTGTGCCTCTGAGGTCGGCCTGCTAAATTCTTTGTTTAGCATAGTTTGGATATCTGCGATCCCTACATTCGGATTGCCATTGGAATGCGTAATGTACCAGGTCAGCATGCGATCCTGCAGAGTGCTAACCAACATTTCTTTCTTTATATTGTCATTTGTAACTCCCTACCCTTCCCATACGACTTTTATCACGAATGAAAATTGGTTCGGATCTTCATTCTCTACTCCTTTGAACACTGGCAACTTTATCATGCTTGCCATATTGACTCACGGTGGTGGTGAAGGTGGTATTAGAGAAGACGGGGGTGAAGATGGTGAAAATGGCGATGGTGTGGGTCGGTGTGGTATGCGTAGAATCCTCTACCTTATCAAATTGATCACACTTCTTGGTGAGACCTTTGCAATCTCTTCCTTGTCCCCTCGTGGAGGTGAAATGAAGGGGCTAGTTCCTATTTCTTCACTATCTTTATTTCTGTAAATTCTTCCACTTCACATGGCCCTAAACATCAATTTATTCACATAACCTGCTTTTCATATAGTAGCATTTTAATCCAAGTTTTCAAAGACTTAAAGTACTTACCTCACAGTCCTTTCAGGAAGCGTTGTTCCGCCTCACTATAGATGACTGAAGTATCTACCACGTAATCAGTGATGAATCCTCCTATAATTTGATTGAGCTAGTGGTCAACATCGTGCATGATCTTATCCTTTGATGCTTCCAATCTGCACACCAATTCTAGATTCCACACAATAGGTCTGTCGAGTTTCCACCTTCCTTGGCTATCTACTAGCTTTGCGATCCACTCGTACAACTCGATAGGGAAAGATGTGAAGAAAATTCCATCGATCTCTGTGTACATGTAGTAGTCCAACCACTCTTCTTTTGGTAGTTGAGGATTTATGTTCTCCTGCGCTGTGAACTCGTGAATATTTCTATCCAACCAATCTTCAATTTGTTTCTTTGTTGGATTCCAGTGATAAAACATCAGACATCTTTATGTAGAACCTGGTCTCGGCAATGGAACCATTTTTTGGCTTGTTGGGGCCTAACCAAGGTTAGAAGTTAATTTAGGCAAACAAATCCCTATACTATTGGCCCTTTCGGCAACAATCCATGGAGCGTGGACTGAGGAATCACTTGACGTAGTATGTAGGGGTGTTGGAACCAAGTTTTTGTACCCTTGAGATGTTTAAGGGTTTGGTTTGGTCCAACTGTGAGTCCCTTCATGCACATTACTTCGCGCACTTCCCTGGCCTTCATGCCCTGATATATTTTCCTTCGCACAACCCTAACCTGAGGTTGTGGGACTTTCACGCTACTGCAGCAGTGATTTTCACTATTCCCCTAAGTCACACCCACAATCTTACTTATCTTCTTGTAACAATTAGTTATCTTTGCATAAACAAATTCCTTATATTTACTTATTCGGCATATTCATATGAGTCCGCACAGTAAATAAGCAATAAACTTGCAATTCATACCCAATAATACATAACACAGGAAAAGATAGACATAAATATGGTAAAACTTCTCTTTATTAATGCTTCCAACAGTTACAGACTTGACCTGCCCTGCGCACTCAGCTACAGGGGTCCTTGCACTCAGCTGCGGACTACTAGGCCTCTACGAACTTAGTTGCAGAGCCTTCTCCTACTCTATGAGCCAAATACACGACTTAAAATTTGAATCACTACTTCATCAATTCCTTACACTCATCTTTCTTCATTGTTTTTCTACACATAGAACCTCACTCTATTTATACAATCCCACGATCCACGAACCATGGGTAGATCTTTCAAGCCAACATTACATTACAAAAACAAGGGTGGACAACCCTGTGACTCTATTATGACTTTGCACTCTGTTCCCACAAATCATGGAGTCTTTACAATGGACCTAGTCAAAACTTGGGTTTTAAGCCCCAAAACATGGCTTGTGGGGATTCCACACCCAACAAGATCCCATGAATGTTGGCAGGTTCAACACCTTCAACATTTCAAGTTGAGTCCTCACATCCTGTTTTGAATCTTTGCACATCTATCATGGATATCATTGTAGTTAATCCTTCGTGATGTTTGTCCAATTCTCATCCCTTTGAAATCACAAAGGAGCTCTTTAATCACTTGTCTGACTCATGTATGATGGTCAAGGAAAAGTGGCTTGGCCTAAGCACTTACATGACTTCATTTCATTCTTGGAGGATGCAAAAGTGTTTTTTGAAGTAGAGGTCAGCATGCTACTTGCATACACACTTCGCAAATCCCCACAATTTTGTGCACTCATTTAAGAACTTCAGTGATCTAATCAAATTTATTTTCCATCAATTTGATCCTAGAGTTCTTGACAAAAAAATGTTAAAACAACTGAATACCCCACATGAATCACCTATGAATTTTTGGTAGTTCTTCCATTTACCCATGTTTGAATTTCTGAAACATTAGATGGAATTCCAATATCTCATGGTTATTTGAATATTTCCTTACCAAATCACTCTATCCCAAAATGAAATTAAAGTTCAAACCCCGCTCAGCATAATTTAGTGATGGAGCTACGAAATCACAAGCGGATACAGTTGCTATCACAAGTGACTTTCCACCTTCCCCTCATCAAACATCTCCACCCTCATAGAGTGTTGTTAGAGAACATACACACACGTCTGTTCAATTCTCACATCCTCCCACCCTCACTACTCTTAATTTCTGCATAGATTTTGTTAGGAAGCCCATGGGTTGTCATATGTACTTGTTACCTCAACCTCTATTGTCATGTTTTGCTAATCCTTTGGATTGTGCTGTCTTTTGTTCTTCCATTTCGAACCCTACACTTGCTAGGAATGAGGATCAATCTATTGATGGAGTTGATGCTGCAAAACCAACATGTGTGGTCATTTATGAAGAGAATGACTCACCATCTGGGCATGAACCCATGGTGAATCATGACCTCCTTCTGTTTGCGCCTCCTCCACTTTTTCCTGAAATCTCTGATGATTCTATTATCTCTGATTTTCCTTGTGTAAATTCATCCAAGGATGCATCTACTACTAATCATTCTCAAAACAAACCCAATGACAGTCTTTCATTTGACAGCGGAGAGGAAAAAGCTTTCATTAATAATCTGCTTGACCTTTCACCTACTTTTTTTGGAATAAAAAGAGTGAACATTCATGCTTCTTGTCTACCACTTTGTATGATTCATCAAATCATGAGGATGCCGACAGACATCCCATATTTTCTAACCGTGGATGTTGTGATATCTATACTTCTTCATTTTAGAAGGATGTTGATTCACTCACTGTTAATCTTTATAAGCCACTAGTCTCTGATGATCTATTTATTGATGAAGAAGAAACCCCATAGGTTGTCGAGGCACTTCAACCTGAGTTGATGGTTATTTCAGGCCCTCTCTACCCTAAGGTTAGTTCCACTTCTGATCAAAAAAATTGTAAAACACCCAAGGCTTCTCATCACTCATCTGTATGCACTAAAGATAAATCCAACACAACTTTCACTTCCTCCACTGGAATCAGATGATCCCATATTTTATGCATCGGAGGAATAATTCATAGCAAGCACACTTGCAAGGTGTAAGTTTTCTCTTTTTCTCATTTTTTCCCATTTGTCACAGTCAAGTGCAGTGTGTCACAACACCATGGTAAGTCAACAAAGCATTTCTCTTGTCCTTTCATTTTTTTCTTTTCTATGGACGCTTTTAAACTCAGAGTGTGTTGTTCTTCATTTTTTATATCTTTCATGTTTGTTGGTTTTCTTGTCTATGCTTCTCACGAACCATGCCTTCACCAAAATGGGCCAGCCAATGTGCTAGTAGTTGCATTGGAAATATCACTTCATGTGAGTAGGCCCATCCACTCTTTAGCATAGGAGTAGGAGTAGTCTTTGCTTCTTGCTTTTATTTGATTTCTCATTTGCATGTTTGTTTTCTTGTGTACATGGTTTTGTTTGCTTACTTGCTTTCTCTTCTTAATTTTTTTCTCTTTTGATTTTACTTCTGGTTTTTGCTTTTTTTCTTTCCTTTCTTGCTTGTACCCATAGGTTAGCCTCTCGTGAAACCATGTTTTGCTCTCGAGACAAGCTAGTAAAATATAAGACAGCTTATAGAACTATCAACATCTAATTATCTATTTTCCTGTCTCTTTATGAAGAATTTGTTGTCTTTGTTTGATGATGTCTTCATGGAAAATACATTATGTTCAAAGTGAGTCATGGTGAAAACACAAATCTTGCACTGTTAACTAGTACCACCTACTCTAATTGGTTCTATTGGGTTAACCCTTGTCATCTCAGTCAAGTAGGGTAAGGTGAGGGAAAAAACCCTAACAAATATGTCAGAGGTATACATAACATACTTCTATGAAGGAAACACCTCTTCTGCTCTCAATAAGTCGAGTGTTAGGTCCCTATACTACTAGTGTAACCCCTTATTGTTATTAGTACAACACCCTTATTATATTGTTGTGCCCATGTCATCCCCATATTGTTATTATTGTGCCCTTACATTATTATTGTTATGTCGGCTCTGACTATATTATGACCCCTTAGACTCCTATATATAGAAAGGGGGCCCTGTCATTTGTATCATATAAGAATTTTTCATTTATGTAATGTAAAGGAGGTTGCCCCCTTGAAGAGGCTTATTTCTAAGGCGTTCATCTATCTTTTCTATCTTTTTGTGAGTTAGCTTCATAACATTTGGTATCAGAGCCTTTTTATTCTTATATGTCATTCTATCTTGAGAGTTTGAGGAGTGGTAATTTCTTCCAATGCTTTACAAGATATGGTCGGATTCATTTCTTGATGCTCAATGCGATCTTTCACTTCTTGAACATTTTTCTTCTTGACATGTCCTTCTATCTTGATAGTTTGAGGAGTTGTAATTCCAACTAATGCATTACAAGATATGGTTGGATCCATTTATTCTTTCTCAATGTGCTCTTTCACTTCTTGAACAAGGAATCCCACCACTCATGACTATAATTATGGAAGTGTTTTTTCTCATAGCCTTCCACAACCTACTAGGTTTACACCACAACGATTGGAATAAAAAAGAGAAAAGGGGATTTGTTACAATTGTGATAGCAAATGCACTAAAGGTCATAAGTGTGTTGAGAAGAAATTATTTTACATAGAGTATGAAGAGGAGGAAGAAAAGGATCAAGAAACATCAGGCCTTACATATATCCATATGCCCAAAGGAGTGGGAACTCATTAAAATGTTGCAGAAGATCCTAGTTCAAATAGTATTGCGATAACTTGACAAGGAAGGAAAAATCATATTGGAACCTAGAGCAGTCACATAAAAAAGAACCCGTTAGCTATGAAATCAATCAATTTCAGAGTATCTCATCAAGTGGAAGAACTTACCTGCTAAAAATTCTACATGGGAGGACAACAATTTTATACAGAAGCATCAAGAACTACTCAAGCATTGAGGAAAACACTTTCTGAAGGAGAGGGGCATGTTAGGTCCCTATAATACTAGTGTAACCCCTTATTGTTATTAGTACAACCCCCTTATTATATTTTTGTGCCCATGTAGTCCCCATATTGTTATTATTGTGCCCTTACATTACTATTGTTATGTCAGCTCTGATTATATTATGACCCCTTAGACTCCTATATTCAGAAAGGAGGTCTTGTTATTTGTATCATCTAAGAATTGTTCATTTGTGTAATGTACAGGAGGTTGCCCCATCAAAGTATCTTATTTCTAAGGCATTCATCTATCTTTTCTATCTTTTTGTGAGTTGGTTTCATAAAATTGGGATACCTCTTCCACCTCTAAAATAAATAAGTGCTTACACATAGTTTAAAAAATAAAATGAAAAAATGAATAAGGTGAAACAAGAGAATGACTTCCTGTGTAGAAAGGTGATGCAGGTAACTCCGCCGGGGTATAGACCAAGCTCGTTGCTAGCAGACCGATGCTTGTGTTCCTATGTGAATTCGTTGGGGTACACTCCAGGACTGTTGGGAGTGGAGAAACACCATAGACGAAACTTAAACTTTGTCATTTATATTAATTGTGCATCAGTATACCCCTTATCCCCAATCAAAACAACTAAGTTTACTTAGCTTGGAATATGTGTTGACTGATGAGGGGAATGGTAGGGATTACATCATTCACACAAGTTAGCACAAAAGCCCTCACAATTGAAGAATCGAACAATTCTTTTGAAAACCTTAGACTTTATTTTCATGAAACAAGGTCCATTTAGAGAGTTGGAGTTATACAAGTGTGTCTCCAAGTGTTATAGTAGCTACAACCACCCTGCAAATTTTTTGCTTGCATGCAAAGTTTGGAGCCTAGGATCCTATGATTGACAAACCTTGGTCACTTGTTGGTAAGATCATCATTTCAAGATCCCCTTATTGATCTTAAGAGTTTTCTGTGTTCTCATATTTATGCATCATGTGTCATCTTTGGGCATAGGGGTTGTTGTTTGTCATCCAAAGGGAATGTTGTTTTGCTTCAAGGGAAAGCATGTGTGTCTTGAGCTAATTTATTAACACAAATTAACACAAGTATTTAATTATCAATCCGGGTTTATAAAACTTGGAGACAAGTCCACAATGTATAGATATCAGATGTAGCTAAGCTTGGAGGATAAAATTTGAAGAGTTAAGGAAGTACATATTACAAATATAAACTTATTTTAACAATTTCTAATTCACTTATGTAATATGTGAGGGATGAGACTCCTAAATTAGGAGAACCAGGTTGTCATTCCCTGCAATACTACTTTCATGAAGGGAAATCTAAAAACACTAATTAACAATGGTTTATGATGAAGAAGATGTAAAAGAAGAGGCTCCTAACTAAGGAGGACCAGATTGTCCTTCTTCACAATTCTACTCTATCATAATCACCATTGCTTCAAACAAGAAATGCATAAATAACTTCAAATAAGAAAAGGAGAATGAAATGCAGTTTTAGTTCAAGATCAAGTAGAAGGGGAATTTAACTTAAATTCCTTTGTGTCTCTTTATATGTAGATTAGAATTAAACCAATATCCATTCAATAATCATCAAATATTAATTCAAATAAGCAAATCTGAAACAAAGCAAGTAAACAAATCTAAAGCAACTAGTTCATGAAAATTAAGGTATTTTAACAGTGAAGTGTAATTAGCTTGGAGTGGGGGCCCTCCACCCTTGCCTTGCACACTTGAGGATGCTATAAAATGCTAAAACTTCAATCAATGATCCACACCAATGAACAAAAAAAATGAAATTAGAATAGGTTCTTCTAATTAATCTCCAATATTCAAATGTCTCAACATAAAGTTATATAAAAATTAAATATCATAAGCCTTCAAAGTTTTGGCTTAAATAGAAGATCATGAAACAAACTGATCTAAAGTCTCTCTAACAACTATAGCTATTCATATCCATATATCCACGTTGAATCCATCCAATCTATCACTAGAAATATGGACAATCCCATGAAACCATAAAACTGCCCTATTTCCTAGGGATTTTCAAGATGACTAGTCATGTTTGACCAGCCTTGATCGGGCCTGATTTAGCTTGTTTTGACCGAACCAATTGGAATTAGTTCGGTCCTAGTTCCCAAGATTTCCATTCATGTATCTAGCTTGAGCCTAAGTGTCCTACAAATATGTCATCCCTAATTCTGTCCAAAAATACTCTTAAAACCCAATTTTTTGCAAAAATATCTAAAAATTGAAAAACATAATTTATTTGCTTGAATATTCATAATAAGGTCAAAATAAGGTGTATATGGATGGTATATCGTGGAAAATGATGGAAATTAGGTGGATTTTAATAAGCAAAATTTGATAAAAAACGAGGGCTAACATCTCCCCCTTTCTTACTCTCAAGCATGTCCTCATGCCTACCTCTGTCTCCTTGACCTTTTTCTTCTATATGCTGACTGGCTTGCTGATGTACATGTGGCTCTGACCCTTGAAGATGAAGCTTTCTCTTGAGCTACCTGTAGAGGGATATCTATGCCTTCATGTACTTTTTCTCCTTCCTTGTAAATGACATTCTTTACTTTTTCTCCTTTCCTTTCCTCTATTATTCTAAAAAGAAATTTCATCATTTCTCTTTGAAGTGTTTCTCTTTGTAATATTGTTCACCTATTAGTGGATTTCTTTTTCTTTGGCTTGGGCTATGTATTCTGGTGTGATGGGAACAGAAATGTCTCTCATGTGTGATGAGGTTTCAGCACCAACAATCAAATACAAAACTTTACACTATTCTTCCACTGATGATAAAACACCAGAAATAACACCAATAAATCGTTTTAGATGAGCAGATTCAGACAAGACAACAAATACAACTTGAATTTTGTACTACATTCTGACACAACATTCATTTCCCTCTCAGATTAGGAATATCAACAATTTCACTTAAAGGAGCCAATATCCATTTGCCCTCACATCTTCACTAAAAGAAGCCAAACTTGCAATGTCACACAATCACAGAGAAAACACTAATTGAAGAAAATTAAAGCTTCTTTCACTTGTGTAGGGGGTCTTCTTCTTGTATAATTCCACTACAACATAGCTTGTGCCAATCCTTTTTATGACTAGGCATTCTCTTTCAATTTAGAAACTATTTTTCCCACGCAATCTACAAAATAAGGGTTGAAAGAAAAATAAAATTATCCAAAATAGCAATGAATTTGAGAAAAGTATCCATATAGAGCATAATTAGGCTCATTCTGAAGAAAACCCATATTTTTGTTTTTCAAATTTTAATTTAGTTTGCTCAGAAGAAGCAATGAAAAATAGTGGCTTATTAAAAATCATAATGATTTTTTGGGTCTGAATAAAATTTCATGATCATTCAATCTGAAATCAATCTCTAGAAGATTAGCCAATGCATGCATTCAATTGGAAATTGATTTCCGGAGACAAAAACCATTTTGCAATTTTGAATGTTTTTTTTTTAAATTAATAACACCACCACTCACTACTTTTTAAAAAAAAATCAAATTCTGGAAATGGACAATTTTCATAAATTTGAACAAGTATTTTTTTTTAAATTCACCTTTTGTGCCTTCTTAGAAATTGAATGCTGGAGATTTACTTTATGTTGGAGAAATCAAAATGTTGAAGGTGATCTTATTTGGAGACATTGAATGCTGGAGAATACTCAAGATAACCACTGCATGCAGCATAACCACTCATACATTCACTACCTTTTGAGAAAACGATTCTCGGAAAATGAAAATCGGCCTACAAGGCAATGATAACTATGCTCAGCTAATAATATTCCTCGAAAATTGAAATCTGGAAAATAAAAATCATTCTTCTATGCCTTCAATTTTTGTGTCTTCTCTCTTCTGCTATAAGAAGGAGTTTGCTGTTGTGATAAAAAAAATGCTCTCTTTAAACAAAGATCATAAAAACATTTTGAACATGTTTTTATTGCTCAACTCATAATTCAATCTCTACTTTTTCCAAAATTCATCAAAAATCCCTTCTCTGTTTCGAAAATTTTCACTGTGCACATAGATGAAATGAATTTTCCGATACAAACCATACATGGATGAAACACATTTTTCCTACTATGTGTAAAAAAAAAAGAAGGAAAAATTATGTTCTTTATATGTATAAAAATCAAAATCAAAAACTCTATGTTTTCACAACCACGCATGAGGAAATTGCGAGATTACCTGCTCTTTGATTAACAACAAGAAAACTTGTGAAATTTTTGGGAAATGGTTGTTTTCCTGTGTTAAACAATACAATTTCAATTAAAACACTTCTCTCAACATTTCAAAATCTACAAGTGGCAGCATGTGGTAGCATGTATCTATGGTGAAAAATCCTTAACATAAGTGGAATTTTCAATAGTATGACACCTCTTAAATAAAATATGGAGTTTAAATATCCTTGTAATCCTCTAATTGTTGATAGATTTATGGGACTGATTCTTTCTTGCCACTTGTGAAATGCTTGGGATTTTCCAGAGAGAATGGTCAACTTGGCGTAAAGAAAATATCGGTCTCTAACTTCATCATTTAAATCAATTTATTTCCCTTTATTTCTTCACACAGTCCTTTAATTTCTTCACCCAATTCCACATTATTCTCCATAGCATAGTGATTCCTCCACATAGGGTTCATTTCTGCCTTTGTTAGGCAGTCTTCTTCATTGTTATTTCTACTCTGTTCCTATGCAATTTTCTTCTTTCCACAGCTTAGAGTCTCACAATTTTACTACAGATATCCTTCTACATCCCAGAGTATCCTCTATGGCTAATCAGCACTGCTCCACAACTCACATCATTTCATAACTGTGTAAATTTTTTTAAGTTTCAAACCTGCGGACTTTTCTTTGAAAATTTCACCATTTTGATTTGACCCTTTATGTCGATGCTGCTATAATTTGAAAATTTGTTTCATAAGGCTTTAACTCATTCTATCCTATGCCCATCTTGGCTTCAATAATTTCACGTCTCCATTTGTATTTGCAAAGATATATATATGTGCCTTTTCATTGCTTATAGTTTTGCCTTCATACATATATTTATCATTTTATTCATTTTTTCTAATTTTGATTTTAAAATGACCATTGGATAGGTCATTTTCAAATAAATAAAAAAAATTATGATGACTCTAACCCTTTTATTTTTGAGGCAACAAATGAATTCCATAAGGGAAAAAAAATGTTGTCCTCAATTTTGGATAAAAAAATGCTTATAGGAAAATGTAGGGATATATGGATTAATGTAGGTTAATGTAGGTTAAGTGAAATGTATGGTAAGGTAATGGTAGGGTTATGATGACGTATGATGGTGTAATGGATATGATTATGATAAAGTTTATAGGATGTCAATGTAGAATGACAAGATGCATATCCAAGCTAAATTATTTTTAAACAATTTCTAGATAATTTTTAAAAAATTAAAATTTTAAGAGCAAAATTTTCACTTACTATACTTGTACTTCCATAATAGCTTGATGTCAATGCTAACTGATGATGTCCTTTGCTGGTTCATTTTTTTCCTCATGATGATGGTTCTTCAAGGATATTCTTTGATGGAATGTAGACACTAGTTTCTGCATCTGATATTCAGGTCCCTTTTATATTATCATTGTTCAAGTCCCTCGTTGATGAATGTGGATGCATGTTCTTTATTTAGGTCCTAACTAATAAATGTGAATGAGGTGCTTTATTCAGGTTCGTTATCAAACCATTTCTCAAACTATTTGCATAGTTTTATTATGAATCTTCCCCCTTGCTTATTTTGAGACTTGTCCCCGAGTCTTTCTTATTTTGGATGATGATTCCTGCAAAATCAAACTGGAGAAATGGTATAAAAAAATAGAGAATTCATATTGGCCAAACAAGTTGGTTTTATTATATGAATTCGAGTTTGTATTGTGCCACTTTCGTGGATTTTCACAACCAAACTCCTCTATTATTTTTTATCTTTTTCTATTTTTTATTTATTTATTTATTTTCTAGATGGAGGTGTGGTATAATGTAGTAGGGAAGTATGAAAATCTTATCAAAATAGGTTATATTGAAGTCATGACATAATAGTAACTGGATAGATAATAAGTCTAGACTTCAACATGCATCATCGTGGAGCTTAACATACAATATGGACGATGGATGATATCATGAACAATATGGCTTACGAAAGGCTTCTTTGGAAATGGATGTGACTTTTCATGGTACAAGGCTTGACTTCTTCTGATGATTATTAGATTTATTTCTTTTGCCTCGATCTCGATCATGTCGTAGGGTTTGTTGGTGTTGTTGGTCAACAGCTAAGAGCAAGCTTCACAAATTTGAGCTTCATTGGATGAAATCAATATCATGGGAATTACCACTTCATTTTTCTTTGACTTGAACATTTTTATTCATATTATGGAATATGAATTTAAAATTGACTTTGAAAATTACTTCATCCATGGAGTTCAGTTCTTCATTCTTCCTATGACCTGCAAAAACGTAGCACCTACCTGCAATACAATATTAGATGATGGAGGAAGAGAGGTATACAATCTCTCTTCTTCCAATAAATATGTAAATAATTACAAGCATTTCTTAGAAAACAAGTCCAAAGATGATATACAAACAAAATGCATTTATTTACCCCTTGAGGAATGGTGGCCATCCTAGACCTTCTAGCGGTATTTTGTTTATAAAACATTCGTCTTATATCCAATTAGAGTGATTAAAAAACCAAGTTGAAGTTAATTCATATGGCTACATCCAATATAAATATGTTTTCAAAATGGTTTAAAAGGATATGGTAAAAATTATAAGGAGTGTCATGTTTGATACAGCTGCTTGTTAATTTGTAACTAGACCAACAATCACTATTTAGAGTGTAACTTCTTCGATAAAGATCGGATCAATGTGATTACACTTGGAGATTAAAGTAAATTTGTTTTTTTCCTTTTTAGTAGAAACAGGTTTTAAAAATTCTTAGGCATGATATCACAAAATTGGTGATGAACAGGCCTAGGAGGCAGAGTTTTACTATGTTGCTTTGAAGACATGCAATCATTAAATGTGGCATATCCTTTTCACTTGACCTCCAAATGGGATGATTCAAATTTTTTATTGATCTATACTTGAATAAATATCTCCCATATAAACAGGTTTATAAAATAATATGATTTGGTTTGTTAAATATGCCAATGAACAGTCAAGACCTAGAATTGCACCATGCATATTTATTTTTCGAGAAGTAGTTAGTATTTTAAGAAAAAAAAATTCGTATGATACTTAATTGAGGTGATTCAAATTGATTTGGAAACTAGTTTCCAAGGGCTATATTCCCTATGAATTTCAGGTAAAAATGTTTCCATTAGACACCTCAAATATAGGCTGTACTAACTCCGTCCTCAACATTTCACTTGAGACCTAGTTTTGATTTTGATCAAATTTTTATTTATGATAAATTGAAAATTTCAAGATAGATTCCAAAACTAGATTTCAAAAGATATGTTAAAAAAAATGATTTAAAAATGATCCTATATGGTTACCCAATATAGGATTATTCTTACTGCATTTTTCCATGTAATCCTTTCAAACGAATATTGAACAATGATTTGAAGAAATATTCATGAGAGTTTGAAACAAAATTATTATGGAAGTATTAATTTGAATTAATTATACTTGTTTATTTATTCTATTTTAGAAAAACTAATTCATTCTCTCAAGTATAAGAGAATTTCCAATGCATCCATTTTCGTAACAAGATCATGAGTAAACTCACATCCAAATTTGAAAAATATACTTTAATGAATTTTTGGACATGAAAATTTATCTGATCATAAAGATTTGATGAGAAAGAATGTTGAAAAATGGAGTAGTGTTATGAGCTATTCTTTAACATAATTTTTTTAGATCTTGTCTTACAAATGGATTTTGCAGTTATCTTTTTTTTTTTTTTTTTGTTGGGGGTTTTGTTTTGGGAATCTACTTTTAAGATCTCTATTTCTAAGCATAAAGAAACATAACTAAGAGAAATGTATCGTAAGTAATTTTATTTTATTTTAAATCAAATTTTTAGTTTTTTTGTTTATATTCTATTTGACTATGCTGATAATTTCCTCCCTAGAAATGGTGCCAAAATGTTGAGCTAATTTATTAACACAAATTAACACAAGTATTTAATTATCAATCTGGGTTTGTAAAACTTGGAGGCAAGTACACAGTGTATGGATATCAGATGTATTCAAGCTTAGAAGATAAAATTTGAAGAGTTAAGGAAGTAAATATTACAATATAAAACTATTTTAACAATTTCAAATTCACTTATGTAATATGTGAGGGATGAGGCTCCTAACTTAGGAGAGCCAGGTTGTCCTTCCTTGCAATACTACTTTCATGAAGAGAAATCTAAAAGCACTAATTAACAATGGTTTATGATGCAAAAGATGTAAAATAAGAGGCTCCTAAATAAGGAGGACCAAGTTGTCCTTCTTCACAATTCTACTCTAACATAATCACCATTGCTTCAAACCAGAAATGCATAAATAACTTCAATTAAGAAAAGTAGAATGAAATTCAATTCTAGTTCAAGATCAAATAGAAGGGGAATTTTAACTTAAATTCTTATGTGTCCCTTCATATGTAGATTAGAATTAAACCAATATCCATTCAACAATCATCACACATTAATTCAAATAGCAAATCTGAAACAAAACAAGTAAACAAATCTAAAGCAACTAGTTCATGAAAATTAAGTTTGTTTAACAATGAAGTGTACTTAGCTTGGAGTGGGGGCCCTCCACCTTTGCCTTGCACACTTGAGGATGCTATCAAATATTGAAACTTCAATCAATCATCCACACTAATGAACAACAAAATGAAAGTAGAACAGGTTCTTCTAATTAATCTCCAATATTCAAATGTCTCAGCATAAAGTTATATAAAAATTACACATCATAAGCCTTCAAAGTTTTGGCTTAAATAGAAGATCATGAAACAAATTGATCTAAAGTCTCTCCAATAACTATATCTATTCATATCCATCTATCCAAGTCTAATCCATCCAATCTATCACTAGAAATATGGACAATCCCATGAAATCATAAAACTGCCCTATTTCCTATAGATTTTCAAGATGACTAGTCATGTTTGACCAGCCTTGACCGCGCCTGATTTAGCTTGTTTTGACCGAACCAATTGGAATTAGCTCAGTCCTAGTTCACAAGCTTTCCATTCATGTATCTAGCTCGATCCCAAGTGTCCTACAAATATGTCATCCACATAACCATTACGGGAATTTCTTATTTTGTCCAAAAATACTCTTAAAACATAATTTTTGCAAGAATATCTAAAAATTGAAAAACAA
Organism: Pinus tabuliformis; assembly: GCA_031772625.1. Lineage (NCBI taxonomy): Eukaryota > Viridiplantae > Streptophyta > Pinopsida > Pinales > Pinaceae > Pinus > Pinus tabuliformis. The sequence continues at coordinate 725,403,911 of CM062819.1, forward strand.
AATTTATTTTCCTGAATATGCATAATAATGTCAAAATAAGGTGTATATTGATGGTATATGGTGGAAAATGATGGAAATTAAGTGGATTTTAATGATCAAAATTTGATCAAAAATTAGGGCCAATAGTGTGCATGAGTGGTTGTCATCACATAGACATGTTTCGCACTCACTTCATGCACTCTTGTCACGAAGGTTTTTGCATCAAGAAAAGTATGTATTATGAATTATGTGTGGTCTATGTTGTGTCACTAAGTGTTCATGTATGATCATAATCAACTCCTATGAAGGTTTACATATGTTTCACCGGTCTCACACTCAGCCATTTCCCAAGAAACCTAGCCTCATTCATCTTCCTGAAACTTTTCACTTTTCTTTTGAAACCATCAAACTTCCTCTCTTGCCTGTTAAAATCCTATAGTGCACAGAGACCCCAACCTCCCTTGCCTACTGAAATCCTGTAGCCCATATAGACCCAACTAGAAATACTCTCAAGAAATGTGCAGAGAAGTCCAAATGCAATACACTTAGAAATTATGCAGAGGTGCCCTCCCATGACCCCCATCGCATAGAAGTGTCATGTGCCTCAAAACTACACAATGTTGTCCAAGCTGTCTGTCTATCTTGCATGCAAAAATGGTGTAGACGGGCATCATAGGACCTCATTCCGACAGTAATCACTATCTGTTTAAATTGCGCATATCTACCTCTTAGTGACTACAAGAAAAGGTGACATTCTAGGATCACTGCCAAGGAGTTGAGGAGAAGGAGCAAGGAACCAATTAATGGAAAATATCAGGATTGCATGCAAAATTTGTTGGATGCATGATCATATTAAGGGTAAATATGTTAAGCAAAGAACACCTTTCAAAGTAAACCACTTAGTTGAGTTTGCAGGACTACTTGTCATTTTCATATCATCTTGTCCTCAACAACATGCATGTGCGCTATTAGTGTCTATCAATCATGCCAATCACTAGTGATCAAATGTGTTATTTAAAAATTTTTGTTAGGGTCCTAGGTCAAGTTTTTTATGGTTTTAGTAAGTTTTCAAATATAAAAATATCGATCATTGGTTGGTGTGTCAAGGTTAGTGCTACTCCCTTCAACATTCATGGTTATCATTATTCATCATTGTCATGTCATTTCTCAAGTGTAGTCAAACAATCATATAAGTCTTAGTCCAGGTCATCACTTGTAATTTTGATCATTATGTTAGTTTTAAGCTTTAAAAAGGCCATGTTTATGGTCTTGAGTCCAAACATAAGGGAGTTAGTATCTTAGGAGGCATATTAAATAAAGGTAAAGGTACTACTTTAGCTTATAAAATTATTAATGAAAAACACATCACTTTGGTTTCAAAATGAAGGATGATGTCATGCCATGACGTCTACAATAGGTGAAATTTACTCTTATAAAGACCATAAAATAATTTCTATTTCTCATTCCATTGGCATTGAGCACTAACACATCAGCAAAGGTCATCCAATCACGTTCAACACCGAATTGTAGCTTCAAAAGGTGTTTTCTACATTCTTCTACGTTTTCACTCCCATAAGAAAGGATTTCATCTATGGGGGTTTTCTGGGGTCAGTAAAGGTTTCATCAACTGATTTATAGGTTAGTTGAAGATATTTCCATCTTCTTTCATCTTTTTTTTCATCGTTTCAGTGGTCCAAACCTTCCACAATCTCCATGCCATGTTTTGGTGGGTGAAGCTCCATATTTCTAAATTACAAAGAATTACTTAGTTCCTTACCTATCCTACCCTTCCTCATACCCAAATACACTCTCCACAACCTTAATTACCCTTCCTAACTCATTTCCCTAACCCCTAGGCCTAACCCTAGTCTCCACACTGGATTTTTGGAAGTTTTATGGTTAGGACTATGTTTAAATTCCCTACAACAATCCCTTCACTATTTTCATAAATTTTCACCTCCCTAAACTTCCTAACACATCTCCTTACCTACCCAATTTCTCTTACCCATGTATCCCTTCCCTAACCCCTTCATTTTATCAACTAAATATACTAATCCCAATTCACTACTCCCAAAAATTGTTTTCCCATCTCTGTGGTTCAGGTTTTTCCTTTGAAATTGTCAACAATGGAGGGAAGAAAGAAGCCATACGAAAATGGAGGTCAAGTTTGAAGGTTTGAGTCACTTGACACCAAAGAGTTGAGGTCTTCAGCATTTTTGAGACAATGTTTCGAAAAGGTGGGTTGTTTACGGTATTGTGAGAAAATTCAACAAGTAGGATATCATGCCAAGTTAACTAGTCTTTTTTCCACAAACCTTAGGAGTGATAAATTCAACATTTCAGGGTTCACCTTCATCATTTCGTCTAAGGCAATAGCTACAACTATATGGATACCAAATAGTGGAGAAAATTGGTTCAAACACTCATATTTTGACATTCTAAACTATAGATATTTCACAAAAAAGCATTATAAGGAGGCTCCCAAGAGTGTTTTTCCTTTTGGACTATGGATTGAAAAGTTTTCTCCTTTAATCAAGTTCATTATGAAATATTTTAAATGTGAGGGTTGGTTTTCAAGAATGTATAAGTATCATATCATATTATTAATGCACTTCACCAGTGTAAAGCCTCTACAAAAATTTAGTTAAGATGACAAAGAAAGTGCGAAACAGAAAGGGTGATCACCAAGCTAGTCTCTACTACCATTCTTTAATTAAAATCATTGTTCTACACCAGCTTGAACAAATGAACATCTCTTGGTAAACCCTACTTCATCAAAACAAGGGAGACAAGCTTGAGTTGTTGGTTGTGGCTTCACTTAGAGATTGAAGAATCATTACCTAGCTCCAAGGAAGAAATCTCAAACACTTTCAACAAATTTTTGAATTTTTTGAAGATTTTGGGCATTTTGGAAAATTTACATAGTTTTTCGGCAGAAAAGGTAGCATGTCCCACGCTACATTTTTGCTAGAGGCATCCAAATCATGGAAATTTTTCATTTTTGGATTCCTTCTAACCTGCACATTAAATTTATGTAATCGGAGATCCATGTCAGCAACTTTTGCTAGCTCAAAAAGTCCAAAAAAACATCTTTCTACCATGTTTTTCATAGGCATTCTACGTTTTTGGAGTAGCTATGGGACAAATGGTTTTTGGAGGTCTAGAAGCAATGTTTTTTAGTTCTTGAATATTCTATGTTGTAGTCAACAGGCAAATATTTCTCCATCATCTTCCATATCTTGATTTGGAGCTCGGGAACCCCTCCAAAATTCACTTACAAGTAGCACACTACATTTTCTCATGCATGCTACGTTTTTACGCAATTCGCTATGTTTCTTATTAGAACTTTTTTTTCTCAGTTTGCTTAGTTCAGTTCCACTTTTTCTAATGTAATTTGTCATTTTAGGGGTCTTGATGATGCAAGGAGGTGTAATTATGTTTGTCAAAGTAAAAATTAAGTAGATTCATGCTTGTATAGGTTCTTATGGTCAAATGAATTAGTTTTGCACAAAATTACGAGTTGGTTTCTAACCTCCGTAGTCATAGGTATGGTAGCAGATATTATTTTAAGTAGTTCCTTGAATGTTGGATTCGACCTGTGAGACGGGGAACTGATATTTTGATCGATATGTAAACCAATATAAGTTAGAGAGAGGTTTCGTCATCAGAGAGTGGAACTCTTGTACCTTGTATTTCATCACTTTTTACATGAAATCAAAGGACAATTGCAGCTATTATTCAGGAACTATTGCGTTGTGAGTTTGTGATAATGTTTTCTCTTTGATATAGTTTTATATGTATGATATATAAGTCTCTTTTCCATATATTCGTTCTTCAGTGATTTTCCTAAAAGGTTTTAAGTAGAATTCTTTTAATTAAGCTTTTTTTTGGTTAGGAATATCATTTTTTTGACTTAGCCTTCTGATAAACAAATTCATGCTTCCTATGATCGTTTTGAATATTTTCTTTTTCACCCTACACTACATCGAAAAAACCACAAATTATCACAAATGCATACCTATTTTTCTCCTTTATATCTCTTTCAAGTGAAAGCTTTGATCTTCTGACCTAGTTCCTTGATTTTCCCTCCCGATCCAACAATATTGTAAAATCTTCAAAAACCTAAAGCTAAACATACCTAGCCTAATATGTTTCTCCCACTCTAGTCATATTTGTCTCTGAGCTTTATAGAGAGATCCCTCTCTGGTTTGGGAGGGCTAGCTGCTGAACCCTAAGTGCTCTGAGGTTACCTCCTTAAATATCCTTTCTCGGCCTTGGTATATTGTGGACAATAACATTTTGGCATCGTTTACTGGGGAAGGGTAAATCATATCTTCCCTAGTAAAGAGTGACAAGGATCAAATTTAATTGTTGACGGTGAACAATGATCAAACACAAGAAAGGATTTACATATTTCACCTGGTGACTCTAGTGTCTAAGAATCCAAAGGTTTAGAAGTTTCATGATGACTACATTGTTCAAAAAACAGTAGTTTAAAGAAATTCTTGGTGACTTAAGTATTTTCAAGATGGACTCAACTTCTTGAAGGTATGCTCCTATGGCTCGAGCTCATATTCCTGGTTTTTTGAACCATATTCCTTGTATAGATTGGCAAGCATGGCTAACAATGTTTCAAGGTCAAGATGGAGAAGATGCTAGTTTGCATTTGGTCAAATTTCATTTTCATATCCACAAATTAAAGACTAAGTTTCTTGAATATTTTCCGATGAAGATCTTCATTGCTACCTTGGAGGAAATAGCGAGGAAATGGTATGAGAGTCTATCAACTACTAGTTTATATTCTCTAAAGGACTTTCATTTAGTTTTCTTTCAACATTATCAAAGATACAATTTTTCCTTATCAATGATGGATAGATGTTGTGAGATTTCTAAAAAATTCATTAATTTCTTTGAAAAATTGTATGAGGATGAAGAATGTACAGAAGAAGAGATATTAGAAGCCATTTATGAATTTTCCTCCCAACAAGAGTCAGTAGTTAACTCCTTGGATGAAATAGACTGGGATCAAAATGGAGAAAGGCCTATTCCTGATATTTAAAATGAAAATCACCAAGCCAATGTTGATTTCTATAAAACTCAGTGCTCTCCTTTGTCGAAAGAAGAAATAGATCAGCTCTAGAAAATCCATCTTATAGCCCAAGTTAAGGTAGGTTTACATTGTTCACATGATCAAAAATATATGAGTGAAATTTCTTCCATTATTGAAAATGAAAATATGGGTTTAAATGACGATTGTCATGAAACTAATGAAACTATACAAGATGTTGTTTTGAGTAAGCCAATTTGTGATGTAAATTTCATGCAAGGAGATCAGCCAACAGGGATTGTTTTCGTTCATGAAGTGGATAGGGTTGGCATGTTTAATGATCTTCAAGAATGTTTTCTGTTCAAGGATGATTTACACTATGAATTGGAAGAGTATGAGTCTGAGATAGATAGTATGCTAGATATAGGATCAAAGTTGCTCATGCTTCAGGAATTTACAACCCACACTTAGGTAGCAGAAAGTAATACTTCCCTATGCCTTCCTATGGGTCAACAAAAAAGTATTATTTCAGATCAAAATGAAAGGAGTACTTGTATTTTTGTTGGATTTCAAGACAAGGTAACATTTTAGATTTTTAAGATCCTTCTACTATTTTTATACAATCAATAAGGAATATTGAGTTTCTTGTATTTAGGTATCATGAGCACATTTTTATTATATATTTGGAGTTGCCTAGTTTTTTTCTTCCTACTCAAGGAAAATGTGAAAAGGATTCAAGCAAGTAGCCATTTCCTAGATTAGTTACATTGGAGGGATCATTTCACATGATTGTATATATATATATATATATATATATATATATATATATATAGATATATATATCTATATATATATATATATATATATATATATATATATATATATATATATATATATATATATATATATATATATATATATATATATTCAATAGGTGGGCAGTTATCATCCAGATTTGAAGCTCAAGGTGAAGGCCCTAATATCTTGATAGTCTTCTACCATAAGTAAGTTCTGTCAGTAGTTAGTTTTAGATTTAAGTCAGTTCAGTTTGTCGGTTAGTTTTTAGTTTTGGGTTTGGTCTTTTTGTTTTTGACTCCATGCCCAATGGATCAGGATAATTGCTCTACGATGTTCTTGACACCTCGTAAAGGATCTTCCATCCCAAAATGGAGCTAATATTAGTGTATGTGAATCCTGCTAGTCACCATTGATCAATGGTGCTCTTTCAAAGTTTTTGTTAGGGTCCTAGGTCAAGTTTTTTATGGTTTCAGTAGGTATTCAAATAAAAAGATTTGATCATTGGTTGTCATGTCTAGCTCAATGCTACTCCCTTCAAAATTCATGGTTATCATTATTCATCATGGTCATGTCATTTTTCAAGTGTTACAGGTCATGGATCAGTCAAATAATCATATAGGTGTTGGTCTAGGTCATCACTTGTAATTGTCATCATTATGTGAATTTTAAGCTTTAAAAAGGAAATTTTTATGGTCTTAAGTCTAGACATAAGGGATTTAGCATATTAGCAGGGATATGAAGTAAAGGAAAAGGTACTATTTCAGCTTATAAAATCATTACTGCAAAACACATCACTTTGGTTTCAAAATGGAGGATGATGTCATTCCATGACATATACAAAAGGTGAAATTACACTTATAAATACTATACAATCATTTATATTGCTCGTTCCATTGGAATTAAGTGCTAGCACATCAAAAAAGGTTATCAAATCATGTTCAACACCAAATTGCGGCTTCAAAAGGTGTTTTCTACAGTCTGCTACATTTTCACTCCCAGAAGCAAGGATTTCATCTGCAGGGATTTTCTAGGGCTAGTAAAGGTTTCATCAACTAATTGACATGTTATTTGAAGCTATTGCCATCTTCTTTCATCTTTTGTTTTCATAGTTTCAGTGCTCCAAACCTTGCACGGTCTCCACACTACATTTTGGTGGGTGAAGATCCATATTTCAAAATTGTAAACAATTACTTAGCTTCTTACCTATCCTAGCCCTCCTCATACCCAAACAAACTCCCCACAATCTTCATTACCCTTCCTCACTCATTTGCCTAACCCCTAGGCCTAACCGTTGTCTCCACATGAAATTTTTGGTAGTTTTAGGGTTAGGATTGTGTTTAAATTCTCAACAACGATCCCTTCACTATTTTCATCATTTTCCACCTCCTTAACTTCCTAATGCATCTCCCTAACTCACTAATTTTTCTTACCCATATATCTCTTCCATAACCCTTTCATTCAGTCACCTAAATATACTAATCCCAATTACCCGCTCCCTCTTAAAAACTTTGGTTTCCCATCTTTGTGGCCAGGGTTTTTGCTTTGCAATTGTCAACTATGGAGGGAGGAAAGAAGACATTTTACAAAGGAGGTTAGGCATCAAGGTTTGAGCAACTTGAGACAAAATAATTGAGGTCTTCAGCATTTGCTAGATAATGTTTCCAAAATGTGGATTATTTAGGGTATTGTGAGAAAATTCAACAAATAGGATATCATGCCAAGTTAACCAATCTTTTTGCCACAAACCTTAGGAGAAATAAGGATTGTAGGGTTCAACTTCATCATTTCAACTGAGGCCATATCTATATCTACATGGATACAAAATAGTGGAGTAAAATGGTTCAAACACTTAGATTTGGACATTCTAAACTATATAGATTTCACAAACATTTAAAATAAAGAGGCTCCCAAGAGGGTTTTTCCTTTTAGACTATTGCCTGAAAAGTTTTATCCATTATTAAAGTTCATTATGAAATATTTTACATGTGATTGAAAGTTTTCAATAGTGTATATGTATCATATATGATTGTTGATGCATTTCACCAGTGTAAAGCCTCTCAACCTACCTCACTAACTCTACAGAAATTTAGTAAAGGAAACTGGAAAATTGAAAGGGTGATCACTAAGCTATTCTCTACCACCATGCTTTAATTAAAATCATTGTTCTACACTAGCTTGAATAGATGAACATCTCTTGGGAAACCCTAATTTAGCAAAACAAAGGGGACAAGATTGAGTTGTTGGTTGAGGCTTCACTCATAGATTGAAGAATAATTACCTAGCTCCAAGGAGAAAATTTCAAACACTTTGAAACAAATTTGGAATTTTTTGAATACTTTGGGCATTTTGGAAATTTTACACAATTTTTCGGGAGAAAAGGTAGCGTGTCGACGCTATGTTTTTGCTGGAGGCCTCCAAATCACAAAAAATTTGCATTTTTGGATTCCTTATAACCTGTAAATTTAAGTTCTGTAATAGGACATCCATGTGAGCAGCTTTTTCTAGGTGAAAAAGTAAAAATTGTACCAAAAAAACAAGTTTCTACCATGCTTTCTATAGGCACGCTATGTTTTTGGAGTAGTTATGGGAGAAATGGTTTCTGGAGGTCTAGAAGAAGTATTTTTCAGTTCTTGAAGATTTTATGGTGTGGTAGATAGGTAGGGATTTCTCTCGCATTTTTCAGATCTTGATTTGGAGCTCGAGAACCCATCCAAAAGTCACTTACAAGTAGCATAATACATTTTCTCCAAGAACACTTCGTTTTCAGGCAATTCACTACATTTTTTCCTAGAACTCATTTTTCTCAGTTTGCTTAGTCCATTTCCACTTTTCCTGATGTAATTTGTCATTTTGGGGGTTTTGATGATGCATTAAGGTGTAATTATGTTTTTCAATGTAAAAATTAAGTGTATTCATGCTTGTATAGGTTCTTATGGTCAAATGAATCAATTTTGCACCAAATTGGGTGTCGGTTTCTAACCTACATAGTCTTAGGTATGGTTGGAGATATTCTTGTAAGAAGTTCCTTGATTGTTGGATTCGACCACTGAGAGGGGAAACCAATATTTTAATCTATATGTAACCCAATTTAAGTGAGAGAAAGGGTTGGACATCAGAGAGTGGAACTCTTGTAGCTTGTATTTCATTACTTTTTTCTGGAAATCAAAGGGCAACTGTAGCTATTATTTAGGAATTCTTTTGATGTGATTTTGTGATAACTTTTTCTATTTGTTATAGTTTTATATAAATGATTTATAAGTCTCTTTTCCATCACTTCCTTCTTTGGTGATTTTCCTAAAAGGTTTTAAGCATAATTATTTTAATTAAGCTCTATTTTGGTTAGGAATATCATCTTATGTACTTAGTCTTTTGATAAATGAATTTATCCTTTCCATGCTCATTTTGAATATTTTATTTTTCACCCTACACTACATTGATAAAACCCCAAGTATCAAAAATTCATACATGCATTTCTCCTTTATATCCCTTGCAACTGAAACCTTTGATGTTTTGACCGGGTTCCTTGATTTTCACTCCTGATCCAACAAAACCATAAAATATTTAAAACCCTAGAGTTAAACATATCTAACCTAATATATTTTTCCTACTCCAATAATATTTGGTTCTAAGCTTTATAGAGAGAGACCTATTTGGTTTGGTAGGGCTAGCCGTTGAACCCTAAGTGGTCTATGGTCACCTCCTTCGATCTCTTTTCCTAGCCTTGGGATATTGTGGAGGATAACATCTTGGCACCGTTGTCAGGGAAGGAAAGAGCATATTTTCCCTGGGAAAGAACGACAAGGATCAGATTTGATTGTTGATGGTGAAAAATGATCAAACACAATAAAGATTGTGCATCTTTCACCTCGTGACTCTAGTGTCGAAGAATCCAAAGGTTTAGATTTTCAAGGTGACTACATTGTTCAAAAACTGGTAGTTTGAAGAACTTCTTGGTGACTTAACTACTTTCAAGATGGACTCAAGAACTTGAAGGTATGATCCTATGAATCGATCTCATATTCATAGTTTTCTAAACCATATTCCTTTTATAGATAGGAAAATAGGGCTGCCAAATCTTAAAGGTCAGGATGGTGAAGATTCTAGTTTGAATTTGGTCAAATTTCATTTTCATATTCACAGATTAAATACTAAGTTTCCTGAATATTGTTTGATGATGATATTCATGGCTACCTTGGAGGAAATAGTGAGGAAATGGTATGAGAGTCTACCATCTACTAGTTTGTATTCTCTAAATGATTTTCATTTAGTTTTCTGTCAACATATCAAGGCTGCATTTTTCCTTATCAATGATAGATACATATTATGGGATTTCTAAAAACTTCATTAAGTTTTTTGAAAATTTGTATGATGACGAAGAATGTATGGAATAAGATATATCAGAAGCCCTTTATGATTTTCCCTCATGTTAGTTTTAGTCTTATCTTCCTTCCACCAGTGATCAAATATGCTTTTACCAAGTCTTTTAGAAATTGCAAGGTCAAATTTTATCATCTCACTAGGTTTACAAGATAAAATTCGGTCACTGGCTAGTTGGTCTAGGAATGTCTTTTCTCTTTTTGGAAAATCACACAAGTTGGTAGCCTACCTCATTTAGATGAAGGTGTCATAATAAAAAGAATATTTTCATTATATCAGTCATCATCATCACCATTCCATTCTGTTTCAGGTCCTCATTAAGACATTAGGGTTTCAAGGTCCATCATCATCATGTGTAAATCCGACATCAAATAAATCATGACAAGTAGCTCTTTGACATTAGCTTGATGAATTTTCACAAGTTGTTCATGATTTCAGTTTCAAAAGTTCTAGGAGAAGAAGTTTCAGCGTTCAAAAGGTAAAATTGCAGCTCAAGTTTCAACTCTCCAAAATGACTCAGTCTTAAAGGTGAAAAATTATTTTTTTTAAGAGGTTTTTGTGGCCCATTCATTTTCAAATGGGAAACATACTTGCATATATAAACTTAGAAAGACCCAAAATCACTTCATTTTCCTTCTATTTCCACTTTTTCATCGATCCCTATCCTCCATTGGCAAGAAAAACTCTGGTTTTTAGGAAAAATTAGCAAAACATTGAAGGCATTGAAGTTCGAGAGGCTGCGTTGCGCTTCTAAGGCTGACGCTGTGCTTTTGGACAGTATGCTGCACTCATTCCAGAGCAACCCAAAGCCTTCCAGAAATCACCCAAAACTCAAAATTGAAGCTCGCAATTTGCTTTCTTGCTAATCTGTACTTCTATACAAGTAAGTACATCACTTCACTTACCTTTTTTCTTTAGCAATATGGATTCAAATACAAGATTTCTTCATCTCGGTTTTTTGGTAAAATTGTCATGCAAAGAGCTAGGGTCAATGATGGCTAGTCTAGTTTTCATATGGTAAACATGTAAATATTTTATCCTACACTTCTACACACGTTTAGAATACATCTTTACCCACTGAACCAACTACAAATCATCAAATTACTTCACCAATAACTAAACCCCAGCTCATTCCTAGAAATTTGGGTAGTTTTCCTAAAAACTCTCTTTTTTATTTCCTACAAGCACTCCTTTACTTAATTTAACCTTATTTAAGTTTCATACGTTACTTACATTCCCTATCCATCTCCTAGAATTTCCCTTACCATTACTTCCACTCCACCTATCCATCATTTCATTTTTTCACTCATCCCTCACTGTTGTCTCTCATTTTCTTGCTGCTAGGGTTTCTGTCATCATTGAAGGAGATTCTTCACCAAAGAGGAAAAAAACCATAAAGGAGGAAAAATTCTTAGATATGAACCTAGAAAATGCAATGAAATCAATACATTACCCTTCATCACGCAATGTTTTGAAGATGTGATTTGTCTAGAGTTTTACAAAAGGGTGTGTGAAGTTGGTTTTCATGAACAATTGAAAAATTGGATCACCACCATTCGAAAGGGGAACGTGCTATCATTGCTAGAGTTGAGTTCAAATTTTTAGTGGCTGCTATTTCACTTGCTACATGGATACCATATCGTGGAGAATATTTTTTTAAGGGCATGAATTTAGATCTTGAGCATTACAGGTCCTCCGTGAAAACACCATATAGGGAAACCCATACTCATATCATACCTTTTAGATAGTTGTTGAAGAAGTATGCTCCATTAATGAAGGTTGTTATGAAATTCTTCATATGTGAGGGAAGGTTTTCTAGATTGTATCCCTATCACATCCAACTTTTAATGCACTTTACAGCTCGAAAACCTCTTAACATGTGCAACTATCTATGTATAAGCCTCATTAAGATTTCTGAGAAGGTACAGGTGAAAAAAAAATAACACTATCCTAGTCTTTTTCACCATAGTTTGATAAAAATTGTAGTCCACCGTCATCTTGCAGAGAAAAACATGACATGGGATTCTTTCATGGAGACAGCTTTGAAATGGCATGAGGATAATGTTTTAGTTTAGCATCCAAAAATGCCAACACAACAGATGGAAATAGTATCATCAAGCCAACCAGTGGAGGTTCCTAAAGCACCTAGACATGAAGTGACTATGATATACTAAAGAGGAAAAAGGATTGTGTTTTCTTCTCATGGAGAGAAAGGGGCCAAGATTTCTCCATCGGAAAAATACGAATCACCAGTATAGGATAAATATTTGACTGAGCATGAGTTTGAGTTGTTAGACCTGGAAAAAAAATGATCATTCGAGCATGCAGTGGACTATCAAAGAAAAGACTCTAAGATTAGAGAACTCATGGACAACATGGCAAGGGAAAGGTTTGTCATCTCATTCCTAGAACAAGAAAAGACTCAACTAAAGGCTAAACAACTTATCATGGAGAAAGAGCAAGCTAAATTATTGCAAAATGCAGGCAAAGGCGAGGAAGTATTGGAGATTAATGAACCTAAATACACTAAAGGACAAGGCAAGAAAAAGAGGCCAGAAACCAAAGGGCTCAAGAAGGCATTAAAAGAGGAGAAAAAACACATCTTGTTGGATGAAGAACTAGAGTTGGAGGACAAAATCACATTAGAGGTTAATGAGGATAGGGAGTATTGGTTATAAAAGGTCAGTGACCACTTGGAGAAGCTTTTGGACTAGGCCAATAGATATAACCATTTACTAAGGCACATGGCACATCACTACTAGACCAGGAATATGATTTGTAACATCAAGGTCAAACAACTGGAGAACAAGGTCAAAGAAACGCTAAAGGACCAAAATGAGAAGGTTAACTTAGAGATGCTTTATGAAGCATCCATGAGGGCTTAATATACCTCATTTTATATCTCATGACCAATTTTTGAGGAAATCTGATCATTTTTTGTTTTTTGGCTATTCTAGTGCCTAATTCAAAAATTTGGCAAGTCACAAGCATTGTGCTTTTTACTCAGACACTCAAATCACAAATGGTTTGCAGTTTTGGAAAGCCCATGGCATCCTATAAAAACCCATTTCATCATGTTTTCTAGACAGAGACAAAAAGTTTGAGAAAAATAGGAAAAAGTGGTAAAAAATCAGCATTCTTGCCCTCTTTTTGACAAGCGTTACACTTCTGGAGTAACCTTGGGAGAATGGATTGAAGGCCTTTCCCTGGGTCATTTTCACAAATTAAAGGTGTTCAGGAAACTATACTTGAAAATATAGTTGAAAATTCTTTCATAGCTTCATTTGAACCTCAAAAAGGCACCTTAAAGTGGGCTCAAAATCAGCACTGCGCTTCTGCAAATTTATGTGTTTTTCATCTAAAAATTCATTATGTAAATTTCCTAGTTTTCAATTTGACTTGTTCAAATTCAAGAGTCTTGATCTAATTGAATTTATTTAGAGGTTAGATGATGTAAACATGAATAAATGGACATGATAAGTTTTTTTTTTTTGTTTAATAGGCCTCATTAAGGAAGTAAAATCCAAAATGAAGTCTGCAAGAAGTGTTTGTATTTGACCTTCTCACTCTCATCTATTGGTTGAGAGAATATTGGAATAAGTTCCACCACCTAGGAATTAAACTCCTGAAGGTGTGGAAGTGGTTCAATCGAGTCTATATGTATCATTTATCTTTTAGAGATAAGGGTTGGACTTTTGTGGAGAAGGCTTGTATGCTTATGTTCTCTTCAGCTAATACAGGAGCAGTTGCTGTTATATCTCAGGAACTCTAGTTTAGTGGGTCTATGGTGTTTTTTTATTCTTTTTATCAAGTTCTAATGGATAAATCATCTCTCTTTACATGCTTTATATTCTTCCTATGAATTTCCGTGCAACTATACAGACATGAATCTTGAATTTAAGCTTTGTTTATGTGGAATTCATACTTATCTTTCCTTTCTTCTAAAGCTAATGAATTCATGCTTTCACATGCTCATTACTTTATTTTAAGCTCACAAATCTATACTACATTTAAAAACACTCCAATTGCACCATAACAAACTAATATCTAGCTCCTATTTATACTTGGCTTTGCATACTTGAAGCTTAGAGCTAATTACCTTGTATAAACCCTAGTCCAATAAGCCTAAAACTTAATCTACAAATACTCAAAAGAAACTTGCATATCTAGCCTAAAATCTTATTCTTTACAGATTTGCATTGACAAATCCTTTTGTCAGATCCCTCTCTAGCTCAGTAGGGCTAGATACTGAGCTGAAAGTGGTTTGAGGTTACCTTTTTCGATTTCCTCCTCAACCTAGGAAATTGTACGGGATGACACCTCCCAACAAGAATTAACAGTTTCCTCCTTAGATGAGACAAACTATGGTAAAAATAGAGAAAGGCATATTCTTGATCTTGAAAACAAAAATCACCAAGCCAATGTTTCTTTCTATAAAACTCAATGTTCTCCTATGTTTGGACGTTAAATAGATTAGCTTCTGAAAAAGCCATGTTACAACCCAAGTTAAGGATTGTTTGTAGTGTTCACACAATCACGAATGTGTGAGTGAAATGTCCTCCACTATTGATAATGAAAATATGGGTTTAAGTGATGAAAGTGATGAGACTTATGAAACTATACGGGAAGTTGTTGTGAGTAAACCAATTTCTTATGTAAATTTCCTACAAGGAGATCAGCTAACAGGGACTATTTCTTTCATGAAGATGATAAGGTTGGCATGTTTAATAATCTTCAATAATGTATTCTAGTCAAGGATGATTTAGAATATGAATTGGAAGACTATGAGTATAATATAGACAGTATGACATAGATATAATTAGAGTTCTCATGCTTGAGGAATTTACAGCCAACATTCAGGTAGCAGAAAGTCATACTTCCCTATGCCTTCCTATGGATCAAAAATCAAGTATTCATTCAAATCAAAATGAAAGGAGTACTTGTATTTTTATTGGGTTTCAAGAGAAGGTAACATTCAATATTTTTAAGTATCCTTACACTATTTTTCTAAAGTCAACAGGGTTGATGGATTTTCATGTATTTATGGATCACGAGCACATTTTCAATGGACACTTGGAGTTGCCTAGTTTTTCTTTTTTTTGCCTACTCAAGGAAAGTGTGAGCAGGATTCAAGTATGTAGCCATTTGTTGGTTTGATTACATTGGAGGGATCATTTCACATGATTGTATATATATCTTTAGTAGGTGTGTAGTTATCATCAGGATTCAAAACCTGAGGGGAAGGCCCTAAGCTCTCGATGGTATACTTCCACATGTAAGTTTAGTAAGTAGTCAATTTTAGAGTTAAGTCAGTTCAATTTGTCAGTCAGTTTTCAATTTTGAGTTTGGTATTTCTATTTTTGACTCAATTCCCAATGGATCAAGCTACCTGGTCTATGGTGTTCTTGACACTCCTAAAGGAGCTTCCATCTCCAACTGGAGCTAATGTTAGTGTCTATAATTCCTGCCAGTCGCCCATTATCAAATGTCCTCTTTCAAAGTTCTTGTTAGGGTCCTGGGTCAAGTTTTTTATGGTTTCGGTAGGTCTTCAAATAAAAAAATTTGGTCATTCATTGGTGTGTCTAGGTTAGTGCTACTCCATTAAGCATTCATGGTTATAATTATTCATTATCGTGATGTTATTTTTCAAGTGTTAAAGGTCATGGATTAGTAAAAACATCATATAGGTCCTAGTCTAGTTCATAACTTGTAATCATCATCATTATGTTAGTTTTAAGCTTCAAAAAGGTCACGTTTATGGTCTTGAGCCCACACATAAGGAATTTATCATCTTAGGAGGAATATGAAATAAAGCTAAAGGTACTATTTCGGCTTATATAATTATTACTATAAAACACATAATTTTGGTTTCAAAATGGAGGATAATGTCATGCCATGACATATAAAAAAGATGAAATTTACTCTTATAAAGAATGTACAATAATTTCTATTGCTCATCCCATTGGCATTGATCACTAACACATTAGCAAAGGTCATCCAATCACGTTCAACACTGAATTGTAGCTTCAAAATGCGTTTTTTACAGTGTGCTACATTTTCACTCTAAGAAGTAAGGATTTCATCTGCAGTGGTTTTCCAAGGCTAGTAAAGGTTTCATTAGCTAATTGGAAACTTTTTTGAAGCTATTTGCATCTTAATTCATCTTTATTTGCATCGTTTCAATCGTCTAAACCTCCCACAATCTCCATGTTGCATTTTGGTGAGTGATGCTCCATATTTCAAAATTGCAAACAATTACTTAGTTCCTTACCTATAATACCCTTACTCATACCTAAATAAACTCCCCACAACCTTCCTTACCCTTCCTCAATCATTTCCATAACCCCTAGGCCCAACCCTAGCCTCTACACTACTTTTTTGGCAGTTTTAGGGTTACGATTGTGTTTAAATTCCCTATAGCAATCCCTTCACTATTTTCATCATTTTTCACCTCCCTGAATTCTTAAAACATATCCTTGTCTCCCAAATTTTTATTACCCACATATCTCTTCCCTAACCCCTTCATTCCCTCAACTAAATATATTAATCCCAATTCCCTGCTCCCTTTAAAAAACTTTATTTTCCCATCTCTGTTGTTGGGGTTTTTACTTTGCAATTGTGAACAATGGAGGGAGGAAAAAAAACATACAAAAAAGGAGGTCTGGTGTCAAGATTTGAGCCACTTGACACCAAATAATTGAGGTCTTTAGCATTTTCCAAACAATGTTTCCAAAAGGTATGTTGTTTAGGGTCTTGTGAGAAAATTCAGCAATGAGGATATTGTGCCAAGTTAACCAATATTTTTGACACAAACCTTAGAAGTGATAACGTCAAAATTGTAGTGTTCAACTTCGTCAATTCAACTAAGGCCGTAGCTACAACTACAGGGATACAAAATAGTGGTGAAAAATGGTTCAAACACTCAGATTTGGACATTTTAAACTATATATCTTTCACAAAAAATCAGTATAAATAGGTTGCCACGAGTGTTTTTTCCTTTTGGACTGTTTCTTGAAATGTTTTATCCATTAATGAGGTTTATTATGAAATATTTTACATTTAAGGGTTGGTTTTCAATAGTGTTTAAGAATCATTTCAGCTTATTGATGCACTTCACCGATGTAAATTCTTTGAACCTACCTCACTACCTATACAAAAATTTAGTTAAGATGGCGAAGCAAGTGCAGAAAATAAAGGGTGATCACCAAGCTGGTCTCTACTACCATCCTTTAATTAAAATCATTGTTCTACACTAGGTTGAACAAATGAACATCTCTTGGGAAACCCTAATTCATCAAAACAAGGGGGAAAATCTTGAGTTGTTGGTTGAGGCTTCACTCATATCTTGAAGAATCATTACCTAGTGCCAAGGAACAAATTTCAAACGCTTTGAACAAATTTTGAAATTTTTTTAATATTTTGGGCATTTTGGAAATTTTACACAGTTTTTTGCCAGAAAATATACCGTCTCCCACACTATGTTTTTGCTGGAGGCCTCCATATCACAAAAAAATTTCATTTTTGGATTCCTTATGACCTACACATTAAAGTTAAGTAACCAAAGATCCATGTTGGAAACTTTTTCTAGGTGAAACATTCAAAAAAGTAACAAAAAGACATATTTCTTCCATGTTTTTGAGAGGCACACTACATTTTTGGAGTAGATGTGCGAGAAATCATTTTTGGAGGTCTAGAAGCAGTCTTTCTCAGTGCTTGAATATTCTATGGCATAGTAGACATGAAGAGATTTCTCCAAAAAAAATTAGGTCCTGATTTCGAGCTCAGGAACCCCTCCAAAAGTCACTTACAAGTATCATACTACATTTTCTCCAAGCATGCTACATTTTCATGCAATTCGCTACGTTTTTGCTTGGAACACATTTTTCTCAATTCGATCAATTTTTCATCTTAGCATTTGCGATGATGCATTGAGGTGCAATTATGTTTTTCAAAGTAAAACTAAGGAAGATTTGTGCTTGTATAGCTTCTTATGGTCAAATGAATCAGTTTTGCACCAAATTGGGAGTTGGTTTCTAACCTCCCTAGTAATAGGTATGGTTGGAGATATTCTTGTAAGCAGTACCTTGAATGTTGGATTCGACCCATGAGAGGGGGAACTTATATTTCAATCTATATGTAATCCAATCTAAGTTATAGAAATGCATGGACATCAGAGAGTGGAACTCTTGTAGCTTGTATTTCATCACCATTTACAATAAATCAAAGGACAGTTGCAACTATTATTCACGAATTCTTTTGTCGTGAGTTTGTGATAATATTTTCTCTCTACTATAGTTTTATAGGAATGATATATAAGTGTCTTTTCCATATCTTCCTTCTTCAGTGATTTTCCTAAAAGGTTTTAAGTAGAATTCTTTTAATTAAGCTCTATTTTGGTTTGGAATATCATTTTGTGTACTTAGTCTTCTGATAAATGAATTCATTCTTCCCGTACTCATTTTGAATCTTTTGTTTCCCATGCTACACTACATCAAAAAAACCCCAAACTATCACCAAGGCACACCTAACTTGCTCGTTGATCTCTCTTTCAAATGAAACCTTTGATCTTTCGACCTAGTTCCTTGATTTTTACTCCTCATGCAACAAAACCCTAAAATATTTAAAACCCTAGAGCTGAACATACCTCTCCTACTCCAGTCATATTTGGCTGTGATATTTATAGAGAGAGCCCTCACTAGATTTTCAGGGCTAACTGCTGAACCTTAAGTGGTCTGAGGTTATCTCCTTCAATCTCCTTTCTCATCCTTGGTATATTATGGATGATAAAATTTTTGTGTCATTGCTAGGGAATGCAAGATAATATCTTCCCGAGGAAAGAATGATAACGATCAGATATGATTGATGATGGTGAACAATGATCAAACACAATAAAGGTTGTGCATCTTTCGCCTAGCCACTCCAATGTTGAAGAATCCAAAGGTTTAGAATTTTCATGGCAACTCCATTGTTAAAAAACCAATAGTTTGAAGAACTTCTTCTTGATTTAATTGTTTTCAAGGTGGAATCAACTACTCGAAGATATGCTCCTATGAATCCAACTGATATTCTCGGTTTTCCAAACCATATTCATTGTATATATTGCCAAACAAGACTGCCAAAGTTTAAAGTTCACAATGGAGAAGATGTGAGTTTGCATTTGGTAAAACTTCATTTTCATAATCACATATTAAAACTAAGTTTCCTATATATTGTCTCATGAAATTCTTCATGGCTACCTTCGAGGAAATAGTGAGGAAATGGCATGAGAGTCTATAATCTGCTCGTTTATATTCTCTAAATGAATTCCATTCAGTTTTCTTCCAACATTATCAAAGCTGTAATTTTTCCTTATCAATGATGGATAGATATTGTGAGATTTCTAAAAATTTCATTAAATTTTTTGAAAATTTGTATGAGGATGAAGAATGGATGGAAGAAGAGATATTAGAATCCCTTTATTATTTTTCCTCCCAAAAAGAATCAATAGTTTCCTCCTTGGATGAAGCACACTGGGATCAAAATAGAGAAAGGCATATTATTGATTTTGCAAAAGAAAATCACCAAGACAATGTTGACTTCTATAAAAATCAGTGTTCTCCTCTGTCTAAACATGAAATAGATCAGCTCCTAAAACCCCACGTTACTGCTAGAGTTGAGGCAGGTTTGTAGTGTCCACACAGTGAAGAATTTGTGAGTGAAATTTCTTCCATTATTGAAAATGAAAATCTGGGTTTAAATGATGACAATGTCACTATTGAAACAATACAGGATGTTGTTGTGAGTAAACCAATTTGTGGAGATCAGCTAACAGGCACTGTTTTCTTTCATGAAGAGGATAGGGTTGGCATGTTTAATAATCATCAAGAATGTTTTATGTTCAGGGACAATTTAGACTATGAATTCAAAGAGTATGAGTCTAAGATAGATAGTATGCAAGAGATAGAATCAGAGTTTTTCGTGCTTGAGGAATTTACAGCTAACACTCAGGGAGCAGAAAGTCATAGTTCCCTATGCCTTCTTATGGATCAACAACCAAGTCTTCTTTTAGATCAAAATGATAGGAGTAATTATATTGTTTCTACATTTCATGAAATGGTAACATTTTATATTTTTAAGGATCCTTACACTATTTTTCTACAGTTAATAGGGAAGTTTTATTTTCTTGTATTTATTGATCATGAACACATTTTTAGTGGATACATGGACTTGCCTATTTTTTTTTCTTTCTTGCTCAAGGAAAGTGTGAGAGGGATTCATGTGAGTAGCACTTGCTAGATTAGTTATATTGGAGGGATCATTTCACCTGATTGTATATATATCTTCAGTAGGTGGGAGGTTATCATCAGGATTTGAAGCCCGAGGTGAAGACTCTAAGATCTCGATGGTTTTCTACCATAAGTAAGTTCAGTCAATAGTCAGTTTTAGAGTTAAGGCAGTTTAGTTTCTCAGCCAATTTTCCATTTTGAGTTTAGTCTTTTTGTTTTTGAATCCATGCCCAATGGATGAGGCTACTTGGTCTATGATGTTGTTGATACCTCGTAAAGGAGATGCCATCCCCAAATGGAGCCAATGTTAGTGTCTGTCAGTCCTGCTTGTCGCCATTGATCAAATTTTCTCTTTCATAGTTTTTGTTAGGGTCCTGGGTCAAGTTTTCTATGGTTCCAGTAGGTATTCAAATAAAAAACTTTGATCATTGGTTGGTGTGTTTAGGTTAGTGCTACTCCCTTCAGCATTCATGGTTATCATTATTCATCATGGTCATGTCATTTTTCAAGTGGTATAGGTCATGTATCAGTCAAGTAATCATATAGGTCTTTTTCTAGGTCATCACTTGTAATTGTCATCATTATGACAGTCTTAAGCTTAAAAAAGGCCATGTTAATGGTCTTCAGTCCACACATAAGGGAGTTAATGTCTTAGGAGGCATGTGAAATAAAGGTAAAGGTACTATTTCAACTTATAAAATTATTAGTGCAAAACACATCACTTTGGTTTCAAAATGGATGATGATATCATGCCATGACATATACAAAAGGTGAAATTTACTCTTATAAAGACCATACAATCATTTCTATTGGTCATTCCATTGGAATTTCACACAAACACATCAACAAAGGTCATCTAATCATGTACAACACTGAATTGTAGCTTCAAAAGGTTTTTTCTATAGTTTGCTACACTTTCAATCACAGAACAAAGGATTTCATCTATAGGGGTTTTCTGGGGCTATTAAAGGTTTCATCAATTAATTGACAGGTTAGTTGAATCTATTTCCATTGTCTTTCATCTTTTCAGTGGTCCAAACCTCCCATGGTCTGCACACTGCGTTTTGGTGGGTGAAGCTCCATATTTTGAAATTGCAAACAATTAGTTAGTTCCTTACATATCCTACCCTTCCTCATACCCACATACACTCTCCACAACCTTGATTACCCTTCTTCACTTGTTGCTCTAACCCTACTATCCACATGACATTTTTGGCAGTCTTACAGTTAGGATCGTGTTTAAATTCCGTACAAAAATCCCTTCACTATTTTCATCACCTAACTAAACTTCCTAACATATCTCCCTACCTCCCTTATATTTCTTACCCAAATATCTCTTCCCTAACCCCTTCATTCCCTCACCTAAATATACTAATCCCAAT
The DNA here is from genome assembly GCA_031772625.1 of Pinus tabuliformis. Classification (NCBI taxonomy): domain Eukaryota; kingdom Viridiplantae; phylum Streptophyta; class Pinopsida; order Pinales; family Pinaceae; genus Pinus; species Pinus tabuliformis. The sequence continues at coordinate 725,425,759 of CM062819.1, forward strand.
TCCCCGCTACCTCTACAAAGCTATGTTTTCGCATCTCTATGGTTGGGGTTTTTGGTTTGCAATTGTCAACAATGGAAGGAGGAAACAAGCCATACAACAAATGAGGTTAGGTTTCAAGGTTTGAGCCACTTGACACCAAAGAATTTGGGTCTTCAACATTTTCTAGACAATGTTTCCAGAAGGTGTGTTGTTTAGGGTTTTGTGAGCAATTTCAACAAGTAGGATATCATGCCATGTTAACCAGTATTTTTTCCACAAACCTTAGGAGTGATAAGGTCAACAGTGCAGGGCTTAAGTTCATCATTTCAACTAAGGCCATGGCTACAACTAGAGGGACACCAAATAGTGGAGTAAAATTGTTCAAACACTCAAATTTGGACATTCTAAACTATAGAGCTTTCACAAACAAATAGTATAAAGAGGCTCCCATGAGTGTTTTTCTTTTGGACTGTTCCCTGAAAAATTTTCTCCATTGATGAAGTTCATTATGAATATTTTATATCTGAAGCCAGGCTTTCAACAGTGTACAAGTATCATAGCAATTTATTAATGCACTTCACCGCTATAAAGGCTCTCAACCTACCTCACTATCTCTACAGAAATTTAGTTAAGATGGAAAATAAGGTGCAAAATAGAAAGGGTGATAAAAAATCTAGTCTCTACCACCATGCTTTAATTAAAATCATTGTTCTACACCAGCTTGAATAGATGAACATCTCTTGGGGAACAATAATTCAAGAAAACAAGGGGGCCAATATTGAGTTGTTGATTGAGGATTCACTCATAGCTTGAAGAATCATTACCTAGATCTAAGGAAAAAATTTCAAACACTTTTAACAAATTTTGGAAATTTTACACAGTTTTTGGGTAGAAAAAGTAGAATTTCCCAAGCTACGTTTTTGTTGAAGGCCTCCAAATCACAAAAAAAAAATCATTTTTAGATTCCTAGTGACTTGCACATTAAATTTATGTAACTGGTGATCCATGTCAGCAACTTTTTCTAGGTAAAAGAGTAAAAAAAGTACCAAAAAACACCTTTCTGCCATGTTTTTCAGAGGCACACTATGTTTTTTGAGTAGTTGTGGCAATAATTGTTTTTGGAGGCCTAAAAGAAGTATTTTTTAGTGCTTGAAGATTCTATGGTGTAGTAGATAGGAAAATATATCTTCAACGTTTTCCAGATCTTGATTTGGAGCTCAGGAACCCCTCCAAAAGTGGCTTACAAGAAGAATGCCACGTTTCTCTAGGCACACTACATTTTGAGGCTATTCACTACATTTTTGCCCGGAACTCATTTTTCTTAGTTTGCTTAGTCCAGTTTGACTTTTGATGATGTATTTTATCATTTTAGGGGTTGGGATGATGCATTGGGGTGTAATTATAAAAATTAAGTAGATTCATGCTTGTATAGGTCCTTATGGTCAAATGAATTAGTTTTGCACCAAATTGGGAGTGGGTTTCTAATCTCCCTAGTCTTAGGTATTGTTGGAGATATTTTTGTAAGAAGTTACTTGAATGTTGGATTTGACCCCTAAGAGGGAGAAACTGATATTTTTATCTATATCTAAGAAAATATAAGCTAGAGAAATGGATGGACATTAGAGAGTGGAACTCTTGTAGCTTGTATTTCATCACTTTTTACAGGAAATCAAAAGAGACTTGTAGCTATTATTCAAGAATTCTTATTTTGTGAATTTGTGATTAGTTTTTTATCTCTATTATAGTTTTATATGAATGATATATAAGTCTATTTTCCATATCTTCCTCCTTCGGTGATTTTCCTTAGAGGTTTTAACCAATATTCTTTTAATTAAGCTCTGTTTTGGTTAGGAATATCATTTTGTGTACTTAGTCTTCTGATAAATGAATTCATGCTTGCCCTTCTCATTTTGAATATTTTGTTTTTCACCCTACACTACATTGACAAAACCCCAAAGTATCACAAAGGCATACCTACATTGCTTCGTTATATCCCTTGCAACTGAAACCTTTGTTCTTTTGACCTAGTTCCTCGATTTTCACTCCCGATTCAGAAAAACCATAAAATATTCAAAACACTAGAGCTAAACATACCAAGCATAATATCTTTTTCCCACTCCAATCATATTTCGCTATGATATTTATGGAGAGAGCCCTATCTGGTTTGGCAGGGTAGCTACTGAACCCTAACTAGTCAGAGGTTACCTCCTTCAATCTGTTTTCTCAACCTTGGGATAATGTGCAAGATAACATTTTTTACGTCGTTGTTAGGGAACACAAGATCATATTTCCCTATGAAAGAATGACAAGGATCAGATCTTATTATTGATGGTGAACAATGACCAGAAATAAGAAAGGTTTTGCATCTTTCACCTGGCGATTCCAATGTCGAAGAATCCAAAGGTTTAGAATTTTCATGGCGATTCCATTGTTGAAAAACTGGTAGTTTGAATAACTTCTTGGTGAATTAATTTTTTCAAGATGGATTCAAATACTCAAGTGTATTCTCCTATGAATTGATCTCATATTCCTACTTTTCTAAACTGTATTCCTTGTATAGATTTGTAAACAGGGCTACCAAAGTTTAATAGACACGATGGAGAAGATACTAGTTTGGATTTGGTAGAATTTCATTTTCCTATTGATAGATTAAAGACTAAGTTTCCTAAAGATTGTCTGATGAATATATTCATGGCTACCTTGGATGAAATAGCAAGGAAATGATATGAGAGTCTACCTTCTACTAGTTTGTATTCTCTAAAGGATTTTCATTTAGATTTCTTTCAACATTATCAAAGCTACAATTTTTCCTTATCAAAGATTGAAGATGTTGTGAGATTTTTAAAAGAATATTTAATTTTTTTGAAATTTTGTATGAGGTTGAAGATTGTATGGAAGGAGAGCTATTAGAAGCCCTTTATGATTTTTCCTCCCAACAAGAATCAAAATTTTCCTCCTTTAATGAAACGGACTGGGATCAAAATAGAGAAAGGCATATTCCTAATCTTGAAAATGAAAATCACCAAGCCAAACTTTGATTTCTATGAAACTCATGGTTCTCCTCTGTCTAAATATTAAATAGATCATCTCCTCAAAAGCAATGTTACAGCCCAAGTTAAGGTAGGTTTGTAGTGTTCACACAATCAAGAATGTGTAAGTATAATTTCTTCCATTATTGAAAATGAAAAGTTGGGTTTAAATGATGACAGTCATGACACTCATGAAAATATACAGGAAGTTGTTGTGAGTAACCCAATTTGTGATGTAAATTTCCTGCAAGGAGATAAGCTAACAACGTTTATTTTCTTTCATGAAGAGGATAGGGTTGGCAAGTTTAATAATGTTCAAGAATGTTTTCTAGTCAAAGACGATTTAGACTATGAATTAGAAGAGTATGAGTCTAAGATAAATAGTATGGCAAAGAGATAATTAGAGTTTCGCATGCTTGAGGAATTTACAGCCAACACTCACGTAGCAGAAAGTCATACTTCCCTATGCCTTCATATGGATCAACAACCAAGTATTCTTTCATACCAAAATGAAAGGAGTACTTGTATTTTTGTTGTATTTCAAGACAGTGTAACATTTCAAATTTTTAAGGATCCTTACATTATTTTTCTATAGTAAACAATGAATATGGATTTTCTTGTATTTATGGATCATAAGCACATTTTCAATGGATACATGGAGTTGCCTAGTTTTTGCTTTTCTTCCTGCTCAAGGAAAGTGTGAGAAGGATTCAAGTAAGTAGCCATTTCCTAGATTGGTTACATTGGAGGGATCATTTCACATGATTAGATATATATATATATATTTAGCAGGTGGGCAGTTATCATCAGGATTTGAAGCCCGAGTTGAAGGCCCTAAGATCTTGATGGTCTGCTGCCATAAGTACGTTCAGTTAGTAGTTAGTTTTAGAGGTAAGTCAGTTCAATTTGTCAGTCAGGTTTCAGTTTTGAGTTTGGTCTTTTTTCTTTTGAATCCATGCCCAATGGATCAATATAGTTCATCTAGAATGTTCTTGATACCTCCTAAAGGAGATGTCATCACAAGCCGGATCCAATGTTAGTGTATATAAGTCCTACCAGTCACTAGTGATCAAATGTTCTCTTTCAAAGTTTTTCTTAGGGTCCTAGAGTTTTTTATGGTTTCAATAGGTCTTCAAATAGAAAACTTTGATCATTGCTTGGTGTGTCTAGCTCAATGCTACTCCCTTCAGCATTCATGGTTATCATTATTCATCATGGTCATGTCATTTTTTAATTGTTATAGGTCATTGACCATCCAAATAATCATATAGGTCTTGGTATAGGTCATCACTTATAATTGTCATCATTATGTAAGTTTTAAGCTTAAAAAAGACCATGTTTATGGCCTTGAGTACACACATAAGGGAGTTAGCATCTTAGGAGGCATATTAAATAAAGGTAAAGGTACTACTTCAACTTGTAAAATTATTACTACAAAACACATCAGTTTGGTCTCAAAATGGAGGATGATGTCATGCCATGACATATACAAAAGGTGAAATTTTCTCTTATAAAGAACATACAAGCATTTCTATTTCTCATTCCATTAGAATTCACTAATACATTAGCAAAGGTAATCCAATCACGTTTAGCACCGAATTGTAGCTTCATAAGGTGTTTTCTACCATCTGCTATGTTTTAATTCCTAGAAGCAAGGATTTCATCTGCAAGGGTTTTCTGGGGCTAGTAAAGGTTTCATCAATTGATTTACAGGTTAGTTCAAGCTATTTCCATCTTCTTTCATATTTTATTTTCATTGTTTCAGTGGTCCAAACCTCCCACACTCTCCACACTACATTTTGGTGGGTGAAGCTCCATATTTCGAAATTGCAAACAATTACTTAGTACCTTAACTATCCTACCCTTCCTCATACCCAAATACACTCCCCACACCCTTCATTACCCTTCCTCACACATTTTCTTAACCCTTAAGCCTAACCCTAGTCTCCACACTACAATTTTGGTAGTTTTAAGGTTAGGATTTTGGTCAAATTCCCTACAACAATCCCTTCATTGTTTTCATCATTTTTCACCTCCTTAAACTTCCTAACACATCTCCCTACCTCCCAAATTCTTACCTACATATCTCTTCCCTAACCCCTTCATTACCTCACCTAAATATACTAATCCCAATTCCGGACTCTCTCTAAAAAACGTTTCTTTCACATCTCTGTGGTTGGGGTTTTTTCTTTGCAATTGTGAATGATGGAGGGAGAAAATAATACGTACAACAAAGGAGGTTATATTTCAAGGTTTCAGCCACTTGACACCAAATAATTGAGGTCTTCGACATATTCTAGACAACATTTCCAAAAGGTGGCTTGTTTATTTTTTTGTGAGAAAATTCAACAAGTAGGATATCCTACGAAGTTAACCAATTTTTTTGCCACACACCTTAGGATTGATAAGGTCAACATTACATGGTTCAACTTCATCATTGCAACTAAGGACATAGCTACAACTACAAGGATACCAAATAGTGGAGAAAAATGGTTCAAACACTCAAATTTGGACATTCTAAACTATAGAGCTTTCATAAAAAATCAGAATAAAGAGGATCCAAGAGTGTTTTTCCTTTTGGTCTATTGCTTGAAAAAATTTCTCCATTAATGAAGTTCATTATGAGATATTTTACATGTGAGGGATGCACTTCACCAGTGTAAAGCCTCCCAACCTACCTTTCTACCTCTACAAAAAATTACTTAAGATGGTAAAGAAAGTGAAAAACAGAAAGGGTGATCACCAAACTATTCTATACTACCATGCTTTAATTAAAATCATTGTTCTACATGATCTTGAACAAATGAACATCTCTTGGGAAACCTTAGTTCAACAAAACAAGGTGGACAAGCTTGAGTTGTTGGTTGAGGCTTCACTCATAGGTTGAAGAAACACTACCAAGCTGTAAGAAACAAATTTCAAACACTTTGAACAAATTTGGGATTTTTTTGAAGACTTTGGGCATTTTGGAAACATAGTTTTTGGGTAGAAACAGTAGCATGTCCCACGCTACGTTTTTGCAAGAGGCCTCCAAATCACGCAAATTTTGCAATTTTAGATTCATTAGGACCTACACATTAAAGTTATGTAACCCTAGATCCATGTCAGTGGCTTTTTCTAGGTCAAAAAGCCAAAAAAGTACCAAAAAACACCTTTCTACCATGTTTTTCATAGGCACGCTACGTTTTTGGAGTAGTTGTGGGATAAATCATTTTTGGAGGTCTAGAAGTAGTTTTTTTTCACTTCTTGAAGATTATATGGTGTAGTATGTGGAGTACTAAAAAAGGTATTTTTTTGATGATCATTTCAGTATCTTTTTAGTAGAACTTGCAAACCTTTTTGCATCATGAACGTGGAAAACGATAAAGAATTATAACAAAACATGTGAGTTTAATATGCAAGACTAAAACGTTGACAATTTTAATTTCCTTATGCAGGAAGGAGTGAAAATGAGAAGTTTCCGTTCTAAAGGAAAGGATAAGGACAAGATAATTGTTGTCCCTTTGATGGGAGACCGAATGCAAACAAGGCAAAGCAAATCAAAGCGAACTGGCCCTGAAAAGGAGGTGGAGATACTAGCTCAGCGTAGGAGAGAAAAGAAATGATTAAGGATTAATGGTTTGGCGAATCCCTCAGGATCCTTGATCATGAGGGATCGTTGTTTTATCTGTTTTTGTACTTAGACATCTCCGTCGTCACCCTTATAAAAAGGGACAACACTGTTAGCTCAAGAGAGTTAGACATGATTATGTTTTTATGTAATTTCTGTTAAGATCAAAACTTTGATCATCGAGTCTCGATAAGAACTGGTTTACTGTAATTTTGCTTCATGCATTAATACAAACTTGGTGATTACTTCATCTCTGAGTCTGGATTAACCTAAAGCGGTGTACCCCTAGAGGCTAAGGGCCCGGCCCTAGAGGACACTTGCTCCTGTATCATTACGATTTGGCTTCTACGTGGTTTTTTTATCATCGTTATTCGGTAATATGATGTGTTTTATAAGTTTACATCACATGCTCTATTATGTTTAATTCATTAAGGTTTCCACAGACAGAACTATTGTATTGAATCTGCATCATATTACTGTTCTTTTAAGAGTTGATTGAATCTTACTAGTCTTGATAGAATACTGTTACTATTCCATTACAGAGCTTTTGTGCTGTGCACCTATTCATACACGTTATAGAATTCATCTTGGGAGTTATGTTCTTTGCGATTGTTGAATTGACGAACAATGATGTTCTATTCTGAAACGCAGTCGTATTCCTTCTAACTAAGATTGATGCTTAGATCAGATTACTATTTAAGTGTGCTACGTGCATATATGGTTTTCAAGCGTTGTTCCATAGTTTATCGGTAATCGATGTTGTTCCATTGGTGTGTGTTGTTCGATCTACCTTAAGAGTGAAAGATTTCCGTTTGATTATGATTAATGCAATTGATTTGATAGATTAAGCTTGTTACTGCTTGTGAGACTTAGTTTCTGTTCTATTTCATAGTTTTTGTTCCATTTAAGAATTGTTGTTCCATTAGAGACCTGTTGTTCGATTCCTTATTTGCTGTCCCATTTTCTTATCTGCCATTCCATTTACTAGCATTTGTTATTTTGGTGTGGGAGACGATCTAAGGCTGTAGTGAGCCTTGTCATCTACTATCTGGCTCCCAGATCCATGACCTGTTCTCTGATCTCCTTTTCCATCAGTTTCCAAAGGGATGGGTTATCGCTACTGAACCCTTGACTGATAAGCTATTCAGTCTTTCGAGTGTGTGATTTACTCTTTTGGAGTAGTTAAGTTGTAGACAAGCATCCGTTTACTCTTGTATTTCTGAACACTGTACTACTAGCATTACTCTGGAAAATGACAGCCTCAGACTGAGACACTCTTTGAAATAAAAAATGCTCTCAGATTGACATATTAATGTGAGGTAATTAGAGGTGAAAGAGACCCTTTTTATAGCTTTACATTTTGGTGCCATTGCTGGGGAAAGAGTGTAGCCATTTGTCCTTTTTTCAGAGTAGTGTACGAACCTGCTAGGGAAGAGTTGGATTTTAAAAACGGAAGGTAAAAACTTACGTACAGAGCATGTAAAAGCCCTGCTCCTCTGTCCGATTTCCTAACAGATTTGTTGTTGCTTTGTTTGAATAGAATTTATTAGTTCATTTGAGTGCATGACTAAGCAGAAAAAACCAGAAAAAAATACCAAACCGCTACCCAAGCCAGAAAAAGCTAAGGGGCCGGTGACCCTTGGTCGAACGACCTTCATAGACGAAATCTACAAGAAATCATAATCGCAACCATCAGTAGGACCCAAGAAAATCATTTCTAAACAGCCTACTAGTTCCCTTCAGACCACAGGATCACCATCTCTAACCTTTGCTGAGGTGCATAGTCAAACTGAAGAGCAGGACTTTCAAGAAATTGAAAATTATACTCCAGAACTATTGCAGGAAGGGAATTTCAGCAATCTTTATGAAGGAGAAGGAGAAACAGGGGAAACTGAGGAACCAAGATCTCCTATTGGAACAACTCAGCCATTAAACAACCCAGACAAGGGAAGTGCTGCAAAAATCATTGTTGAAGAAAATCAATCTCCTCAGGCATCAGGCATTCTCATTATCCCAGATAGAGGAAGTGCTATTAAAACTATTCCTGTCAAAGCCATTCCCTCTCAACCTAGGAATACCCTCCTAGATATCCCAGAAGGTTATTGGCATATATTCGACCCTATGGCCCAAAATCAGCCAAACACTCAAACCTCTACATTACAATACCTTATAGTGGATTCTGTAGCAAATGCACCTATGAAAGAAATCCCTCTTCAACATATCCCTGCATTTCACGGTATCACATCAGAAGATCCGGATGAATTTTTATTTGAATTTGATGTGTTGTGCAGGGGATATGATTACACCACCAACCCCCAGAAACTGAAATTATTTCCCTCTACATTAAAAGGCATTGCTTTAAGATGGTTTATGGGATTAGGTGGTGGGGTTATAAATAACTGGGATCAAATGAAAGAATCTTTCCTAAAAAAATATCAGGCTCATTGTTGGTCTAGAGAACTGAAGGACGAAATATTCCAGATGACAGCTAGACCGAATGAAACATTAGAGGAGTATGTGGAACGTTTCCAGTAAAATCTACAAAGATCTCCTTATGCACCACTACCTTTACCTGATAATGTGTTAAAAGCAGCATTGATAAGGGGCATGAAGGAACAATGGATCGAAACATTAAACATCATGGGAAAAGGGGATATTTATCAAGAAAATTTTGCTTACATTATTGATTTATGTATCGGGAGCTCGAGAGGCAGCACAAGAGTAAAACCGGTAGAACATGATCGGTTTGTAAGAGATAATAAAATTTCGACAGAAGGAGTAACACATGTAGAAATTGGAAATTTATTGGAAAATTTTAAAATTGATATTCTAGGGACACTAACTACACAACTTGATATTATGTAGGCCAAACAGAAGCAAATGGAGGCAGAACAGAATCTAGCAATCTTCTACCCCCGATGTAGAAAAAAACATAGCCACAAGGAGTGTCCACTGGATACAATCCAAACATGCGCCATTTGTACAAAAGATCACCTTATGGAGAGCTGCCCCTCACTTCCTAGATTGAAAGCGTATATAAGGAAGCAGAAGAAGAACCACAATCAGTGTATTTGATCAACCAGCGTCGTCAGTGGCAGCTGAGGCAATCTGGTATGTTTCCAGACCCAACTTCTTCTTTTCAGCCTCCACAGTACAATGCTCAACAATATAGTATGTGGCAAAGTCAGTCCCAACCCCCGTTTCCAAACTGGTCACTACAGTCATTTCCTCCTTCAAACCCGTGGCTGAATCAGGCAAGCCAATCTAGTTCGCTGAATTTTCCTTATACTCCACCATATTGGCAAGGTAGCCCATATCCTCCACAATGGACTCCCCCTACTTCACAAAGTTTAGCCTGGCAGACAAACTGGCAGAGACCGATGCATCAGCCAGTAGGAACTACTCCGCTCCCTCAACCTACACTGTCAGCCTTACAACAAAACCCCCAGTCTAATATGAGACCGCAACTCTAGCCCAACCCAACCCCAATCCAAATAACAGACCGGTCCAATCTCTCCAAATTATAGAATCACCAGAAATAGGAGCCGATCTAAAGGAGTGTGATGATCTTCAGTTAAGATCTGGGCATATTATTGAAACTGAGGGAGATAAGACAGTACAGATTGAAGATCAGTTACCCAGAGAACATCTGTCACAACAAGAGGATGTGAATAAACAATAAACTCATAATCCAGCAACCAAATCCTCTCCTCCATTCCCAGAACGATTAGTCATACCTCGACCTATACAATACCCTGATTTTGACATTCTGGGAGAATTACAAAATCTTTACATAAAAATTCCATTCCTCCAAGCCATTCAAGAGATCCCCATATACCCAAAAACTATCAAAGAATTGTGCATAAAGAAACCGAGGAATATGACAAATAATCCAAGAGTCCAAGTAGTCGGTACTTTATCTGACTTACTATCAGGGAAAGAAACACCCATTAAATATGAAGACCCGAGAAATCCAATTGTAACTGTCCAAATTTATGGTCAGACCCTGTCTAATGCCTTAGTTGATCTAGGAGCTGCAATTAATATCTTAACAACGACTACTTGCCAGAATTTGGGCATTACATCTGTAGAACCCACCTCTACCTTGCTAGAATTAGCTGATCGATTTGTGGTTAGGCCGGAGGGTACTCTACATGATGTCATGGTCTCTATTGATTCCTGGGAATATCCAACTGATTTCCTGATAATAAATCCCAAAACCCGACTTGACGGACACCCGCTGATTTTAGGTAGACCTTGGCTTGCCACTGCCGATGCTTACACTGGCTGCCGGCAAGGAAATATGACCATAACCAAAGGACCAAATATCAAGAATTTAGTTCTATATCCTCCAGCGCAGCCAAGTGTCACAATAATCAAAACTAACAAGCACCTTGTATCATACCTTACTGATAACATTAGATCTCCATTAACTATACAAGAGGCACTTGATTTTAAAGACCAAACAGAAGATGATGCCATTAATAATTTCATTAGTCAAACTGAATCTAGATCCTGCACACAGTGTCACATGATAGAAGCAACATTTGATAATGAATTAGAAGAAGATCCTATGAAAGATACGCATGATCAAACAATACCTGTTACTTCTATTGCAAATAGTAAAATTGTGGAAATTGAACCGGGAAAAACCTTAAATATTAATGCCAACCTCACACCTGAACAAGAAATGAAGCTCATCCACTTGTTAACAAAATATAAAGAAGAATTTGCATGGGATTACACTGTTATGAAACGACTTGACCCCCAAATATGTACGCACCACATTTATATAGAAAATGATGCTAGACCTGTTCATCAACCTCAAAGGAGACCCAATCGTTATCTAAAAGATGTGGTAAAAGCTGAACTTCAAAAACTTTTAGATGTCAATTTTATCTATCCTATCTCTGATAGTAAATGGCTCTCTCCGCTTGTGGTGGTACCAAAAAAGAATGGGAAATGGAGAATCTGTATGGACTACAGGGAGCTAAATAAAGCAACACAAAAAGACCACTTTCCTCTCCCATTCATAGACCAAGTATTAGATACTTTAGCAGGAAAGAAATTCTTTTCTTTCCTGGATGGCTTTAGTGGATACAATCATATTCAGATTTCCCACGAAGACCAAGACAAAACTACTTTTACTTGTCCTTAGGGAACATTTTCCTACCGAGTTCTACCTTTTGGCTTATGCAATGCTCCTGCCACATTCCAAAGGGTTATCCTTAGCATTTTTGCAGATTTAATAAATGACAGACTTGAAGTATACATGGATGACTTTACACCATATGGAGATGATTTTGATCCAGCATTGGACACCCTAGAAAAAGTCCTACAACACTGCATTGCTACCAGGCTTTGCTTAAGTCACGAAAAATGTTATATGATGATGACTGAAGGACTTATCCTAGGACACTATATTTCAGCAGCTGGCATTCAAGTAGACCCGGCCAAAATCCAAATACTTTTTCTTATTCCCACTCCTACTACTCAAATAGAGGTACACAGTTTTCTTGGATTTTCTGGTTATTATAGGCAATTTATAGAACATTATTCGCACATTGCTGCACCTCTATATGCACTAACTGGTAACGTTGATTTTCTTTTGACAGAAAAATGTGAATGTGCTTTCAAGGATCTGAAGAAGCTTGTATCCATAGCCCCAGTCCTTCGAGGGCCAAACTAGGATTTGCCATTCCAGATATCATCTGATGCCTCAGATATAGCCATTGGAGCAGTCCTTGGGAAGGAAGAGGATAAAAAACCATATGCTATTTATTACATCAGCAAAAATTTATTCCTTGCTAAATTAAATTACACTATTACTAAAAAATAATTCCTAGCTATAATACATGCTATCAATAAGTTTAGGCATTACATTACTGGATATCCTGTTATCTTGTATACAGATCATTCTGCCATAAAATATTTAGCAAATAAGCCTATCACAAATGGCAAAATAACTAGATGGCTCATTTTATTGCAGGAATTTGATATCACAATCAAGGATCATCCTGGCAAAGAAAACCCTGTAGCCGATTTTCTCTCAAGAATACCAAAGCCAATCGATGCAGCAGCAATTGAGGATCAATTTTCGGATGAACATCTGTTTGTTATTGCTGTTCAAAACCCCTGGTATGCTGATGCTGCCAATTACCTAGCAGTAGGCAAACTACCAAAACGACTAACCCCTAATGAGTAGAAAAAGATTGTTCGGAAGAGTGCTCAATTCTCGTGGATTGGGGGCTATTTGTTTCACATAGGAGCAGACATGCATATCAGGAGATGCGTTCGAGAAGATGAAATCTTTGACATTTTAAAAGCCTGTCATGATGGGCCATGTGGTGGACATTTCGCTGAGCGCAGAACTGGACATAAAGTGCTGCAGACAGGGTATTATTGGCCCACGATTTTCAAAGATGCAAAGAAATTTGTCCAAGCCTGTGACAGTTGCCAGTGAGCAGGACACCCTGGTCAGTCTGATGAGATGCCTCTGAAACCACAGTTAGTCATTGAACCATTCCAGTGATGGGCTCTTGATTTCATTGGACCTATCAACCCATCATCAAACCAAAAAACATATATTTTGGTGGCAACAGAATATGTCACCAAGTGGGTTGAAGCAGAAGCATTGCCTAGAGCTACAGAGGACTCTATCATACAATTCTTGTTCCATCTATTTGTATGTTATGGCCTTCCAAGAGAAATAATTATAGAGCGTGAACCACAGTTTGCTGGGAATAAAATAGTTGCAACACTCAACAACTATCATGTCCACATAAAATCACTACTTCAGGTAGAAAGTAGCAATAAAATAATAGAAGAAATTCTAATGAAAACCATTGCATCACATAGACATGATTGGGTTTCTAGACTACCTGAGGCACTCTGGGCTTACAGAAAAACATGGAGAAGCACCACTGGTTGCTCACCTTATCAATTAGTGTTTGGAAAACAACCCATTTTCCCCATAGAATTCGAAATCCAAACATTACGAACAACACAGGAAGTTGGCTTAGATCTAAGCGAGGCACAGATTAATCGATTGCGGCAGATCAATGAGTTGGACAAAATTAGGCTCTATGCACTTCAAAATACTGCCCTGATCCAACAATAGTGCGCTAAATGGAATGATGCTATCATTAAAAATAAAGTCTTCCACAAGGGAGACTCGGCTCTATTGTACGACTCCAGGTTTCAGGACTTCCCTGGGAAACTCTAGACTCGTTGGTTGGGACCATACGAAATCCAGAAGGTACATGACAATGGGACCCTTACTCTAATCACTATTGATGGTTCTGGATATTCCTTCAAGGCAAATGGCCACCGAGTTCGCCTCTATCACAAACCACTCACTCGGGAGTCCTTTTGCCAGCAGCTACGCCGAGACTCTGATATGGAGATTCTGGGGGAGGAAGAGAAGTCTTCCTCACCTGGAATTCATTAAGGGATTCATTTCTTTTTATAGTCTGTACACAAGTTCTTTTTTTTTAATCATTTTTGTACATATTTTTGAATTAATGTTTTGCTGTCATTTTTGCTGTTCCTTTTTCAAAAGAACAACATTTTCTTCTAGCTATTCCTTTTTCAAAAAGAGAAAATTCCGTTGGATCAGCCATCATCTCGTTATAATTAGGATCTTTTTCTTTATTTTTGTGTGTTTTGCTGTTCCTTTTCCAAAGGAACAACATTTTCGATTTTTGCCATTCCTTTTCCAAAGGAATGGCATTTGTGTGTTTCTGTTGTTCCTTTTCCAAAGGAACAACATTCTTGATTTTTTCACTGTTCCTTTTCCAAAGGAATGACATTTGCTTGTTCTGTTGTTCCTTTTCTAAAGGAACAACATTCTTGATTTTTTCACTGTTCCTTTTCCAAAGGAACGACATTTGCCTGTTCTGTTGTTCCTTTTCTAAAGGAACAACATTTCGATTTCTGTTGTTCCTTTTTCAAAGGAACGACGTATATGTGTGTTTTGTTGTTCCTTTTCCAAAGGAACAACATGTTCGATTTTTGCTGTTCCTTTTCCAAGGGAACAACATGTTTGATTTTTGTTGTTCCTTTTCCAAAGGAACGACATTTTTGCATGTTTTGTTTTTCCTTTTCCAAAGGAACACCATTTTTTATTTTTGTTGTTCCTTTTCCAAAGGAACGACATTTCTTGCGTCTTTTGTTGTTCCTTTTTCAAAGGAACAACATTTTTAGTTACTGTTGTTCCTTTTTCAAAAGGAACGGCATTTTCATGTGTTTGCTGTTCCTTTTCCAAAGGAACAACATTTTTGATTCTGTTGTTCCTTTTTCAAAGGAACGGCATTGGAATGTTTTGTTGTTCCTTTTCCAAAGGAACAACATCTGTGTGTCCTACTGTTCCTTTTTCAAAGGAATGACATTTGCATTTTCTGCTATTTAAGGTCTCTTTTTGGCCCCTTTTCCAAAAGGAACACCACTTGCATGCTTTTGCTCTCCTTATGAAATAGCTTGTCCCTTTTGCTGATCTAAATTAAGGATGCTTATTGCTCTTATTCTTTCAAGTATTTTAGAATACAGCTATGCACTTATGCAATGGATACAAAACATAAACATACTGAAATCAACTAATTATAAATCGCTATCTTTATAAGGCTCTGCATTGGTAAGAGGACAAAAGGAAGGACACACTTATTTATCATCTTTTGTTTTCATTGTTCTACTAATTCTGCTATGATTGTTCATCTTCATCATGACGACCCTTTTTAATCCTCTTTGATTATTATTTAGGAATAAGATAAAAGGTTTTATATCTTCCTATTGAGATGTTAAGACTTCTTCCACCATTCCTACTCTTAAGGAGTGTTAAACCACCCCTTGTGTATAAATAAGGGAAGGTAGTTTATAAAAAAGAAAGAAAAAAAATAAACATGATTTATAAGTTGTCAAATGCAGGATAGGGGGTCTCATCAAGAGCCAGCCTACCATGATCATGAGGATGAAAGCAAAGTGGCATTCCCACTATGGCCACCACACCAGGGATATGGTCCAAAAGGTATATCAAATAAACAACCCTTGGAACAGGAGGTCTCATCACGAGCCGGCCTGCCCACTTTTCGCTCCTTCCTCGTGAATGGCATTATGGTTAACTGGTCACCAAGCCAACATAATGGCCTACATTTTGACATTACATTCCCTAAGTATACACAAAGGATCACGGTTCCATGGGTGAAATAAACAATTCTGCCAAGGTTATGGACACCTGTCGGCAGCAGAGCACTATTAATGGTATCAAAGTCACATTATTTACACCAATAGGTGAGTTATTAACACCCTTTTGTTTCTTACACCTTACTAATTAATCATATATCATTTCCCAAATTATATAGCGCATGTAAATCTATTATCACCAATCATGGCAGAGTAATTGACAATGACCGCAGGAGATTTAGAAAGTATAACAGATGTCCTATCCTCCCAGCCTCGCATCATATCACAACAGCCTCTTACGTAATAAGCGATCCAACTCTACGCCTCGATTTCGGTAATTCGCTGTTTTTGTAAACATGGCATATTTCTATATGGTGTTCCTTTATGACTCTATTTTAGAGTGGGCACTGCTCATTTATTTGACGGCTAGGACAGCCTATCACATTGTGGGGGGAGGTTAACCTCATTATTCCCTGGATTACGTGTCAACTTTCAATTCGGGAAAGTTGTGTACTAGGGTATGGCATGGCTTAACGACATGCTATTTTTATTTTTGCACGAATTGCTGTTCATAATCCATTTTTATGGTATACTCTATTTATTGAACAAGTCTTGTGTCTATTAGCCTCTTTGTGTTTCAAACAGCATGAACAACTGCCGTTCCATTGAGAATGTACAGTGAAACCATGGGAGGAAGATCGATCCGGAGGGAACCGCAGGTGTTGACAGTCTCCGCTGCTGTTTGGGAAATCCTGGCAAGAGCAGGGTGGCTGACTTATCTCAACCACTTGCAGGAGTCTAACGAGATAGTGGCAATTGAATTCCTGCAGAATTTGCAAGAGGATTACTCCACAATGAGGGGGAGACATATAACAGTCACTGATGACATAATTGCAGAAGTCTCAGGACTACCAACCACCAGACCTGTATGGACGTTAGAAAAGGAGATATTGCAGAAGATTATAGAAGTCTTCCAGGACAAGGGCCAAATCCTAGCAATCAAAGGAAAGGGAGTTCTGCCAGCAATGCTAGGAGAGCCCTGGGCAGAATTGGCAAGGATTGTTCAAAGCTACATCACCTGCAAGGGTAGAAAAGACGTGGTAAGACCATGACATCTTAAACTCTTAGCTGTTCTAAAGCAGAAATGCTTTGTAAATATACCTGCACTTTTGAATTCGTTACTTCATGACATTGCACGGAGCATAAAAAAGGCACAGCATGTAGAGTCAATTGTTAGTGATCATGGGTTGATTCGGTTAATTGTCAGTCATAGCCTCACCCTGCAACAGAGCAGCGGGGAATAACTAATTTCCATGATAGATGGGGGGTTGACAGCACCATCCCAAAAATGTAAGAATGCCACCAGTACACCAGAGCGTCCAGAAAAAAGCAGAGAATTAGCAAAACGGAAAATGCCACCAGTACATCCGAGCGTCCAGAAAAAACGCAATGAATCGACAAAGCATAAACATGCCATGGGTACACCTGAATAGCCAGAAAAAACGCAGGAAATAGGTCCAGTTAGCATGAATATGAGGGAGGCTGGAGAAGCGCTAGGGAAACACCAGTTGGCCAGTAGAAACTGAAGATGAGCAACCCTCACAGCCAGAAGAAGAGTTCGAGCAATCTGAAGAGGAGGCTGAGAAATCTGAAGTATAAAATGAAGAAGGAGCCGAGCATTCTGAAACAGAAGCCGAGCAATCCAGGCAGGAGGAGGAAATGGAACAATAGGAAGGTAGCCCATCGCAGGACCCAGTGGGAGAAGATGAATTGGCCGAAGTCTTGGCCAATATGGGTGAATATCGCCAACCTTCCAGTCCATCAGACCTCCATGACAAACCTCAGGAGGAAAATACACCCAAAGAACCACATGCAAAGGAGGCGGAAGAAGAGAATCTTCCTGTTCATGACAAAGAGACGGTAGGAGATACTAAATAGGAACAATCTATTCCTAATCAGAAAACAATCGAAGAAATTCTGGAGGAAGCGGGGGCAGAAAGAGAAGTCGCCCAAGAAATGACAGAACCAATTAGGGTTCCTGCCCTAGAACAACCAGAGCAGAAAAATGAAGAAACGCCCTAGAAGGAAGATCCGGGGACTAGTCACAGTCCAGGCCACAGTGAACAACCTACTGTTCATTCTAAGGAAATCTTGGAAATCAAAGAACTATGAAAGGAACAACAGAGATTATTGAACATAATACTCTAGCTTCACCAGCAGATTAGGATCCTGAAATCAAGGCAGAAGGTAAAACTGACTTCAGGAAGGGAAAAGGTGACCACTCCAGCAAAACCCTGTAAGGCAAAGGGGCGGAGGATCAGAATTCGTCCTGTTGTTCAAAACCCTGTCGAAAACCCAGCTATGTTCCAAATGATGCTGAGGAACAGACTCTTGTTCCATTTGAAAAGGAACAATAACAGACTGATATTCACGTTAAAATAGAAATGGATGATATGATGACCTGTGATAAGGAAATTCGGACGGAGGCACCACTTTCAGGAGTGATAAGGGTTATGAACTTAAAGCAACGCAATAGGAAAGTTCAGGTAAAACTCCCGGCCTCCACTGTTGCATGGAGAAGAGATCCAAAAACAGTAACCCTGCGAAAGGGGTTGAAGCAAGCTCAGCAAGAAGTAGAAAAACTTAGAGAGCAAACGGTCCCTCGCGAAAAGTATGAAGAGCTACAATAGCAACTTAGGAACGTCAATCAATCCAAAAGCCAGGCTTTTGAAGGTTGGCTGAAGGAACAAGAGAAAGTTGCAAAGGTAACTCGTAGGCTAGATATTGTTATCAAGCAGATGGATACTTTGTGTTCTTTATACAATGACGTCTTAGCATGTAGAGCCCCTGCCAAAAATTATGCCCTATTTCTACTGGAATGGTATTTGCAATTAAAAATAAAAGCTGCTAAAGCAGGTGCTCCCATACAAATTAACATTGTCAATGATTTTATAGACTGTTGTAAGCACTACGGGGTAAAAGTCCAGAGGTTGTTGTGTGAGTTCTATTTACATAACCTTGTATTAGACTAGGAGACTGAGCTGAACCCTGGCCCTTTTGTGGGGACATCCAATTGTAGGCATTCATCTCATTTGGGGTTAATCAGATTAAATGGCTTAAAGCCTATAATACTTTCCAGAGGAAAGAAAATGGCGTAGATTTGTGGGTAAGGGCTGAGCCTAGGAACCCAGTACAGTTGTGGAAAGCACATAGAAACCTCATGAAGACTCCAGGTGTAATTGAAACATTAGGATCCATGCATGAGGGACTCATTCGATAAGGATTAGAATACTTTCTTTCTATCAAAGACCTTGCCATTGATGTAGCTAAATTTCGGTATCAAATCTCTAATCCGAATATCCAGCTTAGGGAACCGTTTAAGTATGAGAATTTTAAATTCTATGCCAACAGTTAGCACCTTTATGGTGAAATCATTTTGAGGGCAGCGCCATCATGGTTAGGATATAGGTTCCGGAGTCCAATTTTTTGGCACCCTACACTCGGATACCAAGCCCTGTATGAGATGCCCGAGGGTCAGACAGGCCATTTCTTTGACTACCTAGTTACTCATCATGGCTATAGGCCTCCGCATGAGATTCCATCTCTAGCCTATTCTCTCATTACCTTGCATGTCAACTACAACGTTTTCATGAGGGCATGAAACAGGGTAAGCAGGGGGGTGTGTGGAGTACTAAAAAAGGTATGTTTTTGATGTTCATTTCAGTATCTTTTCAATAGAACATGCAAACCTTTTTGCATCATGAACTTGGAAAATGATAAAGAATTATAACAAAACATGTGAGTTTAATATGCAAGACTAAAACGCTGAAAATTGTCATTTCCTTATGCAGGAAGGAGTGAAAACGAGAAGTTTTTGTTCCAAAGGAAAGGACAAGGACAAGATAACTAATGTCCCTTTGACGGGAGACCGAATGCAAACAAGGCAAAGCAAATCAAAGCGAATCAACCCTGAAAAGGAGGTGGAGATACCAGCTCAACGCAAGAGAGAAAAGAAATGATTAAGGATTAACGGTTCGGCGAATCCATTAGGATCCTTGATCTTGAGGGATCGTTGTTTTATCTATTTTTGTACTAAGACATCTCCGCCATCACCCTTATAAAAAGGGACAGCACTGTTAGCTCGAGAGAGTTAGACATGATTATGTTTTTATGTAATTTCTGTTAAGATCAAAACTTTGATCATCGAGTCTCGATAAGAACTGGTTTACTGTAATTTCACTTCATGCATTAATACAAACTTGGTGAATACTTCATCTCTGGGTATGGATTAACCTAAAGCAGTGTACCCCTGGAGGCTAAGGGCCCGGCCCTGGAGGACACTTGCTCCTGTATCATTACGATTTGGCTTCTGCGTGGTTTGCTTATCATCGTTATTCGATAATCTGATGTGTTTTATAAGTTTACATCACATGCTCTGTTATGTTTAATTCATTAAGGTTTCCGCAGACAGAACTATTGTATTGACTCTGCATCATATTACTGTTCTTTTCAGAGTTGATCGAATCTTACTAATCTTGATAGAATACTGTTACTATTCGATTACAGAGCTTTTGTGTTGTGCACCTGCTCATACACGTTACAGAATTCATCTTGGGAGTTATGCTCTTTATGATTGTTGAATTGATGAACAATGTTGTTCTATTCTAAAACGTAGTTGTATTCCTTCTATCTGAGATTGATGCTTAGATCAGATTACTATTTAAGTTTGTTGTGTGCATATATGGTTTTCGAGCGCAGTTCCATAGTTTATCGGTAATCGGTGTTGTTCGATCTGCCTTAAGAGTGAAAGATTTCTGTTTGATTATTATTAATGCATTTGATTTGATAGATTAAGCTTGTTACTGCTTGTGAGACTTTGTTGGTGTTCTATTTCATAGTTGTTGTTCCATTTAAGAATTGTTGTTGCATTACAGACTTGCTATTCGATTCCTTATTTGTTGTCCCATTTTCTTATCTGCCGTTCCATTTACTGGCATTTGTTATTTTGGTGTGAGAGACAATCTAAGGCTGTAGTGAGCCTTGGCATCTACTTTCTGGCTCCCAGATCCATGATCTGTTCTCTGATCTCCTTTTCCATCAGTTTCCAAAGGGATGGGTTATCGCTACTAAACCCTTGACTGATAAGCTACTTAGTCTTTCGAGTGTGTGATTTACTCTTTTGAAGTAGTTAAGTTGTAGACAAGCATCCGTTTACTCTTGTATTTCTGAACACTATACTACTAGAATTACTCTGGAAAATGATAGCCTCAGACTAAGACACTCTTTGAGATAAAAACACTCCCGGATTGACATATTAATGTGAGGTAATTAGAGGTGAAAGAGACCCTTTTTATAGCTCTACATAGTAGATAACCAAAGATCACTCCATCAATATTTGTATCTTGAGTTGGAGCTCAGGAACCCCTCCAAAAGTCACTTACAAGAAACAAACTACGTTTTCTCCACGTACGCTATGTTTTCAGGCAATTCCCTACGTTTTTTCCTGGAACTCATTTTTCTCAATTTGCTCAATCTAGTTCAATGTTTGCTGATGTAATTTGTCATTTTAGGGGTTGTAATGATGCATTGAGGTGTAATTATGTTTTTCAAAGTAAAAATTAAGTATATTCATGCTTGTATAGGTTCTTATGGTCAAATGAATCAGTTTTGCACCAAATTGAGAGTTAGTTTCTAACCTCCCTAGTCATAGGTATGGTTGGTGATACTCTTGTAAGAAGTTACTTGAATGTTGGATTCAACAACTAAGAGGGGAAACCAATATTTTTATCTATATGTAACCCAATCTATGTTAGAGAAAGGGTTGGACATCAGAGAGTGGAACTCTTGTAGCTTGTATTTCATCACTTTTTACAGGAAATGAAAGGACAGTTGCAAATATTATTTAGGAATTATTGTGTTGTGAGTTTATGATGTTTTATCTCTATTATAGTTTTATATGAAATATATATAAGTCTTGTTTCCATATCTTCCTTCTTCAATGATTTTCCTAAAAGGTTTTAAGTAGAATTATTTTAATTATGCTCTGTTTTGGTTAGGAATATCATTTTGTGTACTTAGTATTCTCATAAATGCATTCATGCTTGTCGTCATCATTTTGAAGTGGATACATTTTAAGTGGATACTTGGAGTTGCCTGGTTTTCTTTTCTTTTTCTTCCGACTCAAGGAAAGTGTGAGCAGGATTCAAGTAAGTAGATATTTGCTGCATTCGTTACACTAGAAAGATCATTTCACTTGATTGTATATATATATATATATATATATATATATATATATCCTAAGAAAGTGGGCAGTTATCAACAGGCCCGAGGTGAAGGACCTAAGATCTCGATGGTGTGTTGTCATAAGTAAGTTTACTAAGTAGTCAATTTTAGAGTTAAGTTTGTTCAATTTGTCAGTCAATTTTGAGTTTTGAGTTTGGTCTTTTTGTTTTTGACTCCATTCCCAATGGATCAGGCTACTTTGTATATGTTGTTCTTGACACCTCCTAAAGGAGCTTCCATACCCAAATGGATCTAATGTTATTGTCTATTAGTTCTCCTAATCACCAATGATCAAATGTTCTCTTTCAAAGCTTTTGTTAGGGTCCTAGGTGAGGTTTTTTATGGTTTTAGTAGGTATTGAAATAAAAATCTTTCATAATTGGTTGTTATGTCTAGGTTAGTGCTACTCCCTTCAACATTCATTCTTATCATTATTCATCATGGTCATGTAATTTTTCAAGTGTTACAGGTCATGTATTAGTCAGATAATCATATAGATCTTGGTCAAGGTCATCAATTGTAATTGTCATCATTATGTCAGTTTTAAGCTTAAAAAAGACCATGTTTATGGTCTTGAGTCCAAACATAAGGGAGTTAGCATATTAGGAGGCATATGAAATAAAGGTAAACGTACTACTTCAACTTATAAAATTATTATTGCAAAATACATCACTTTGGTTTCAAAATGGAGGATGATGTCATGCCATGACATATATAAAAGGTGAAATTTACTCTTATAAAGACCATACACGCATTTCAATTGCTCATTCCATTGGAATTTAGAACTAACACATCAGGAAAGGTCATACAATCATGTTTAGCACCGAATTGTAGCTTCAAAAGGCATTCTCTATAGTCTGCTATGTTTTCACTCCCAAAAGCATGGATTTCATCTGCGGGTGTTTTCTGGGGCTAGTAAAGGCTTCATCAGCTGATTAATAGGTTAGTTTAAGCTATTCCCATCTTCCTTCATATTTTTCTTCATCATTTCAGTGGTCCAAACCTCCCACAACCTCCATGCTATGTTTTGGTAGGTGAAGCTCCATATTTCGAAATTCCAAACAATTACAAATTTTAGAATTTTTGAAGATTTTTCAAAACTTTACACAAATTTTGGGCAAAAAAGGTAGTGGGTCCCATGCTACGTTTTTTCTAGAGGCCTCCAAATCATAAAATTTTTACATTTTTGGATTCCTTATGACCTACACATTAAATTTATGTAACTGGAGATCCATGTTAGAACCTTTTGCTAGGTGAAAAAATAAAAAGGGTACCCAAAAAACACCATTCTGTCATGTTTTTGAGAGGCACACTATGTTTTTGGAGTAGCTATCAGAGAAATGCTTTTTGGAGGTCTAGAAGTAGTCTTTTTCAGTTCTTAAAGATTCTATGGTGTAATAGACATGCAGAGATATCTCCAGCATTTTTCAGATCTTGATTTGGAGCTCAGTAAACTCTCCAAAAATCACTTACACACATAATGCTATGTTCTCTCCAAGCATGCTACCTTTTCAGGCAATTCGCTACGTTTTAGCCCGAAACTCATTTTTCTTAGTTTTCTCAATCCAGTTCGAGTTTTTCTGATGTAGTTTTCTATTTTAGAGGGTTGTGATGATGAATTGAGGTGTAATTATGTTTTTCAAAGTGAAAATTAAGTAGATTCATGTCTGTATATGTTCTTATGGTCAAATGAATTAGTTTTGCACCAAATTGGGAGTTGTTTATAACCTTCCTAGTCTTAGGTATGGATGGGGATATTCTTGTAAGTAGTTCCTTGAATGTTGGATTCAACTCTTGAGAGGGGGAAACTGATATTTTTATCTATATGTAACCCAATCTAAGTTAGAGAAAGGGTTGGACATCAAAGAGTGGAACTCTTATAGCTTGTATTTCATCACTTTTTATAGGAAATCAAAGGACAATTGCAGAACTTATTATTCAAGAATTCTTATGTTGTGAGTTTCTGATAATTTTTTTTCTCTGTTATAGTTTTATATGAATGATATATAATCCTCTTTTCCATACCTTCTGCAGTGATTTTCCTAAATGATTTATGTTGAATTATTTTAATTAAGATTTTTTTTGGTTAGGAATATCATTTTGGTGTACTTAGTATTCTGATAAATGAAGTAATGCTTGTCATGCCCATTTTGAATATTTTATTTTTCACCCTACACTACATCTAAAAGACACAAAAGTATCACAAAGGCATACCTACCTTTCTCCCTTATATCTCTTGCAACTGAAACCATTGATATTTTGACCTAGTTCCTTCATTTCCACTCTTGATCGAGGAAACCCTAAAATATTTAAAACCCTAGAACTAAAATTACCTTTCCTAATATATTTTTGCCATTCCAGTCATATTTGTCTGTGATCTTTATAGGGAGATCCCTCTCTGGTTTGGCAGGGCTAGCTACTGAACCCTAAGTCTTCTGAGGTTACATCCTTCAATCTCTTTTCTCAGCCTTGGGATATTGTGGAGGATAACATTTTGGTGTCGTTGTCGGGGCACACAACATCATATATTCCCTGGGAAAGAATGAAAAGTATCAGATCTGATTGCTGATGATGAAAAACCATCAAATGCAAGAAAGGTTGTGCACCTTTCACCTAGTGACTCCAGTGTCGAAGAATCCAAAAGTTTAGAATTTTCATGGCGACTCCATTGTTCAAAATCCAATAGTTTGAAGAACTTCTTAGTGAATGAATTATTTTCAAGATGGATTTAACTGCTTGAATTTATGCTCATATCAATCGATCTCACATTCCTGGCTTTTCAAACCATATTCCTTATGTATATTGGCAAACGGGGCTACCGAAATTTAAAGGCTAGGATGAAGAAGTTGCTAGTTTTCATTTGGTAAAATTTCATTTTTCATATTCACAGATTAAAGAATAAGTTTACTGAAGATTGTCCAATGAATATATTCATGGCTACCTTGGAGGAAATAGTGGAGAAATGGTATGAGATTCTACCATGTGGAAGTTTATATTCTCTAAAGGATTTTCATTCAATTTTCTTTCAACATTATCAAAGCTACCATTTTCCCTCATCAATGATGGATAGATGTTGTGAGATTTCTAAAAATTTCATTAATTTTTTTGAAAATTTGTATGAGGATGAAGAATGTATGGAAGAAGAGATATTAGAGGCCCTTTATGATTTTTCTTCCCAACAAGAATCATTTGTTTCCTCCTTGGATGAAATAGACTCAGACCAAAATAGAGAAAGGCCTATTCTTGATCTTGAAAATGAAAATCACCA
Source organism: Pinus tabuliformis (assembly GCA_031772625.1). Classification (NCBI taxonomy): domain Eukaryota; kingdom Viridiplantae; phylum Streptophyta; class Pinopsida; order Pinales; family Pinaceae; genus Pinus; species Pinus tabuliformis. The sequence continues at coordinate 725,451,104 of CM062819.1, forward strand.
AGCCAATGTTGATTTCTATAAAACTTAGTGTTTTCCTCTGTCTGACGATTAAATAGATGAGCTCCTGAAAATCAATGTCACAGCCCAAGTTAAGGTAGGTTTGTAGTGTTCACACAATCAAGAATGTGTGAGTGAAATTTCTTCCATTATTTAAAATGAAAATATGGGTTTAAATGATGAAAGTCATGAGAGAACAAAACAAGAAACTAGGATCCAAGAGCTAGGGTTTCAAGCTTCTACAAGTGTTGAACTCCATTGAAGGGCACAAAGGGGGGAGCTCCACTACCTCCTACAGGCAGGCCGTGGCAGGTCGAGGTAAGAAACCAATAGAAATAGCCAAAGGTCCTTCAGGAGAAGGGAAAAGGAACATGGAAGAGGATCAAGATTTAACCAATATAAGGGAGGATAATCAAACAAAAGAAAATGAGGAAGAAGACAAGAAACAGGGAGTAGAAAACAAAGTGCAAAAGGGGCCATGTAAACCCAGGGTTAAGGTTACACCTAGAGTAGTTTTAAATGAACCTGCTCTATAGGCGCACAGGGACCACACACGAACCTATGCTATCATTTGTAAATTCATGGGATTATGGCCCACTGAAAAGGCACTACAAGCATGGATTAAATACCACTAGAAACCTAAAGGAAGCATAGACCTACATCTTTGGTCAAAGGGTTTCTTCACTGTGGTATTTATAAATATTGACGACAAAGATAGGGTGTTTGAAGGAGGGCCCTAATTCTATGCAGTAGTAGGCCTCTACACGTAGCCGTGGATGATGAATTTTGTCCCAGAGCGAGAGACTTTCACTTTGGTCCTGATCTGAGCAAGACTCTACTCCCTACCTCTTGATTACTGGCAAATGGAATCATTATCTTCCATAGGAAACAAATTATGGTGATTTGTCAAAGCTTCTGAGGCCACCAGAAGGGGAAAATATTCTTTATTCCCACGTATATGTGTGGAGATGGATCTCTCAGGAGCTCTACCAGATGAGGTCATATTGGAAGTTTTTTATGAAGAATGGGTGCAAATAGTAGATTATGAACATATTCCTTTCAGATGTTGCCAGTGCCATGAGCACGGGAACCTATTTAGAGACTACCCTCTTAGCAAAATAGAGAACAAAATTAAAGCTACCACAGTGAAATATTCTAAAAACTTTCACAAAGTGGGTTATAGAGGAAAAGGGGGCAAAAGGGTGCCAAAACAACATCAAACAGAAGGGCAATAGGCCAGTCTAAATAGGTTCCAAGTACTTGAAGAAGAGGAAGAGCTAACAAAGGTAGACTAGGTAATGGAAGGAAGCCCAGGGGAGAAGGAGAAAGAAGAAGATAGTGAAAAAACATAGGATATTAATAAATAGAAAGAGTATGTTGTCCGATGTAGAACTGGAAATGGACCAAGAAATGACCCTGAGTGAGATAGGAATGGAGGATCATGAATGGTAGGAGATTCTTGATAGAGAACACCTAGATCTAGAAGGGTTCTTGAAACAAGGGACCATGGGAGGGGTAGACTCACTACCTCAAGAAGAGTTCAACAGAGTACAACAGTTGTTCTTATGGAAAACACAGGCTAAAGGGCTAGAAAGGCAAAGAAACAATGAAAGGCAGGGCAACGAAGGTGTGAAAACTATGAAAACCACACGAGGATTAGCTCCTAGAAACCCAGGAAAGAAAAGAGGCAGAAAAAAGTAGAATGAGTTATTGATGGAATGTGGAAAGCTAATGATAGATTCAGGTAAGATGAAAGACCTAACCAGCTACTCCTTTACAAATCATTAATACGGAAATTCACATCTTGGAATATCATAGGTCTATGTAGTAAAAGAAAACAAGGAATACTTTGCAATAGAATGAAACAAGAAGCTCCGAATATGATCTTCATCCAGGAAAATAAATGTTCCATTCAAAAATAAAAGAAATTCACAGCAAATGGCTCAATAAATTTGAGTTTCTATAAGTCAAAGCAAATAATACAGTAGGAGGCATACTCACTCCTTAGAACCCCCAGAAGATTGGCATAATAGATGCTGGGGCATCTAGGAATTATTTATCAGTGGTTATTCAGCCCGTGGGAGATAGGGAGACTTATCTGGTCACGAATGTTTATGGCCTCCAAAGACTGGATGATAAACTTAGGTTTCTAGATTCTCTTGCAGGAGTACCATGGATCATGGGTGGGGACTTCAACTTGATCAAATCACTTTCAGAGAAAAAAGGGGGAACTAGAACTTTAAGTAAATACTCTATGGCATTTTCAAAATTTTATAGATAATATGAAGCTAGATGACACTAATATGAGTAATGGCCTTTTTACTTGGAACAATAAAAGAGGAGGAGAGTCTCAAGTAGCCTCAAAATTAGACAGATTCATAATCTCAGAAGACCTTGTGCTCACTGACAAGGAAATGATAGTGATAATTCTCCCTTTGGAGGCTCGGACCATTGGCCTGTACAACTTGAGGTTCGGGGCATTGGTACCCCCAAGAACAAACCTTTTAGATTTGAGAATATCTGGCTCACCCACCCAGATTTCATCAGCAACATTGCAAAATGGTGGATAGAACATCTGCATATTCAGGGTACAAGAATGTTTCTACTACACAAAAGACTAAAGCATATCAAGCTCAGACTTAAAGACTGGAAGAAGAATGAATTTGGAAATATTTTTGAAGTGAAAAAAATTGTTGAAGATAAAATGCAGGAACTCAATCAAGCCCTTATCACAGATGGATTTGTTAGAGTAAAAAATGATCAAGTTTCCAAATATCATCAAGGCTGGGAGAATTTATGTAAACAAGAGGAAATATTTTGGAGACAAAAATCTACAGTTCAATGGCTAAAAGAAGGGGAGAAAAACACTATATTTTTCCATAGATCCACCATGGCGAACAGATCTCATAATACGATCTCTTTGATCAAGGATGAGGGAGGTCATCTCCTTAATTCCCATGAAGATATAGAAATTGTGTTAGTTCAGCCCTTTCGAGGTATATCAAAGGAAACCATTTTAGACAGAGATCATTCTATCAGAGACTTAACTAGGCATATACCTAGGCTTGTAACAAAAGAGGATAATTTCAATTTTAATAGGCCAGTGACTGAAGAGGAGGTTAGTGAGGTCATCAAAGAAATGCAGAATGGTAAACCACCATGCCCTGATGGTTTCAATGTGGTTTCTTTAAAGCTTGCTGGAAGATTGTTAAACAAGATATTCTGAATGTAGTGGAGGATTCCAAGATGAATAGAACCATTTTGAAGGTTCTCAATACTTCCTTCATCTCCTTGATCCCCAAACAGGACAATGCTTAGACTTTAGATAGGTTTAGACCCATAGCTTTGTGCAATGTGGTGTACAAGATAATATCCAAAGTTGTTGCTAATAGACTCAAACCCCTTCTTCCTACTCTAGTTTCTGTGGAGAAATCCAGTTATGTGGAGGGCAGACAAATTCTCAGTAACATCATTCAAGTGCATGAGGTGGTGCATTCATTATTAAGCAATAGGAAGGCCAGAATGATTATGAAATTGGACCTAGCCAAAGCTTATGATAAGTTGAATAGGACCTATATCAGGAAGGTCCTTCTAGCCTTTGGATTTGATCACAACTGGGTAAGATCATTTATGGCCCTGGTAACTCCTTCTAGCTTTTCAATTATGGTTAATGGTTCTCCTTCCAAGACTTTCACTCCTTCAAGAGGCCTCAGGTAAGGAGATCCACTCTCTCCCTTTCTATTCATCCTCATGATGGAAGGACTTGGTCGGTCTATCAAGCATGCGAAAGAAGTTGGTAACATCAAGGCTCTCCAACTTTCTGAGACTAGACAGGCTTTGACCCATCGATAATTTGTTGATGATACTATGCTACAGGGAATCCCCATGGTCAAAGAAGCACTAGCTTATAAACAAATTCTGCATGACTTTTCCATGGCTACAGGTATGGAAGTTAATCTCTCCAAATCTAAGAATTTTTTCTTTAATACTAATATTGCTATTCAGAGAAATATCTCTAGATTTTTGGGCTTTCAAAGGGATGTCCTTCCTTCCAAATACTTTGGAGTTCCTCTAATTGATAAACCTTTGCATAAGAGGATTTGGGAGCCAATGCTTAATAAGGTGCAGGATAAAATCAGGAAATGGACTATTAAATATTTAAACTTGGCCAGTGAGTTGGTGCTTACAAAATTTGTACTTCAATCAATCCCCATCTTCATGCTATTAGCCCTTCCAGCTCCAAAAGGAGTGTTGCAACAATTTAGAAGAATTCAAAGGGACTTTATTTGGGGAAGGGTAAGGAGAGAAAGAAATGGGCCTTGGAAGCTTGGGATAAGGTTTGCAAACCTAAAAACCATGGGGGTCATCGATTGGATGATTTGGAAGTTATAAGCAAAGTTTTAGGGGAAACATTATGGTGGCGCTGGGTAAAAGATCCAAAGGCTCAGTGGACTAGTATTTGGAAAGAAAAATACGCTAGCAATTGGCAAGATAATGATCACATAAGGATGACTGGCATCATAAAAGGCTCCCACATCTAGAATAAGGCCTGGGAGAACAAAGGATTAATACAAAAAAATAGCTTCTGGGAAACCAGAGAGGGAGATCTTGCTTTGTTTTGGGAGGATAAATGAAAACAATTACCTACACTATTAAGAGAGGACTTTCTGGACCTCAAGAAAGAAACTGATACCAAAGGGTTACTTACGGTAAAAGATTTTTAGGACCAAACCAATAGTGAAGGAAAATGGAGAACCTAGAAGAATATAGACTATAGGGATGATAACCCATTGAAAGCAAAAGCGGAGGCACTTCTGACAATGTTGGACCAAAGGAAAATTTTAGTTTCATAGGGGCATGACCAACTGAAATGGTGGAAAATTAATGAAGGTACCTTCAATCTTAAGGAGGCAAAGCGCATAATCCTTGAGCTAGACTCCAATGTACCAGACAGGGTTTGGCAGAACCTATGGAGGCATCAAGGATGGATGAAGATCAAACTCTTTATGTGGCTGGTACATCATAAGAAAATTCTGACTTGGGAAAACATTCGGAAGAGGGGTGTTCTGGGACCCTCTAGATGCCAGCTCTGTGAAGTCCAAGAGGAAACAATGGAGCACCTTCTCAATAATTACATTTTCACCTCTAGGTTGTGGGATACTTTTGCCACAATTTTCCAACAGACAGATAGGGACAAAGGAAGCATTATCAATACCCTAAATAACTGGAGACACAACTTCTCTGATTACGAATTTCTTCACTTAGCTTGGACATTAATGCCAAGCTTCATAATATGGAATGTTTGGAATGAAAGGAACAACAAAATCTTCAAAAATGAAAAAATTTCCTCCCAATGCATTTTTTAGTAGATCTTAAGACAACTTAAGGAGACAGTAGGTACTTTAGTGCGAACTTCCCCAAAGAATCCACCTTCAGAAGCTAAAAGGAAGATACTTCTTCAGTTGGGTATGCAAGGGCTTATACCACAGGGCTTGGATAGGAAGGTAATAAAATTGGACAATAAGCAGGGTTACTGGCATCCTCCCCCTCAGTGTTTTTTGAAATACAACATTGATGTGGCCTCAAAAGGCAACCCGTATCGTTGGTTTTGGAGGTCTTTTAAGGGATGAAAATGGCTGCATCCTTTTTATTTTCCATTTTGATTTGGGAAGAGCTACTGACAATATGGTGGAATTAATGGCACTTGAGCAATGTTTAGAATTCCTAAAACAGGATAATGTCCAAAATATAATAATTGAAGCTGAAACTGAGTTAATCATTAACTTGGTCAAGAGAATCTGTTGTGGCACGGAACCGAAAAAGGCCTCAAAACACTAGAGACTGCTTCAGGTCTTTCAAATGATTTAGTTTCACCTCCTCTGCTTACGTACCATGAGTTTTACTCATGTGTGAAGGATGGAAAATAAATTGGTGGACATTCTAGCCAATCAAGGGGTGGTCTACACCAAAAGCAAGCTCAAGCTGAGTTGGCAAGAGATGCCTCAGAACAAATTTAAGTGAGCATTGTTACGACTAGGTGGATGAGGAAAGAATGATTTTTAGAAACAGAGCCACAGAGATAGGGTCTAGTTGATTTGGATTCCTTATGAAGAGTTATTTTAGTAGTGAGGTCATTTTCCGGATGCAGGTCTCTGTCTGCCTCCTCAACCCAGGTAAGCGTAAACCCAGAAGTCTCAGGTGGAAGTTGCTCAGTAGTCGATGTTTCTTGGATGGATGGCTGAACGGATGGATTTTCATCTTCTTTTGGTTCATGCACCCAAGGATATGGGATGGTGTGTGGGGTCGGAGTCCAAGCCTTCTCGGTAGACTCAAAAGCCCTGCATTACTTTCTATGGTGGCAATACCACTCTTGGGGTGGTTTCTGGTTTTTCACAGGTCCCTCAAGCTGAAAGAAGTATTTCAGAGTTGGGAACGATTCCAATCTCCAACAAAACACATGGCAAAGGGAGGGGAGTGAATACTGCCCTCATCGCGAGGTAATTTTCGGTGCTTTTGGCTCATGCAATATGATCCTCAGCTGTAGGATCAAGCAATGTGAATCCATGGTCAAGATTAGGCATGCACGTTGGTGGGTCCAAATCATTTATCGCACGGTTATTCTCCATGCTTTTAGGTCATGTGATATTATCCTCAGCCATTGGATCTGGTGAGGAGAATTCATGGTCAAGGAAAAGTTTGCAGGTCCAAATGAGGTGTTACCTTCCATGCTTGTTTCGCTTCATGGTGGGAATCGGTGGATTTTGGGTGGACTACATGCTCGAGGGTTATCCCCCCATTCGGACCCAAAATCCTTATAGAGTGGTTCCTATTTCCTCATCGGGTCCATTTTTAGTTTTAAAGTGTTTGCTTGTTTTCACCCTGATATGCGCCTCGTCTGTCAGATCTCTGAGGGTGGATCGAATGGCCGAGGGTTTTGTTTGTATTTCGAGGGTATCTTAGCTTTGGTTTTTGGGCCCTTGGCTCATTTTTTAAGCCTTTAGCTCGGAGCCCTAGGCTTTAAGCAGATAGTCATTTCTTTGGCCCACATTTCCAATGGGACTGTTGTAATTTATGTAATTTGTTTTTCTGATTCAATTAAATAGAAGGCACGACTCTTGCTTTAGCAAAAAAAGAGATGACAGACATGAGACTGATAAAAATATACAAGAAGTTGTTGTGAGTAAGCCAATTTGTGATGTAAATTTCCTGCAAGGAGATCAGCTAATAGGGACTATTGTCCTTCATGAAGAGGATGGGATTGGCATGTTTAATAATCTTCATGAATGTTTTCTGGTCAAGGATGATTTAGACTATGAATTGGAAGAGTACGAGTCTGAGATAGACAATATTCCAAAGATAGAATTATAGTTTCTCATGCTTAAGGAAGTTACAAAAGACACTCGGGTAGCAAAAAGTCATACTTCCCTATGCCTTCGTATGGATCAACAACCAACTACTCTTTCAGATCAAAACAAAACGAGTAGTTGTATTTTTATTGGATTTCAAGACAACGTAAAATTTCATTATTTTAAGAATACTTAAACTATTTTTCTATAGTATATAGGGAAGATGGATTTTCTTGTATTTGTGGATCATGAGCACATGTTCAGTGGATACATGGAGTGGCCTAGTTTTTGTTTTTTCTGCCTACTGAAGGAAAGTGTAAGCATGATTCAAGTAAGTAGCGATTTGCTAGATCAGCTACATTGCAGGGAGAATTTCACATTATTGTATATATATCTTCAGCAGGTGGGTGATTATCATCAGGATTTGAAGCTCGGGGTGAAGGCCCTAAGATTTCCATGGTCTTCTTCCATAAGTATGCTCAGTTAGCAGTAGGTTTTAGAGTTAAGTCAGTTCAATTTGTCAGTTAGTTTTGAGTTTTGAGTTTGGTCTTTCTGTTTTTGACTCCATTCCGAATGGATCAGGCTAACTATTCTACGATGTTCTTGACACCTCCTAAATGAGCTTCCATCCCCATATGGAGCCAATTTTAGTGTCTATAAGTCCTACCAGTCACTAGTGATCAAATGTGCTCTTTCAAATTTTTGGTTAGGGTCATAGGTAATGTTTTTTATGGTTTCAATAGGTCTTCAAATAAAAAAATCTGATCATTGGTTGGTGTGCACAGGTTAGTGCTACTCCCTTAAGAATTCATGGTTATCATTATTCATCATGGTCATGTAATTTTTCAAGTCTTACAGGGCATGAATCAATCAAATAATCATATAGGTCTTGGTCTAGGTCATCACTTGTAATTGTCATCATTATGTCAGTTTTAAGTTTTGAAAAGGCAATGTTTATGGTATTGGGGCTACACATAAGGAAGTTAGCATCTTAGTAGTCATATGAAATAAAGGTAAAGGTACTACTTCAGATTATAAAATTATTACTACAAAACACACCACTTTGGTTTCAAAATGGAGGATGATGGCATGCCAGGAGATATACAAAAGGTAAAATTTATTGTTTTAAAGACCATACAAGCATTTATATTGCTCATTCCATTGGCATTGAGCACTAACACATAAGAAAAGGTCATCAAATCACATTCAACACCGAATTGCGACTTCAAAATGAATTTTCTACAGTCTACTACATTTTCACTCCCAGAAGCAAGCATTTCATCTCCAAGTGTTTTTTGGGGCTAGTAAAGGTTTCATCAACCGATTGACAAGTTAGCTGAAGCTATTTCCGTCTTCCTTCATCTTTTTTTTCACCGTTTCATTGGACCAAACCTCCCACAGTCTCCACACTATTTTTTGGTGGGTGAACCTCCATATTTCAAAATTCCAAACAATTACTTAGCCGCTTAACTTTCCTACCTTTCAACATATCGAAATACACTCCACACAACCTTCATTACCATTCCTCACTCATTTACCTAACCCCTAGGACTAACCCTAGTCTCCACATTGCATTTCTGGTAGTTTTAGAATTAGGACTGTGTTTAAATTCCCTATAACAATCCCTTAACTATTTTCATCATTTTTTTACCTCCCTAAACTTCCTAACTCATCTCCCTACTTCCCCAATTTTTCTTAGAACATATCTCTTCCCTAACCCCTTCATTCCCTTACCTAAATATACTAATCCCAATTCCCTGCTCCCTCTAATAAACTTTGTTTGCCCATCTCTATGGTTAGGTGTTTTTCTTTGCAGTTGTGAAAAATGGAGGGAGGAAAGAAGCCATACCACAAAGGAGGTCAAGTGTCGAGGTTTGAGCCACTCAACATAAAAAATTTGAGGTCTTCAGTATTTTCCAGATAGTGTTTCCAGAAGATGGGTTGTTTATGGTTTTGTGAGCAAAGTCAACAAGTAGGATATCATGCCAAGTTAACCAGTGTTTTTGCCACAAACCTTAGAAATGATAAGGTCAACATTGCACGGTTCAACTTCATCATTTCAACTAAGGCCGTAGCTATAGATACAAGGATACCAAATAGTGGAGAAAAATGCTTTAGACACTCATATTTGGACATTCTAAATTATAGAGATTTCAAAAAAAATTAGTATAAAGAGGCTCCCAAGAGTGTTTTTCCATTTGGATTGTTCCTTGAAAAGTTTGCTCCATTAATGAAGTTCATTATGAAATATTTTACACGTGAGGGTAGGTTTTCAACACTATATAAGTATCATATCAGATTATTGATGCACTTCACCGATGTAAAGCCTCTCAACCTATCTCACTACCTCTATGTAAATTTAGTTAAGATGGAAAAGAAAGTGCAAAAATAGACAAGGTGATCAACAAGCTAGTCTCTACCATCATGCTCTAATTAAAATCATTGTTCTACACTAGCTTGAACAAAAGAACATCTCTTGGAAAACCCTAATTCAACAAAACAAGGGGGACAATCTTGAGTTGCTCACTGAGGCTTCACTTGTAGCTTGAAGAATCATTACCTAACTCCAAGGAACAAATTTCAAGAACTTTGAACAATTTTTGGAATTTTTTGAATATTTTGGGCATTTTGGAAATTTTACATAGTTTTTTGGTAGAAAAGGTAGCGTGTCTCAAGTTATGTTTTTGCTAGAGGCCTCCAAATCACGAAAATTTTACATTTTTGGATTCCTTATGATGTACACATTAAATTTATGTAGCTATAGATCCATGTCAAAAACCTTTTCTAGGTCAAAAAGTAAAAAAAAGTACGAAAAAACAACTTTCTACCATGCTTTTTAGAGGCACGCTACATTTTTCCAGTAGCTATGGGAGAAATGGTTTTTGGAGGTATAGAAGCAGTCTTTTTCCATGCTTGAAGGTTCTATGGTATATTAGACAGGTATAGCTTTCTCTAGCATTTTTTAGATCTTGATTTGGAGATCAATAACCCCTCCAAAAGTCACTTACAAGCACCATGCTACGTTTCTCCAAGCATTCTACGTTTTGAGGCAATTCACTATGTTTTTGCCTGGAACTCATTCTTCTGAGATTTCTCACTCCAGTTCGAATTTTTCTGATGTAATTTGTCATTTTAGTGGTTGTGATGATGTGTTTAGGTGTAATTATGTTTTCCAAAGTAAACATTAGGTATATTCATGCTTGTATAGATTCTTATGGTCAAATAAAACATTTTTGCACCAAATTGGGAGTTGGTTTCTAATGTCTCTAGCCTTAGGTATGGTTGGATATATTCTTGTTAGAAGTTCCTTGCATGTTGGATTTGACCACTGAGAGGGGGAAATTGATATTTTGATCCATATGTAACCCAATCTAGGTTAGAGAAAGGGTTGGACATTAGAGAGTGGAACTCTTATAGCTTGTGTTTCATCACTTTTTACATGAAATCAAAGGACAATTGTAGCTATTATTGATGAATTCTTGTGTTATGAGTTTGTGATAATGTTTTCTCTCTATTAAATTTTTATATGAATGATATATAGGTCTCTTTTCCATATATTCCTTCTTTAGTGGTTTTCCTAAAATGTTTTAAGTATAATTTGTTTAATTAAGCTCTATTTTGTTTAGGAATATCATTTTTTGTTCTTAGTCTTCTTATAAATGAATTCATGCTTTCCATCCTCATTTTGAATCTTTTCTTTTTCACCCTACACTTCATCAAAAAAACCCCACAGTATCACAAAGGCATACCTACCTTGCTCCTTTATATCTCTTGCAACTGAAAGCTTTAATCTTTTGACCAAGTAGTATGCGAAGGAGACACATGCACATGCATGAAACATTAAGAGAACACCAAGACCATTGAAGACTTCGCACACCTTTTCATGTGAAGGGGAAGATATGATACACAAAGAGCACACTCATCACTCAGTAGCACTGTAGCTCTACATGGACATCACCATCAGCATGAACTACCAGCACTTTCGTGTGGAGTCATGTTATGAGTCATTTCAGTCACATCACTACTGTGGGCCATATTGTTGTAATCAATGTAATGTAACGTGGAAGTCTAAGAGACCCACATGTAGAGAGTCATGTAAACATTAAGAGTCATGTGTATTTCAAAAAGTCATGAGGGAGGTCGAATAGTCACAAGGGTTAGTCTCACCCTTAGCGATATATACCCCTCATTTGTGCATGCAACGAACTTTTCACCAGGGCTACTCCCACATAGCCTTGAGAGCTGTAGTCTTTTCTTTGAGGAGCAAGTAGTGGCTGCAATGCCTCAATATCGGGGTTAGTGATGTAACTATGTACGGATGTGTCTTGGAACTGTCGCTTAATTCAAAGGCCTGATAAGAGGCCAACATGTTTTCACACATGTATTGTATTTTTTTCTAAGACTATTCTTTGGACACTTGTAATGCATGTTGCTTTAACCTATATTAAGAAAATTGAACTATTTTTGGTTTTTCTAATGATATTATTACGAAAATGTTTTGTATAAGTTGTTAATGTTGTCTTTCCCACGTGGACTATTCCACTGGACACATCACATAACCATTCTCATAAACTTGTTATAAAGATTGTCGCACTCACGTGGACTATTCCGCTAGGTTTTGTACTTGCTATCTATTCACTATGTGTTTTTAACTACCACATTTATGTGGACTACTCCACCTGATATTCCCCATCTCCTATTGTGTTGTGTGTCTCTGACATAGTTGATTCTATTTTCTTTCAACTTGAGACTCACTTCCACCCTCTCTCTCTACAGTGAAAGAACCTTGACACAAGTAACACTAAGCACTCATCAGGAACATGAGGCTCATTGTTTGAAGACAAAGCAAACCACTCTCATGTGCTAACAAGTAAGAGCTAAGGCAGACCTTTAAGAAAATGGAAATCGGGCCATCATATCGAATGGGACTCCTACACCAACATTTTGAGGTCTAGTTGGGACTTCATACCTTGGATATCCTCTGAATATTGGCAAGTCCAGCACCGTCAACAGCTGTATACAAGGCGGTGAAATATTTCAGACCATACCTTCTGAAAAATCATTGCATAATGTTTGTGTCACACCTAGCAGTTAGATTGTTTCTTGCTCAACAAGAACTGGGTGAGAGACATGTGAACTGGATGATAGGACTACAAGAATGTGATCTTGATATCAAGTTAGTTCATGTTTTCAAGTGGCATAGTATCTATAGACTATCAACGAAAGCAATCATGCACAAGAGGAATAAGAAGAGCTCGTTGCTAAGGGGAAAGAAATTGACATGTACAATCTAGATCGAGCACCACCCACTTCGCACGGTAACTCTTCGTACGAAGAAGTGTGCCAGTACCTTGAGAATGAAAATATGCACTCTCAATTCTCTATACGAAAGAAGAGGACACTCAGACTAAAAGCCTTATCTTGCCAATTGGTTCACAGAGTGCTTTATAGAAAACACCACAATGGCATTTTTCTCAGGTGTCTAGAAGGATGAGATTCAGAGAGAGTGTTTTGTGATCTACATGATGGAACAACTAGGGGTCACTTTGTGGGTAACAAAATAGTGCATAAAGTCATGAGAGTCAATTTCTACTGGCCCACATTGTTTAAATATGTACACACTTATGCCTACAGGTGCTCGGTCTGTCAGCGATGTGCCAATAGAACTCGGAGGTTTGCAGCCCTACTACAGCCTATTGTAGTGTACAAACCATTCCAATATTGGGGCTTAGACATTAATTTGGAAAACTTCCCACATTCCTCAAAGAAACACCGATACATCCTCACTACTATAGATTAATTCACGTGGTGGACAGAATACGTTCTGCTCAAACAAGTGAATGACTAGGAAGTCATCAGCTTCCTTCAGCAAAACAACATATCTAGGTTTTTCATTCTTGTATCACTTGTCTTTTACAATGCAACTTACTTATCTTCATTGAAACTTTATGATTTTTCATTGCAATATGGTATTGTTCTTAAGGATTTATCTAAATACTACCTGGAGGGGAATGGTCTTGCCAAATTTACAAACAAAAATCTCATTCACATCATAAAAAGACTATTTACTTTTAAAAATGGAACTCACATTCCACTCCGGTGAATTCTCTTTCAGCTGACCGAGTTACACCCAAACCCTCTCTGAACACATATCCATACTTGTATATGGAAAACAAGCCATCCTCCCACCAAATATCTACTTGTCTGCTCTCGAGTTATCCCAAGAATCCTTGGGCGAGTTGTGTTTATTGGTTCAACATAGGATGGACACATTACACAAGTTATAGGAAGAACATATGAATGAAAAAGAAAAAAAATTCGCTCCAGCAGAACCATATTAATATATGGTTCAATAGAAAATTTGCAGGAAACACCATCTTCATTGTGGGTGACTTAGTCTTGAAGTGGGACAAACCCCATGAAGACAAAGGCAAACACATGAAGTTCGAGTCCCTATGGATTTGTCCTTTCATGGTTCAGGAAAAACTTGGTCAACACAAATATCATCTTCAATCACTTAACAGGAGGATCGACAACCTTCTTGTCAATGGCGAAGATTTAAAATGTCATTTTCAATGATCTAGGGTTGTGCCCTGCACTATGTACATAGTATGTTTATCACTTGTTCTATTTGTTTGCTTTTTTGTTTTTTCTTCATTTTGCTTTGCTTTGTTTTGATGTCTTGTCATTTCATTTTATAAATAAGTGTTGTCCTACACTCTATTCTATCTTTTGAATAAGTATGTGGTTGAAGTATAGGAGTCTTGTGACACTGCAATGCTTGGCCAGTCTTATATCCATCTTCTTTGTGCATGGTTGTAACTTTTGGTTGATGAAGTCTCAACAGAAATTATGATCCATATATAAGGGAAGCTCTAGTCAAACCATGAACCTATGTCCAAACTAGGAAACCCCATTCCTATACTCAATGTTCTACTCTATGTGTTTAAGCTTATCCAACTAGTAGAAATAGAAAAGGGGAAATCTAAATGAGAAAACCTAAATCGTAGGTCTTACATGCTTCTCTAAAGGAACAACCTGTCATTCTCTCAATAAGTCGGGATTACTCTCTTCCGAACCAAAAAATAAATAAGTGCATATGCAAAGTCCTATTCAAAAAATACAAAGGCGAAAGACAAAAAGTCTTCCTGCATGGAGAGATGAAGTAGACAAGTCGATAGAGGTATTGATGAGGCTCGCTGGAAGTGGAAAAATGCTTTTGTTCCTTTGTGACTCCGCGAGGGTACTATCCAAGCCTGTTGATAGCAGTGCAACACCAATGATGAAAAACTATACTATGAAAATATTAAGCTCACGAACCAAAGTACCCTTCTCAATTTTGAAACACTATGATTTGGCTGAATCTTTTGTTGTATTTAACAGAGGTTGTACAATGTGAACCATGTTTGTCCATGGGGTGAGTGAGGAAGTGAAAGTTACCTTCATAATGAATCAATACTCCGTGAAAGGCCAATGCCTTACATTGGAAAAGAACTAAAACAAAGAAGTTGTTATTCAACAAGCATATCGCCAAGTGTTGTAGCAGCTGCAACACCCTCCAAAGTTTTGGCCTGCATCCAAATTTCGGAGCTTCCTTAGTTTTTCTAGTCATGGTTAAAAACACTCAAGCTCATTATATGACCTCTTGTAGAGTCGTTACACCCTTTTTCTTATCCGACCAACGATCATCTCTTTTCATGTTGATTGCTTTGGCATGCTTGCAATCTTACTGTGGAAATTTTGAAGGTTAATCTTTTTGTGCATGAGTCATCTTTGGTTTGTGAACATTGGTCGTACTCACACACAAATTTGTAAGCATTGTTGTGTAAGTGTCGTCATATTCATTCGAAGGTCTATCTCAAGTGTCACACTTGTCGCTCTTAACCTTAAGAAATTCTCACTAAGCACATGATTTCCTTATTTGTTTATGGTTTCCTGTCATCAATTCAAGCTAAATGTCCAATCAAAGTGTCATGTCTACACAAGTTCACTCTTTCCCGCACTTAGCCATTTTTTCCTAAAAATCTGTTAACCGGACAAAACGCTTCAATCGAACCTTGACTAAGTTGCACTACACAATCTCAACTCTTAGTGTCCTTGCTCTGTTGCCTAGAATTTCTCAGAGCTTGAGGCTGTCTTCTCGGGTAGTTTAATTGTGCAATCTTGGAAGTGAGCCAGCAGACTATCTCCCAGAATTGTGTAGAAGTTGTCTGTATGTCTGATCCACTCCACGCTTCCCATAGCATCAGTTATAAACCCTTCCTTTGGTCAACAAGAAATATGCAATGCACTGTGACCCAGGGTTGCACTCCTCTCCCAAATTGTACAAACATACCAAGCTTCCTACCCTACACTGCCTCCATAAATTGTGTAGTCAAGCCTCTTTCTAATTTCCTCTCCATTTTCACTAAAAATTGCACAAATATGGCTTGTAAAAATGTTGTTGCCCTGCTATGCACTATTTTCAGAAACTTCGCAACATCTGTGTATCCTACACTATCTCTGAGAAATGCGTAGTTATGACCAACAACTCCCTATGGCACGACATGGCCTGCTCAGGAAAATTGTGCAAAATTTCTTGCTAATGTCCATTTTTGTTCAACTTTGTCTCCCTTAGAAAATATACATAGATTCTCAGTCAGAACTCGAGTGACCTTCCCATTCCTCACCCTCAAAATTGCACAGAACTCTCCAGTAGTTCCCCCAGACACCTTGCCTTTTCTTCCTCCCGGGAATTCTAGAGTTCTGTCCAATCGGGTTCCACCTTGTAGTTGTCACTATTGTCCCTTATTGCACATTTTTTTCTCCTGGTGAACTCCACGTAGTTTTTTCTGGTTGTACTCCAGAGCCTCCAGTCCCGCCTAAGTTGTGATCTATGTATTTTTAGTGTCTTTCCCTCCATCCCGGACACCTAGACCCAAAACCGAAAAAAAATGCATCATGCTAGACTATGAGATTTTTGGATTTGATCTAGTCACACCATGAGTGGATTGCTGGAACAGGTACACTGGCGGAACATGGCATGACGATGAGTAGGATGAATAAGAAGCACATGATAGAAGACTTTCTCACAGTTGAATGAAGATACCAAGTAAATGGAGAAACAAGTGAAAGGGATACATACTTCTGAACCATCAAGCAAGGATCAAGACCATTAAAGACCCTACAACACTTTTCCATGCATAGATGAAGACACAACACACTACCAACACATCCACCACTCAGCAGCATAATAGATTGACATGGACACCACATTCAATGAATACATTTCAACAATGTCATGTCAAGTTGTGTCATGAGTTGTCTTAGCCACATCACTACTATGGGTCATACATGTTCTAATGACATGTAATGTAATGTGAAAGTCCAAGAGATGCACCTACGAAGTTGAGGAGTCACATCAGTTGAAAAGTCATAGGAAGTTGAAAATTTATGAGGGAAGTCCAAGAGCCACAAGGGTCAAGCATCACCCTTGGCTTTATATAACCCCTCATTGTATGAGCAAAGGAATTTTCACCTTGGCTCCTCCCACATAGCCTTCAAAGTATGTAGTCTATTCTTTGATTAGTGAGGAGTGGCTCCAATGTCCCACTATAGGGGCTAGTGATGGATGGTGTACAAATGTGTCTTGGAAATTTTTCTTAATTCAAAAGCCTGTCTCATGTTAGCACATTTTCACGAATGTTTTATATCCATTTGTAAGGATATCATTTAAATGTTTGTAATGCATGTTTTCTCAACCAATACTAAGATAGTTTAACTGCTTGGATTATTTCAACACTTACATTGTTGAAGGTATGTTGTATTATTTATCGTTGTTGTCTTGTCTGTGTGGACTACTCCCCAAGACATTAGACAAACCATTCTTGTTTTTCTTGGTTATAACAACTGTCACCCTGTGTGGACTAGTTTGCTGGATGGTGCATGTGTTTTTCCCTTACACTTTGGTTTTAACAACTAATGCATCCACTGTGGACTATTCCACTAGATGGTGGATAAACCCTTGATGTCTTCACGTGTGTCTGTCCCTGGGTGGTACTACTACCTCTCATCTAAAGGCTTACTTTTACCCTCTCCCTTATAATAAGATAACCCAGACACAAAGTTACATTACACACTCACCAAGCCTACTGACCTTGCTTTCTTGAAGTTACAAACATAACACTTTCATGTGTTGAACAGTAAGAGATAAGCCAAATCTATAAGAAAATGGCAATCGGGCCATAGTACCGAATGGGACTCCTACACCAAACGGTGTTAGGTCTAGTTGAGACTTCATACCTGGGAGATACCCTGAATGTTGACGGGCCAAGCAGTATCGAGAGCTCCATAATTCTTATCATCCTATGGTCCAATAAATAATTGTGTAAGGAATTATAACCTTTCATCCAATCTATAATAAAATTGGAATGCCCTATCACTTGTAAGTTTAGATTGTTCAAGTGACACAATTAAAATGACTAACATAAATGAATAACTCATATTATTGTAGTTCTTGTTAGGTAGTCATATTTTTGTTCCTAGACTAAATTAGTCATTCACGTTATTCATTTTTAGTAGTATTACTTTTTAGCCAATCATATATTTTAACTTGGGGCTAAATTAGTCAATTATGTTAGTTATTATTTGTTGAGTCTCTTAATATTACTAGTTTTTGGTAGTATTTCACTTGGAAAAGTTGTGGTGACTAAATTTTTTAGTCACCTAGTCACTAATTTCACCATTTTCTACTAGTGATACTTCACAACCCTTATTGTCACATGTTCATGTCAGAGTATCATTATCATCACAAATCTATCATTGTTAGTTATAATCATAAAATATCAGGCAAGAATGTTCATTAGTCACTATATGATTTAAGATATATCAATTCTTAACCTCCTTCATTCTCCTTCATGCACACCCATATCAGATCAAATCATTCATCAATAACCCACAACTTACAAAAATAACACTTTGATCTCCATCTCATTATATATCTAATGCCTTATCCAATACCTTAGGATAATCCCTTAGGCCAATCCCTCAGTAATTCTGATGGTATTATTTTATGGAATAAAATATATGTTTTTGCACTCATTAATATGGGTCAATACCATTGTAAAGACCCCTTGTATTGAGAATACCATGGTGCAAAAACTATACCCGACTTTTTCTCACCATACCCATGTATGTACATAAATTTTCTTCATAGTATAGTGTATACTTCCCTAAACTTCACCTTTATCATATCTTTGTCTTTGAACTAATATTGCTTTATACATTCTCTTTGTCACATCTATACCAACCTACTACATATTTATCAAGTAGGTTTCCATCAAGGATAACACATTAGTCATAATGCCAACAGGGGGTAGTCTTCAAATCAGTAAGGGAACTATGATACTAAATGAGTGTAAAGTGCTACAAATAATAATATATGCAGGAGGATCGATTGTACCATTGGTCGTACTACCTGACTACCCTGTTGTATGTTCGAGTAATCTCCCTTAGTGTACTGTACTGGAAAGATGACCAACGAATTATCTAAAGCTAGGTTTCGGGCTACCCTACGGGGGCCTTCATATACCCAAGGGTATATGGAAGTGTAGCCTGTGGATGGTTCTGTCTAATGTGCCACTGCGTCAAGGGGTACCCATAGAGGCTACCAATGAGTAAAACAAAGGTCACCACCTCTTGTAATTCGTGGGTGCATGCCTCCCAAAATCGGTTGGTTTATGTGCTCAACAATAGATCGAGTGGTTTAAATAAGGTCAAACACATCTCTAGCCTCAAAAAAATTCTACGAAAATTGGAGGTACAACTCATGCTAGAAAGTGCTCTAATACCATTTCTTATGAACTTTACCTATGAGAATAAGAGAACGCTAGAAAAATGAAACAATATTGCTAGAAAAACAAAAAGATCACATGAATTGAGACAAGTTGTAAAGATAGTTTCTTATTCAAAAGAAGAATACAATGTTCACTTTCCTCTTTGAGGGGGAAACCTCCAATAGGAAAGAGCTCAATTACAATAAAACTTGATACTTCTTCGTTTGCTATCTAAGACTATTTATAACTGTATGACATCCAAACTCTAACCACTAGTGGTACCTTGGATAACATGGGTGAACCACTTTATTTATTAACTACGACCAGTTTATAAATATTTGTGGTCCCTCTTTATATAAGGGCTTAATGACTTTATTGACTCAACTAACTAACTATGAATTGGCTCAACTAACTAATTATGACTCTCACAAAGCTCTTTTGGATTATTACATAAATAAGGGAGTTAGAGTTAGACCCTAATATAAATACTCCTTATTTTCTTGAAATAATTTAAACTATAAAAAGAGAAAAAGTAGAACAACCTACCTCTTCATCATACCATGCCATATCTCTACATCTCCAACTCAAATGCATCGTTGAATCCAAGGGTAGGAAAATCGACATTGTGAATGGAAACAACAACTTTCAAGAAAAGAACAAAAGGAAAGAATTCTTATAGAAAATGACATAGAACAATACATTCCTATGCTAAGAACACGTCTACAAAACTAACATGTTTCTCGGCATGGATTTCAACAAAAAAACACAAGAAGACGTTACACTTCTCTTAAACTTTACATGATTGTATGTGTAGTGTTCATGGGAGAAAAAGTTCCAATCATGTGGTGAGCTCAACTGTGACAACTTGCTTCGAAAATAAACCTAAACCATTGTTGTTATCCCTGCAATCCATTCATCATTCACTCTTAAATAAGAGATCTATGGGGAATAAAGAATGTGAAGGGTGGTTATTAAGAACCTAACCCTAACTAAATTATCATTTTAAATTTCATGTAAAAAGGATAACAAAAATTTAATTAAGTTAGAGCAATATTATTTCACAATATGTAAATATATGAGTTATACGAGAAGGGATATTACAATCGTAAAAAATGCGACTATTAGTACTCTCCATGAGTGAACCAACATTGTCTCTCATTTCAGGGAATACTTCTCACCCAACTTAGGATAAATCCTTGAAGAACCCAACTTCCTTGATTGTCCCAGGTAATTCCAATTGGCTTCTTTGATGGTTAGCACAGTGAAACTATTATGGAGGACGTGGGTGATGGGGTGAAGAAGGTTGGCGAAATGACTAAAATGGAGAATAAATTGTCAAGAATTGGAAAACATTAAAGTAGGACTAATCGTTGCTTGAGTATTTATGGTATTAGTTTGATTAATGAATACTAAATGTATATAAATTTTGGGTGATTCCAAATATGTAATCGATTCGTTAGAAGGTAAAGCAGTCTTGGATATTCCAAACTTTGCAACATGGAAGAGAAAAATTAAAAAGAAGAGAGAGATTTTTAGAAGGCCAGTTTTCATCCAAATAGTCTATTAAAAAAAAAGGCTTTGCATTTAGATCTCAACTCATTTACTAAAAAACATAATGGATCCACTATTCAAAGAGTCACAATTTTTATAGACTTTCTATTTGGATCTCTATTCATTTACGACGAAAAATATAATGGATCCACTATTCAAAGAGTCACAATTCCCTTACATGATTTTCTAATTCACTCATCTCAAATGCCTATGCAAATAATAATCTACGATTGTCTCTTCTCCAGTTTTTATTTTTGAAGGAAGGATCAATATATCAAGTTATCAAATGTCTCCGGTTTGTAATCATTTTCTGTTTCCAGAAAAATTGTAATTTCTATAAAGATCATGTCATCTATATTTTGCTCTGTATTATTCCAACAAATGAAGTGTTTTCCAACCAACTTCAATCACATTGCAGCTCCATTACAGCTCAATTGGGAATGGTGGTGGTCTTGGATTCAAATCTTATACTAACCTCGAATAAAAGTGGAATACTAACCTCGAATAAAAGTGGAAAGTTAGAAATAGTTAAAATGCAAATATAAAAAAAAAAAATTACTTTTAATATTTTAAAGTATTTCTTTTTAATATATAAAACTAATATGTCTTAAAATTTGTACATTTTTTTCATATTTTATTTTATAAATATATTATTACAAATATATTTTAAATTTAATTTATATATTAAAAATTTATAAATATTTTAATATATATAGTTTATAAATATTTTAATTTATAAATATATGAATGACCTTCCTTGTAGAATTTGTTTATTATTGTACCAAACAAATCTAGTTGCGCGAAAAGCACTTCATGGCTACCACTTTCCTCCTCTTTCAAAAGAGCGCCGCCGTCCATTATTTCATTCATGCTTCTTGATTTAGGATCTTCAGCTGCGGAGTTTTCAGAAGCGCTTTCCATTCTCTTTCTTTTGGATCCTCCCGATTTGTGTTGCGCAAAGGAATGGAGCACCTAAGGTTGAGGCTGATGGAGTCCGGAGTTATCGGACACGTTCTCCACGATTTCAATCCTCATCTAGAGCTCAAGGTATCATACGGCAATAAACGAATCAGCTTAGGTGACCATGTAAACCCTTATGAAGTGCAAGACCCTCCTACTGGCTTTCAAAACTATTATGATGTTCGTGATCTATGGATACAGCAAATGTTCACAGACCCCAAATTAGTAGTACTGGTAAGTTTGATTCCAAATTAATCAATACGTTGCATAATATTCAATTATTTATCTCTATTTCCTCCAATTGAGATTCATATAATTAATTATTTCATAAACCATAATCAGATTATGACGGATCCTTATGCTCCGGGAGGCGAGTATCTGAAGTGGTAAGTTATAACCCGCCTGATCTCAGAACAGATTTCCGATCAAATGGCACGCAGAATCCTTTAACTAATTCAACAATAACGGTGTTAATCGTTACGTTCTGCAGGTTATCTGTGAGTTACATGTCGACCCATTATGATATAGGTATGATGATTTCTTTGACCCTGAAATTTATCGACAGATTAAATGTGCGTCCTAATGTTAACCGTCGTCAATATGTAATTTGTTTCTATGTGCTGCAATATTAGACATGCCGCGGACGGATATTGTTGCCTATGAACCTCCCAGAGCGGGTGCCCACATGTTAGTTCTGACATTGTTCAAGATTCATGAATTTCAGCCCATCAATCCACCAAACTCCAGGGAAAACTTCAGCACCATGATTTATGCTCGTAATAATTCGCTTGCTTTGCCAGTGACGGCTTCTTTCTTCAACGTCTGGTACGTGAACGAGGACAAGGCACAGGAGAATTGGCATGGTGAATCGCCGACATGCAACGTTGTTTCGTCATATAGAAAGTGTCAAGAGAATGGATCATTTAAGAACAGCGACGATGACGAATCGTCCATTTACACGAGTTCTTGGAAAACATTTAAGAAAGATTATGTAGAGACACCATTTTCTCATCGTAATTCACAGGCTTAGATTGCCGTTGTTTATTGTTATGGTAGTTAATTATATCAAGCAAATACAGTCAAGCATACTGGATCGTTGTTTATTGTTATGGCAGTTAATTATATGAAGCAAATACAGTCGAGTGGAGCATACTGGATCCTTGGTTTGTTGCAGTTACCTAATTTGAGTGCTCAGTTTCGTTCCACAGTATATGTAGTCAATGATGTTTTATTAAAGAATATTATATATTTTTTTAAATTCAAAAGTACATAATAACATTCAAATAAGTATCTCTTTCAACATTCAAATTGTCATCTCCTTCCTTTCATGTGTGCTTAATTTAATAGTCGTGCTTCAAAGTTGTATTGTTAGTATTATTTCAATGTTCTTATCATTTTGTTGTTTAATTAGAAAAGTGATGTTGTCCCAACCACCAATTGAAAAGTGTCAATTAGTTTATAATTAAGATATTAGTCGTGCGTTTACTTTACTTTATTTTTAAATATGTCATATTGAAAATATATTATATGAATATCATTTTTACTTTTAAAGCAAATTTAAATTTTCTTTAGAAGAAGAATCAAAATTATCTTCTAGTTTTTCACTTTATAGAATTTGCCCTTTATTCTTGCAATCTATATCTTAGCTATTAATTTTCATTTTATGGGGCTAGTTCTTTATTTTTCAATCTATAATTTATTTATTGATTTCTTGGTAAGGTTGTTTTATTTCTTAAGTTACTTAATAGTAATTTAGTTATTAATTCTTTTGGTAAAGTGGTTTTATTTTTTAAATTATTCCATATTTTATGGTAAGATAATATTTTTTATTTATTTGTTTGGTATTAAAGGATTTTCTACATTAACATATTAAGTGCAATATAACAAAGATTGTATATCAATATTTTTTAAATTGGTAGAAAAGCTATATATAAAATAATAGAAAAACAATTAAAGATTTTTACATGTTTCAACTGCATTGAGTGGTCACGCAAGATGTAAATTGAATCTTATGGTATTATATTGGAAGAAGCTAACCAATTGGGATTTGAAGTGGATAAATTAATTAATTTTTGGGGCACTTGGTAGGTAGTAACTACTAGTAAGTCTACACATTTACAATTTGATTTCTACAAAAGTGAGGATAACATAAATTATTATATGAAGTGACTCCTATAAGTATATTTATTTATATATTATTTCTATAATTTTTTTTGTAAAGACTCGCTTAAATTATCATGGGAAGTAATTAATAGTAAATATGTTATTTATCTGAGTATGAGGTATTTTAAAATATTTGTTTTTGGATTGAAGGATTACTATACAAATATATAAGGATTATGCATGAATATTGGAACCACATCCATAAATTATGGTATCAAATCTACATGTCATTACATTAAGCAAAGACTATCATAAGACCTTCAAGTTATGGTCCAATCAAATGTTTGAAAAATAGCTATTTAGTAATACTAAAAGTAAATATCTATTTTTCAAAGTTAAACATTATAAGTTTCATTGATTAATGTTAAACTAATATTGGTTAAAAAAAAATTTGATTGCTAGATTTGTGATTGCTTGGGAGGGCCTAGTAATGATTTTGTAACCATATTTGAATTTAATAAGTAAGAATATAAAAATTAATACTTGCAATAAAATTTTACCATGGATATTATTAACTTATAAATAGGGTTTGTCACAATAAAAATATTTTATAAGCATTTTATTTCAATTTAATTTTATAAAAAAATGTAATTAAATCTAAACGAAAAATGATTGTACTTTTCAAATATATCTAAACCTTTTACTCTTACTAATACTAAAAGTATTTTGTGGATATTTCATAGATAAAATCAAGGTTTTAATATAAATAAAATGAAAATAATTTTATATAGGGAGATGTGAAATGTATATAAGACCAGCCTAGATTCATCTTAATTCCTATCTTAAGTCTAGATCTACCAAGCACGAAGAAGAACCAATTCCTTTTTCACCCAGGGTTGGAATTTGGATTTCTCTTTACTCGCCATACAATTTTTTTTTGACGTTTTGGGTCCTTATGCTTCCCGTCAAGAAACATTATATTAAAAATTTTACCCTTCAAGAGTGATGTTCTCATAATAAATTAACCCTTCACTAATAAAGTTTTGATTAAAAAATTACCATTCAATAAATAATTATGTTGAAAATTTTCATATATTTATCGTAAGGAAAAAAAACCAAAATTTGAAAAAACTCAATTGTGGAGGTTTCAATAAAAAGTGTTGAACATTTGAAATTTGCTCATTTAAAGTATATAATCAGTCCAAGGTAAAACGCTTGATGGTTATCCATTTCATATATTTAAATTATCATTTAAAGCCAACAATTTACATTATGCCACATGAATATTTAGATGCTATGTTTGGCTAAAGAGAGATTTCCAGAATATAGAGATTACTTCATTCCCAATCAATTTGATTAAATCTACATATTTACAATTGGTCATTAAAATTAAAATTTTGTTTTTTCACCGTCAGTTAAAGTTTTAACAGATTTATTCGTTGTAAATAAGTTTAAAAACCAAGAATCTTTTTAAAAACAAAAAATAATTTTTGTTTTTATCACTGTCGGTTGAAGTTTTAACAGATTTATTCGCTGTAAAATAAGTTTAAAAACCCAGAATCTTTTTGAAAACCAAAAGAAACTTTTAGTGGAATGTCAATTTCTAGGCCAAGAAACCATATTCTGCATAGTGATAAACCCTTGTTTTAAAGAGTTGTGAGCAGTTACACATACAAATCTCTTGTGGAATAAAAAATTAAATTACTTATTAAATAAAAAATTAAAACATGGCAGCAATTAGACCCACAGTGTTTTAAGAAAAAAAAAATCAATCACTAACCTGAAGCTCAAATTTGCAGTTTTTGGCAGTTTCCTTGGAGTCAATCTTGAACTTTTCTTGGAGTCAATCTTGAACTGGGCGTGCAAGGTAAGGGCATATGGCTTGAGAGAGAGTGTGAGTGAAGTAGACAACACAAAGCTCTTATGGGCATGTGCAATTTAAGGATGAAGCCAGCCACCAACAATGTTAACAAGGCTTTCACATTGGCTTTGATTTGCAAATTTTCTATAAAAGCAAGGCGGTGTACATTCTGTAAAAGTAGCAGAAAGCAAGGTGGATTGTGATTCTATATACTATCTGGAAAGCTATCGTTCCTACTCTACTCTGATTCCAGATAATGCGGATCCGTAATTTAATATGTTTATTGCTTACCGAGTCAACGATGGTGATTAGAATTTAGCATATTTTCAATTAAAAAAAAATTGCCCAAAAAATACCCTGTTTCATCAATCTCGTCACATATGACTGATGTCAAAACCTACTTCTTCCATAAAATCAAAACCACTACAACTTACTTATAAACCCTCAAAACATTCACCAGTTATTTTCATTATCAAGAACAAGTCAATAATCCTTTCATGCCCTAGGAGTGTCCACCTCTGAGCCTTGATCACCATGTTCTTTTTCGAATCCAATTTGGGCCAATAACGAGCTCAAAAACTCCACGTAGTTGTTTAAAACCATATACTAAATTAACAGTAATACAAAAAGGTGTCTTCGAGGTGCTGTTTTAAAACCATATACTAAATTAACAATGATACAAAAAGGTGTCTTCCAGGTGCTTTAAACATAATAGACATTTTTTTGGTTTTGGCATGAAAAAATGCACATCCCAAGTTGATTAAATATTCACCAAGATGAAACTCTAGTAGTAAAAAAATGAATTAATGAAAAATCTATCAAAACCTTGTAACCTAGTAAATTTAACTTGCACCCATTGATATACAAACTAGATCTCATACTAACTACTCCACGCAAGAATTCTTACGAAGCCATCTTGACAAACAATTTTGTTATGGTAGCACTAAATTTAAAATGAAGATCTAGGACATTCAAACCTAAGCCATTCCATGCATGATCCAACTTGTAACATATACAATGTGTCAATTAGCATATAGCTAGCTTGATCTAGTGTGTTTATTGGGAGTCGCTTTATGTAACATATACAACATGTCAATAACTATATAACCATCTTGATCTAGTGTGGTGATTGGGAACCTCTCTACGCAACATATAGAGCGTGTCAATCACCTTATACCTAAATCGATTTGGTTTGTTGACTAGGATGAGTTATGTGTAACATATATATCATGTCTACCTCCGCATGGCTAGCTCCAACATATGCTGTAGGATCTTACATCACTTGTGCTTCATATGTTTATATGCAAAATATGAACCTAAATCTTCCTTGGAAACATTTTGAATAAAATTAAAATTAGGATTACAATGTCATATACAAATTGAGTTAGGGTTATGTCAATGAGCTCATTGTAGCAATGAATGCATAGATCAAACCATAACCATAAACCAACAAAGAAATTCAAACCATGTGGTTACTCACCTTTGAAAGTGAAACACAGCTCAATAGTGCTCGAACTCTGCTTGTGACCATAATCCTTTTACCTTGGAACCATAATAGTACAAAACTTATTCCCCATACAACACACTTCACATTGATAATTTCATATCCCACAACTAAGGGTATATAGATAATTGTTTGGTGGTCAACGTGATTAATGGGGTTGACACCAATCATTCCCAATCATCCTTGCATATTTGGAGACCAATGTAATGTGGCTTTGTTGAAACCCAATATTTTTGGTGCTTATCCCAATGTGACCTCATCATGTCACTTGATCCTTAGGGTTCCATGGTTGTTTTCTTGATGATGGAATCATGACATCATTGAGGAATGTGGAAACTTGTGAGGGGTGCCATTTGTAATCCATTTTTGGTCCTTTCACCAATCAGAGTGTGTTGGGTCCCTATAATACTAGTGATTACCCCATTACTATTGTAGTTATACCCCTTATTTATATTGATGTACCCATGTAGTGCCCATATTGTTACTATTGTGCCACATAGAATCCCTCTATTGTTATTGTTGTGCCCTATAATATTATTGTTATGTAGGCTTGATTGTATTGTGACCCTTAGACTCCTATATATAGAAAGGAGGTTTTTCATTTGTATCATCCAAGAATTGTTCATTTATGTAATGTAAAGGAGGTTGCCCCCTCGAAGAGGCTGAATTCTAAGGCGTGGATCTCTCTTTTCTATCTTTTTGTGAGCTGGTTTCATAACATTTGGTATCAGAGCTTTGGATTCTAGGGTTTCGCTGCTCCAAACAGGTCATCGTGGCATTTTCGCTATAACTTTTTTTCTGTGACGTTTCAGAAGTCGCAAAAAAAACCCATTTGAGAAGAATTGGCGCTGAACCTTGGGTCCGAATTTCAGAGCTTTTCGCGCGATATTTTCGGAGATATGATCTGAGGAAGTTGGTCTTTTTGCAGACTCCTGAATTACATTCAAAACAGGTGACCTGGGGAAAATCGTCATAACTCTCTCTCTGAGGATCGGATTGAAATTTCGTAAAAAGGTACAGAAAGAGGACGGACTGTAGTTTCTTGTGTGTGTGTTTCAGATTCAAAGGTTGAAACAGTGACTCGTGGCACGTCGTACAAGTTCGCTCTACTGAACCAGTCTAAAAGCAAGTCACTGTGGGAGATTTCACATAACTCTTCCTTGGAGAATCCAATTTGGCTCAGACTTGTGGCATTGGAAAGAGGACGCAGAAGGCTACTACAGGTAGCAATTTCAGAATTGGATGATCCGAAATTACAGAGATACATCAGATTCAATATCAGGCTTCTATAAAGTGAAAAAAGGTGTGTAGTTTTTTTTTAATTTTTGTTTAAGCTTGCTTTAACGGAATTCAAAGGGCATAGTAAAAATTTATTATCGGTAACTCATGCCCCGAGGAAAGAAAATGCAAACACCTAGTAAGGAACCTGAAAGCTCTAGCATGACTCATGAAGAAGAGGAAGAAATGCTACATGATATATCAAAATTACAAGAACAAGTGCAACAAATGTCACGCTCACAAAAGCTAACAGAAGCTAAGATAAGTGGCGTGGAATCTAAGGTAAATGGTGTGGAATCTAAGATAAAGGGAATGGAAGCTAAGATGGATGGCATGGAAGCTAAGATTGACACTAAAATTGATGGCATGGACGCTAAAATTGATGGCATGGATGATAAGATGGATGAATTGAAGAAGTTGCTACAAGAAAGGGTCACTAATGGTGAAAAGGTAGTAAAGGAAACTCATGATGAGAATAAAAGAAATGTTAATCATGATTCCATAGACTCTAATGTTGGATCGAAGACTCACCATGTTCCAAAAATCGATCTGAGGAAGTTTGATGGCAAGGATCCCGCCACATGGATATTACAGATGGAGCAATTCTTCGATCTCAATAATGTGCAAAACACACAAAAGGTACGTATGGCAACTTTATATTTGGAACCAAATCAGTTTGTATGGTATCAATGGCTTTGTTCTCGTAAACAATTTATCACTTGGGCAATTTTTACGGAAGAATTGATAGCACATTATGAGGATACAAAAAGCAACACTTTTTTTAGCCAATTGATAAGTCTCAAACAAAAGGGTTCAATAATGGAGCACATTGAGGAGTTCCAAAAATTGAACATAAGGGTAAAAGATATTCCAGAGGAGCATAGGATTGATGTGTTCATAGGGTCTTTAAAGGATAATATCCAACATGATGTGCGCCTTTGGGAACCTGATTCATTAGAGAAGGCATTCAGGTTAGCAAGAAAAATGGAAAGCAAAATTATGGCAACTAGGAAGCATACCATTCACAACTATAAAGACGGAAGTGTTGTTGCCCATAGTCTTCCACAACCTACAAGGTTGACACCACAACAATTGGAAGAAAAAAGAGCAAAAGGGCTTTGTTACAATTGTGATAGCAAATACACAAAAGGTCATAAGTGTGCTGAGAAGAAATTATTCTACATAGATTGTGAAGAGGAAGAAGAAAAGGAGCAAGAAAGGTCAAAAGAAGAGGATATATTCCAGGAACAAAGCCTAGATGAAGAACAAATAAATCCGACCATATCTTGTAATGCATTGGCGGGAATTACCACTCCTCAAACCATCAAGATAGAAGGACAAATCAAGAAGAAAAAGGTAATAGTGTTGATTGATTCAGGAAGCACCCACAATTTTATTCATTGTAGGGTAGCAAAAGAATTGAATTGCTTCCTATATCCAGCACCAGAGTGTCAAGTGATGATTGCAAATGGAGGAACAATAAATTGCTCTGGAAAGTGCCATAATATCAAGCTATCCATGGGAGAATATGTATTGACTAGCCCAATGCTTTCCATTCCAATGGGAGGTGCTGATGTTGTACTAGGAGTCCAATGGCTACAATCCTTGGGTACAATAGCTTTTAATTTTCAAGAACTTTTCATGAAATTTTCTGTGGAAGGAAAGGAAGTTGAATTAAGGGGTATTGCAGGGAAACCAGGAAAGATAATCAGCTCTAATGGTATGACAAAGCTTCTAAAAAAGGAGCAAAGAGGTGTAATTGCACAATTATGTTCGCTAGATGTTTCCACATTGGAATCATCTATTTCTCCAGATCTCCAAAAAGTCCTGGACAATCATTCCAAGGTATTTGAGACTCCCAAAGGTCTCCCACCTATGCGTGATCATGATCATGCTATTCATCTGATTCCAGGAAGTGTTCCTCCAAACATCAGGCCGTACAGATATCCCTATGTCCAAAAAAGTGAAATTGAACGTATGGTTGCAGAAATGCTAGAGGCTGGTATAATTCAACCGAGTCAAAGTTCTTTCTCTGCTCCAGTAGTATTGGTGCACAAGAAGGATGGATCATGGCGCATGTGTCCGGATTATAGGGAGCTCAACAAGCTCACTATTAAAGATAAGTTCCCCATTCCTGTCATTGATGAATTACTGGATGAATTGCATGGATCAATTTACTTCACCAAGTTGGATCTTCGTTCAGGATATCATCAAATCAGAATGAAGATTGAAGACATTCCGAAAACGGCATTTAGAACTCATGAGGGTCATTATGAATTTTTGGTCATGCCTTTTGGCCTTACCAATGCACCTTCAACATTTCAAGGTTTGATGAATTCAATTTTCAAACCATTCCTTAGAAAATTTGTGTTAGTATTTTTTGATGATATACTAATCTACAGCAAGTCTTGGAAGGATCATGTTGAACATGTTGACAGGGTGCTACAACTATTGGAGGAGAAACAATTATATGCAAAAAGATCCAAATGTTTCTTTGGAGTCCAGGAGGTGGAATATTTGGGTCATATTGTATCTCATGAAGGAGTTAAGGTAGACCCTAGCAAAATTAAAGCCATTAAGGAATGGAAAATCCCCACATCCATAAAGCATCTGCGAGGATTTCTTGGGTTGACAGGGTATTATCGCAAGTTTGTTAAGAATTATGGGAGAATAGCAGCACCTCTAACAACATTATTGAAGAAAGATGCATTTTCATGGACTCCGGAAGCAACAAAGGCCTTTGAACATCTTAAAGAGGCAATGTGCCAAGCACCGGTCTTAGCTACACCGGACTTCACAAAAACCTTTATTGTGGAATGTGATGCTTCAGGAAATGGAATTGGTGCTGTTCTAATGCAAGATGAAAGACCCATTGCTTTTGAAAGTCGTCCAATCAAGGGAAAGTTTTTAAGCAAAGCTATTTATGAGAAGGAAATGTTGGCAATACTCCATGCACTTAAGAAATGGCGACCCTACCTAATGGGAAGACACTTCAAGGTAAAAACGGATCATGATAGCCTTAAATACTTTTTAGAACAAAGATTATCCTCTGAAGAGCAACAAAAGTGGGTCACAAAGATGTTGGGTTATGACTTTGAAATCATCTACAAAAAAGGGAAGCAAAATGTGGTGGCAGATGCACTCTCAAGAAAGGATGAGGATGTGGAAGCATTGTTGTGCGCCATTTCTATTATCCAACCAGATTGGATAAACGAAGCAAGGGAGGAATGGAAGAATGACGAAGAAGTGTGGGCACTTATTCGAAAGCTACAACAAGATTCCAGTACGTCTGATACATTTAGCTGGAAAAATGATTCGTTATGGTACAAAGATCGCTTATACCTCTGTAAGAATTCCCAGCTAAAACAAAAGATTCTTATGGAATTGCACACTTCTCCCTTAGGAGGGCACTCAGGATTTTTAAAAACTTACCACAGGGTTAAGAAGGAATTTTTTTGGGATGGCCTTAAATCAGATATTCAAAAGTTTGTGGCAGAATGTTTGGTTTGCCAGCAAAATAAAGTTGAAACAATTAAGACACCGGGTCTATTACAACCTTTATCCATTCCAAGCCAACGTTGGGAGGAGGTTTCAATGGATTTTATCACAGGTTTACCCAAGTCTGAGGGAAAGAGTGTCATCATGGTGGTAGTTGACAGACTTACCAAGTATGCACACTTTTGTGCATTATCACATCCATTTAAAGCCAGTACAGTTTCTACTGCATTTATGGAAACAATTCAAAAGCTACATGGAAACCCAAAGATTATTGTAAGTGACAGAGATCCCATTTTCACTGGAAATTTTTGGACAGAATTATTTTCTTGTCTTGGTACTCAGTTAGCTCATAGCTCATCTTATCATCCTCAATCTGATGGGCAAACTGAGATAGTAAACAAATGTTTGGAAGGATATCTTCGTTGCTTTGTATCTGATAAACAGACACAATGGGTCAAATGGTTGCCTCTGGCTGAATGGTGGTATAACACTTCCTTCCATACAGCAACAAAAATGACCCCATTTATGGCACTTTATGGGTATCAACCACCATCCATCACATCATATTTAAGAGAAAATTCTAAGGTTCAGGCAGTGGAACATCACATCGAACATCAACAACAAGTCCTCCAACTCTTAAAGGATAACCTCGTGTTGGCACAGAATAGAATGAAACAACAGGCAGATCAACATCGCAGTGAAAGAAGTTTTGATGTAGGTGATTGGGTATTCCTACGGCTACAACCATATAAGCAAATGTCCCTCAAGCAAGCTAAGAAGGATAATAAATTATCACCAAAGTATTATGGTCCGTACAAGGTGTTGCAAAAGATTGGTACTATGGCATACAAATTGGAGCTTCCTGCAGCTTCTCGATTGCACCCAGTTTTCCATGTTTCATGTTTAAAGAAGGTTATAGGCGACAAGCTCCCAGTTCAAACAATATTGCCAGAACTTGACGAGGAAGGAAAAATTATATTGGAACCGAAAGCAGTCACAGAAACAAGAACTCGACAGCTACGAAATCGATCAATTTCAGAGTATCTTATCAAGTGGAAGAACTTATCCGCTGAAGATTCCACATGGGAGGATGAGAATTTTATGCAGAAGTATCCAGAACTACTCAAGCGTTGAGGACAACACTTTTTTGAAGGAGAGGGGCATGTTGGGTCCCTATAATACTAGTGATTACCCCATTACTATTGTAGTTATACCCCTTATTTATATTGTTGTGCCCATTAGTGCCCATATTGTTATATTGTGCCCCATAGAATCCCTCTATTGTTATTTTTGTGGCTTTAATATTATTGTTAGGTCGGCTTGATTATATTGTGACCCTTAGACTCCTATATATAGAAAGGAGGTATTTTCATTTCTATCATCCAAGAATTGTTCATTTATGTAATGTAAAGGAGGTTGCCCCCTCGAAGAGGCTGAATTCTAAGGCGTGGATCTCTCTTTTCTATCTTTTTGTGAGCTGGTTTCATAACAGAGTGTGCCAAATACACCTTCCACATGGCAACCCCTAGTTGTGCAATGTCACTTTGCTATGTAATGGGATGACGTGTCATGCCACATTGTACTTGCAGCCATATCATGTCCTATCATTTTTTTCCATGTGTCCACACTGTCATACAATTACATTAGGCCAATCATCATGCTCTAGGTCCCAATCTTCCATGTCATTACATATGGCTTACTTAAACTCACCAATTGTCAATTGATCAAGATTCACCAAGAATTATTCCTTTTATATGCCACATATTGTAAATGTCCATTCAAATCTACCACTTTTTCCTTTATCGAATTTCTTTCACATGCCACCATATTATTGGGTTGGACAAACTAGTTAAATTTTGTGCAACTCTTCACATCATCTACCATTCAATCTCATTTGTTATTGGAGTCGTCTGATAAGAGAAAATATTCTTTAACTTTAATGTTATCAATTTTCATACATGTTGGGACACTATCTGCCATAGATTTTCCCAAATATGTGCATTAATTAATGGATTAATGTTGGGGGATTTTCCCTATAGTTTTGTGCCCTCAATTATTACCTGGAGTATATTTTTAGAGTAGGATATATTGTTGGAAAGGTCTTGACGAGAATTGCACAACATGTTATTTATATGATCATTAGGGCTTCATAACCTTATGAAAGACTCAATAAATTTCAATCTTCCTCAAAATTCACCTAATGAGGGTATGCAATATGTCTAGCTATCATACTTCCTCCTTGGACCCATGAATAATATCTCTACTATCCTGGACATACCCTTTTACATCAATGACAACCTTTTCTCATCAATGAAAACATTACGTGCAACAATCTCCCTCTTTATCATTGATGGGAAGACCATCTAACATTGATACTTATTGATTTCAATCAACCAAACCTAGATGTACAACAAATACATCGTGTCATAGTGTTGATAACACCATCTGTCTAACTACAAAAATGCCTCCCTTTTTTCTTTCTTTCCTCTTGTCAACACTTCCACCTGTTTCTTCTCCTCAAGTTAATGTTTGTATGAATGTCTACAATATCTCCCCAATTGACGTCAATGGTAGAGGGTCACAGATGTATATCAAACTACCATAATCATATATGATCCTAATCCTATGGTGTCTCCCCTTTTCCATTTATTTCAGTGTCTGCATCTTCTATGTGTCTTTCAAACATCCACAAGTTCTTCCTATATGAAATAAGGTCTCTATGAGAATGTTTTCAAAGACTCTTGAATTGTTCCTATTCATGTATGAGCATATGGACTTAACAAAATATCCCCCATATTTTCATCTTGCTACTACCCATTAATGGAATCATGTTTCCATTTTATGAACCTAGCAATGTCTCGTCCTGAGATCGTGCACTTTCGTGTCGACCTGATCAAAGTACCACCCTAAGATCATGCCCTCATTGACACGTCTAGTTATTCCTACATTTTCTTATGGTATTGAAAAGGTCTTTCCTTGATACAAAATCACAATGGTTCTATACATCTCATAGAATAACCTTGCTTACTTCACACCATATAATATCGACAAAATCATTCTCACTATTCACATGTTACTCTCATTGTTCACTTGTTAAGTTTTTTGCATTATAGCGCTCTGATCACAACTAGCTAGATGCATCATAGCTTCAACCAAGAGAAAAAAAAACTAAGCCTTCTTCTTTATAACTATCTTTCTATCTGCTACTTCTTCGTAGGCTTTTTCGAGTTTCTTCAAGCTTCTTCAAACTTTTGCTTTTCTCTCAAAGAGTCTTGCACTCTCTCTTTCTACTTCCTCACATAAGGCTTCTTCAAACTTCCGTTTCTTTGTCAAAGAGTCTTATCCCAACTCGCTTATTCTCTTTTCTTTTCTCTCTTCTCTTATGTTGTTTCTCTCTCTCGGAGTCTTATGCAAACTACTTTGATCTCTGCCTCTTTGCCAAAGAGTCTTACGTAGTCTAAGCCCTTATACCATGACAATAATCGAAGAGAGCAAAAGGTGGAGAGGACTTTCTCTCCTGAGTATTACGAATCACTTAAATAAATGAATGGCATTAAACTCGACTTAAACTTTACTAAGTGAAACTAAACAAGTTGACTAAATGAAACTAAACTAAGACACGTGGTTTTGACACCTAACAAATAGTTGGGATTATATTGTCCAAAATAGTTAGGATTATATTGTCCAACGTTTTTGGTGAGCCGTCAATAAGCCATTACTACCCGTTACATATTATTCCATCAAAAATTTACTACCCGTTACATATTATTCCATCAAAAATTTTCATGGTATTTTTATGAAGTAGTAAAACAAATATTATTTTAACGCATTTATCATATATTTTACGTAATCGACAATGTTTTATGAAAATCTATTTTTAATAATATTTTAATTTAATTATTACAAGTGTTTGATTTTGTTTATACCTTCTGGTCAATTGTTTTTAGCAATTTAAAAGAGATTTACTGAAATTTAATGGGAAAGATAAGTTTGTATTCTGCTATTTATATCATTTTATGTCATTTGAGAAATATTAAATTTACGAGCATTTTAAAATGCAAAATGCACTTAAAAAAAGTATGGTCAAATTAGCAAAAAAAGGAAACGGATTATCACGCTTATTTTAAAATTATAATAAATGTTGTAAAATAGAAAATTGATTTTTAAATATCTAAGAAACGAAAATTTGCTTCATTTTCCATATCAATTTACATGGAAATGATTTTTAAATATTTAAGAAACGAAAATTTGTTTCATTGTCGATATCAATTTATATAGATGTTAAAAAAAAAAATTAACCATTTCATAAGTGGCGGTTAACGACACAAAGGCATTATGTGTGGCTCACTCTCCTTCAATAAAGCTGTCAATTGAATGAACATAAACCTGCCTATTATGGGTTACCTAACGATGAAGTATTTCAAAAATGGATAGTTAGAACGCTTTAATTTTGCAGAAATTAGTTAATAAATTTGAGATTTTAATATTGGATTTTGATCGGAAAAATCCACCAAAAAAGCATCCAAAAAATCTCTTTAAAAATAACTCAGTTTTTTATAAAAAAATAATTTACACAAAAAAATTTCAATGTAATTTTCTTTTTCTAATTATTATTTTTTGTAAATTTAATGTTTCATTAAATTATATAAACAAAATTAATATCTTTTGAAATATATAATATCATCATTATATCAATAAAATGCAGTCGATATAAACTGATAAATGTATTCTTTCGAAATATATATTATCACCATTATAGAATATATATTATCATCATTATATTAACAAAATATAGTCGATATAAACTGATAAAAGTATCTTTTTAGTGATGTGGTTGTGCTGATTTGTACTTTTGTTTCCAAACTGTTAATAATAATCATAAACACCCAGCAGAAATTTTAACATAAGATAATTTGTCCGTATCCAAATTATTTGGAGATACAGAATAATATATCAACCAATGATTTCACTTAGGTCGTCATACATCATCATGTTTCTGTCTTGGACTTAACGTTCTAAAAATGTGGAAAATAATTTAAGACAGGTGAGGATTCGCTGCCAACTCGACAATATCAGGGTTCGCCGTAGGTAGCATTGTTCTGCTGTTACCACTTGATATTTCAATAACACCCACAGACAAAATGTGCTCACTCACCATGCTTTGGTTGTCCGAATGCTTCATGCAACCTATGACGAGTAGTAATTTTCCTCAACATTACTAACCAATACTTTTTGTCTTTGTTTGTTGACCTAAAGACCACCAATAGATACTAATAACCATGAGATGGGTTTGTATGGACTAGTGCACCTATCAACCATGCTGACTTTGAAATGAGGAATTACATGTGGTGGGTCATGGGTATACACAAAATAGACAAAATTCTAGGCATAATCTGGAACTAGGTCATCGTTCACGAAAAGGAAGGCCTAACTCTATACCCAAAAACTTCTAGTTATGGATAGCATTGTTGAGACCCAAATGGTGCTAACTTCATCAACCTGCACACTAGTGCAACGTGGCACCTCGACTGCATCATTGTAGGAGAAGTCACCAATAACTAATGTTGCATGTCATGTTAGACCATGTAACTCTATAATAGGGCTTAACAAGTAGTGTTTAGATGTAGGCTGAACTGAGCCTCTCATATGTACCAAATGTGAGTATATTTGATATGATTAATTAGAGTGCATAAAAAAATATAGATTTATGGATGATGTTATTATCCTCCACACACACACACACACATATTCTTCATCCATCTAATTATATTTTGTTTGTAGTTGTTTTCCCTCCATAGTGCTCTGCACAATCATATTGATGCACTAGTGCCATTTTTTTCCACCAATGCCACAATTGATGCTACCTATTCATTCAATGTACCACACAATCAGATATGGTAAATTAATACTATTGATCCAGGTTGATATTGGTGGTCACCCTCCTATTCCACTTAGAACTCCAGTTGGTTTCATCTTTTTCCTTGTTTGTTGCAACATTTACTATTTTTAACAATTTTTCAGGTCGTGGACTGATCCGAATTGGATCCATGAAAATTATCAAAGTACCATGACTGTATCAAATCAGGACAGACTTCGAATTTATGAACAAAGAGTTATCAAGAAGACCTCTGGAAAGTGGCATTTTGCAGCCAGCAATGAATGACTAGGACCTCGGTCAAAGCACGCTGACCGAGGCCCATGGAGACCGTGCAGGAGGTAAAACTGGCAGTCAGGAAGCTCGGATCAGGAAACGGAGGCCATTACTGATGCACGATTAGAGCTAATCACGCATCGCTAGGCAAAACCCCTCAAGAAGGAAAACCCCTGAGTGTTCGGTCGCATGGGAAGGTGGGAAACCATAGGGAAAGCGCTAAGGTGAAAGGTGGGTCCCGCACTCCAAAACTGACGAAATATCGAAGGCATATTGAGGTGGTAAGCGGATTTGGTAGAAAACGAGTGATTCCATTCATCGCACGATGCGTGTCTGGCAGATGAGAGAGAAAACCACCTCTCATCGCAGGCTAATGGTCGAGCAAGTCAACCGCGCAAAATGAGAGAACACCATAGGATCTCGGGGTTCCATATTTGAAGGCAGAGATTGCGCCCGATGGAGAAACTAGATCTGAAGGGAAAATAGGCTACAACACATAAAATTTTGAAGTTTGATTTGACCACTGAGTTGGCGGATGAGTCATTCCACAGTGTAATTGAAACACTGAACCATTGAAGAAGAGCTAGTGCAGTTCGTGAGAGGACAAGTGGCCATTTCCCTGTGGGACATTGGTGATGACACAGAGGTAGGGAGCTCCAAGTGAACAATAGCAGGCGATCTGAAGGGGTGGAAGAGGAAGTGAACAGTCAAGGACAAATTGGCTTTAAGCCATGAACATACAAAGAACAAAACAGAGCACGATAAGGAAGAACCAGAGAAGAAAAATAGTGATAGAAAAGGCAAAAGAGACAGTGAAGCAAGAAGCAGAAACCAAAGAGCCGAGCTGACCTAAGGCAGCATCAAGCAGACAGAACGAGGCTTGAGAGGTTCAAGCCATCCCTGTGAGGATATCTGTCAGGAATTGAGCACCATTGGTCTCATCCTATTAAATACCAGAGAGCTTAAGACTTGGTAAGGAAAGAGACTGTGCACTCTAGTGGCTTGGGGAATCTAAGAACCACCTTACTAAGCATCCTCTGTTTCAGGAGACTCAAGTGAGCTCCTCATTGTAAAGCTCTGCTTTAAAGACACAATAAAAGAAGTCCACCACTGAAAGCTAGACCAGAGACGTAGCCCTGGAGAATAGGGTGAACTCCTTATTAATGTGTTGTGTTCTTGTATTTGGTTATTGTGTTTCCGTTAATGTTTTCCATCTTCTAGTGTTTATGTATTTTGCAATCTGATCGATCCGTTTCCTAAAATAACATAGACACACACTAGCACATGAGTATGTAATACCTTCATTCATTATTTAATTAACTGAAATCACTCACGAGTGAATTTCGTATCATGGACTTCTAGAGTAGTTTTGAGCCCCCTAAATGGAATTTTTTTGAGGTCCGCAGTAGGTCCAAAGAAATAGGCATAAACCTATCGCAAATCTTGTAGTAATTGTAGGGATATTTCCAAAAAGGTATCGTATGCGCCAAACAGAGATAGTAGGACCAAGTTACGACCCTAGGAAGTTGGCTGCCCAGCTAACCTTAATGAGGCCCACAAACTATTGGCATTGCATCTTATGGGGTGAGGGTTTTGGTTGTTTACTGTTTTTCCTTGCTGTTCAATAATAAATAGGCCCTTGAGCCTCACTATAACATAGTTCATAGGCATGTAGTTGCCACATCTCTTCTTAGAGATAAGCTACCATCACCTGACCTACTTTATTTCCATTCTATATTGTAAGCACATTCAGTATTTCATATTAATGAAATGAAGTGTTATTTCTGCTGCATCTCTATATTTATAGTTATATATGTAATTTTTTGCATTCTTGTTTAAGTTCGGATCAACTATCCTTGCTTACAAATATTTTCATATAATCTTAGTCCATAGTATAGATTCTTTCCTTTTGTGTAATTGTATTGTTTGTTAAATTCTCTTAGAGATTGTAATAGCATGAGGGGAGGAAGTGATCCAGGTGGATATTGGTGGCCACATGCCTATTCCATTTGGACCCCAATATTGTCTCTTTCAGTTCTTTTTGTTTCCTTAATTGTAGCACAATTTACTATTTTTGGTAGTTTTTCGGGTCCTCAACTTCCGGAGCTGTTTTGAGGCCCTAAACACCATTTTTTACGAAAACAGAGAGATGAGAAAGGTCCCAATGCATCTTTCCTCTTTGATTTCAACCTTCTCTTCGAGATATTAAAAAATAGGTATTATGATAGCCAAAAAAAGATCGTAAGACAAAGTTATGACCCGAGGAAGCTAATGTACCAATTTACCCAAACGGGTCACATGATTTTGGCGCTTCATCTCCGAGGGTTAGATTTTTGGATATTTAGAATTTTCCATTGTTCCTCAATAATAAATATCCCTTTGAGCCCTAATGTAACTCAGTTCATAGGCATGTAGCCACCACATCTCTTCTTAGAGATAAGCTACCATCGCCTAAGCTAGTCTTATTTCCATTCTGTTGTAAGCATACTTCAATATTTTTCTATTAATGAAATGAAATGTTATTTTTGTTGCATCTCTGTATTTATGGTTATATCTATAACTTTTTGCGTTCCTATTCAAATCTGGATCAGTGGTATCATAGCGGTTTGCTCTTTCTGTATGTTTCTTTGCATGTCCCCAATGAGGTCGGGATATAAGGAGTTAGGGCTCAATCTGGTTGAACCTTTGCAAGATCGACCTCACAAATCCTGATGGCCTCCCATTACAGATGAAAAGAAAGATGAGGGAATAGGAGATCCTATCAAAATATTGCTCGAAGAAGCCCTCAAGCAACAAAGGAATGCATTGATAGACAAATTTTCCCAAATCCTTCAACAACTACCCAGGGGCGGTGCATCAACTTCGAATAGCTACTTTGAAACTGCCACACCCTTTAAGGTACAATTTAATTTTGACATTCCCATATTTTAGGGTCAGATAGATGCGGACATCTTAGATAAATGATTAAATATGTTGCAAGGATATTTTTTTGTTCATGATTTTTCCAGTGGGGAAATGATCACTTTTCCACTTCTCGAAGTCACCCCCCACGTCAAGGACTAGTAGGAAACCTACTGCTATCAGAAGGATGAAAGTACGAACTCATTATTTTCAATTGCAACCACTTGTAATTCATTCCAGGATACCATCAAGGAGCAGTACTACCTTGTTGGAAGCTATGAGGATATCTACATAAAGTGGACCATGATGTGGCAGGGAAGGGACCAAAACGTGCCAGAGTTTAATAATATTTTTCATACACTTCTCACAAAGTTGGGTATCAATGATTCAAAGCATCATTTGGTACTCAAATATCATGGTTACCTACACAAGAACATCCAGGAAGAGATGGATTTCCTGGACATACCCTCACTTGGCACGACATACCGATACGCTGTAAAGATCGAACAAAAGTTTAAACAAAGAAGCGAGACTTTGGATATGTGAATCCAAAGAACAAAGGAAAAAT
Organism: Pinus tabuliformis; assembly: GCA_031772625.1. NCBI lineage: Eukaryota > Viridiplantae > Streptophyta > Pinopsida > Pinales > Pinaceae > Pinus > Pinus tabuliformis. Next base: position 725,492,635 of record CM062819.1, read on the forward strand.
CCAAGGTAGGGTGATTGAAGACAACCTGTCAAAGCTTCAAGAAAGGAACACCATCACGAAATCAAAGAAGGACACAGGAAAGTGGTGTGAGTTCCATAAGAGCCCCACTCACAACACAAGTGAGTGTTGAACCAAGTAACCACTGATGGCTGAGTTGAAGGCTTCAGAATCAGATGCATGTTCCAACCTTGAGTTAGAACCCGACAAGAGTAATGAAAAAAGGAAGAAGGTTATTGATGTACATCCTAGTGCCATTTTTTCCACCGCCAAGGTGGAGAAGAATGAGCCTAATGATCCAGAGGAGGGAGAGTGTCTTTTCAGCTCACAAATGTGGGTGAACGGTTTGCCGCTACAATTCGTTGTTGACAATGGCAGCCAAAAGAACCTCATTTCAGAAAAGGTCATGAAACGGCTAGGCCTACTAACTATACCACACCTGTATTCATACATCATCCAGTGGCTTCACCAAGGATGAGATCTCTGAGTTAGCCAGCAGTGTCGCCTTCCCTACAGCATCAAGCCCTTCACAGATGAGGTATTGTGTGATGTTGCTCCTCTCGAAATTTGTGATGTATTATTAGGAAAAACATACTTGTGGAAGCGACACACTGTATATGAGTCTAGACCTCACTCAATGATCATTTATTTGAGTAATACATTATATAGGATATCAAAGGTAGCGGCACCTACCACCATCTCTTTGATATCTGTCAAGAAATGCAGTAAGATCATCTCCCAGAATAGGAAATTTATTTTCTTTCTGGTTTTCTCTCAAAGTAAGCGGAAGATCATAGCCACATCCATGACCCCCAGTAAGGGTTCCTCCACACAATAGAGGCAGCTGGATACGGTCATGAAAGAATACAGGTACCTATTCTCCTCACCCACAGGTGTATCACTGCACTGTCAATTCAAGCAGTCGTTTGATCTGACTCCTAGATCGCATCTACCCAATAGGCCGATATACCATCGCCCCATTGTGGAAAATTCCAACTACAAGTAGCGACGTGATCAACATCAGGTGCCACACAATTTTTAGGTGTTCAATAAATTCTAGTTGCATTTGTAGAAAGAATACCTTGCAAGATCCCATCGAAAACACATACCACTCCGATATGGTCCTTAAAGCATTACCAAGGTTTTGGGAAACAATTCTTTGGAGCATAACATTCCCCCATTCCTTGGCTTGCACTGCCCTCAACCATGCTTCCCACCATTACTGGACACATTAGAGATTGTAGAACATCTCACTAGGGACCATGTTCAATAGAAATTTCTCATCTCATGGAGGCACTCAATGCAATGGGGATCTTTGGTTCCTAAGGGGGGAGGAATGATCCAGGTGGATATTGGTGGCCAACCGCTTATTCCACTTGGACACCCAATAGTGTCTCTTTCGGTTTTTTCTGTTTCCTTAATTGTAGCATAGTTTACTATTTTTGGTTGTTCTTCGGGTCCTAAACTTTCGGAGATGTTTTGATGCTCTAAACAATGTTTTTAGGGAAAATGGAGAGTCTAAAATCGTCCCAAAATGGCTTGCATGTTCCTTTTGGCCTCCTCTTTGAGATATTCAAAATGAGCTATTATGATATCCAAACGAAGATGGTATGCCAAATTTACAACCTTGAGAAGTTGATATACCAATTTAGCCAAATGAGACCGACAGTTTTGGTGCTTCATCTCCTAGGGTTAGGTTTTTGGATGTTTAGGGTTTTCCATTATTCCACAATAATAAATAGGCCTTTGAGCTTCAATGTAACTCAGTTCAGAGACATGTAACCACCACATCTCTTCTCAGAGATAAGCTACCATCGTGTGAGCTAGTCTTATTTCCATTTTGTTGCAAGCATACTTTATTATCTTTTCGTTAATGAAATGAAGTGTTATTTCTACTGCATCTATGTACTAATGGTTATATCTATAATTTTTTATGTTCTTGTTTAAATTCAGATCACGAACCAAGCCCATGTCGGGAGGGAAAATGGTCTCCTTCTTGGTTATCACATTTCCAATTAGTTTTTCTTAAATTTTTATTTCATTATCTTATTTTGGTTTGCTAAACAAAATATTATAAATGCGTTTGAAGGTTACTCTTTTTTTTTAGTTCTCCACTCTATTGCCTTTGCATCGTTCACCATCATCCACATTTTTCTTATCATTTTCCCAGTGTTATTGTCACATTTCCCTGATATTTGATATTCATCTTACCTTGACTGAGGAACTTAATTCACTACTACAACCCAAGGGTGTTGATAATTAGCTTCCTCCACTACCATCACCATCCCATCCACCCATAGAGGTTGCATCCCTAGACCATTTGATAGCCTTTGAGTGGGTCGTGTAGCTAAGTGCTCCACCTATGATTGAATCCATCATTAGGGGAGATATTCATGCTAAGATCATTCATTGAAGATTTTTTTATTTATGATGAATCTAATTGATTCTAGGATTTTTTTGTTGAAATTCTATACTTTGAATATTATATTGATAGGTTTGGAAGGTGGAGTAGGATGAAACCATCTCAATTTATTATAACATATTTAGTGAAATTTTTTTTATCTTAATTATAAAGTATTAGATTGTAAGTTTCAAATTTATCATAAAAAGAAAACCTAACGGGAATTTTGTTTCCTTGTTCAATCCATAGAGGAACAAAACAGACCATAAAATATAAAATTTTGAACTCATTCTTATAGAAAGAGGAGAAAGATCAATTTTTGGGATCCAAATTATGGTGGTGAGGGTGGAAGTGGTCAATGGGTGACCAATGACATGAGAAATCCTTCCTATATTAGAGATAATTTCTATATAGGTCATCATATGCCATACTTCCATGTTTAGGGATGAAGTGTCATTTTGTGTATTGGTCACATTATTCATGAGATATCATCATGTAATGAGATGCCCCACTATCCACTAACCATACCCTACATGTAATGGGCTTAGAAAGATAAGGAACCAAGGAAAATTCATACTCATACTTAGGCTAAATCATCTATATATTCCAATTTAGTTATATGTGTCTTCCCCATGCCCTTGTTCTTGTTTGGAAATTGACCTACATAGTGTCAATATTTATGACATGCAAACTAATTGAATTTTCTCATGTCCTTTTTGATTGAATAAGCCTGCCTACCAATGTTATATTTAACTTGAGATTTCCCTTGTTTTCTTTGCTAACAATAGAAAGGTTCTTCTTATCCACATCTATACATTTTCGACCAATCAATGAGTCCTACCAATTCTCCTTTTGGGTAAAATAATTCCATTTTCCAAGTCCAACCAATAATCTTGTTACATGAAAGGATTCTGATCACAAATATAACCCATTGTTTAAATAAATCAATTAAGACAATATTAACAAGTTCATCATGTTGCACATATTACCGAAAAGCTACAAGTCCTTCTCAAATTTGTTGAAGCATAGTGAGGTATGAAGGCACAATTCCTAATCTATTTACTTCTTTTGTTTCTCAACTTGTCTTTCAACAACACCATATGGTTCTAACTATTGCTTTGGTAGAAAATTTTCAAGGATATCCACATGTTATGGGATATATTCTTTCCTAATATGTGAGGTACCACATGATCCTTTTTAAAATCCAAATTGATGTGTTTATATTGCAAATTCTTCAAGTGGCTTATGTTGTAGTATCCAAACAAACTTGCAGATGAGTCTCAACAAACTTCCACAAGGTGTTCTCCATGACAATTAGATTGATCCTACCCTTCAATGGATTGAAATTATATACTCATTAAAACTAGTCTTCAAAACTCACTCCACTCAAATTCATCTCTTCCACGTCAAACTTTTAGCCACAAAACCCTTGATAAAAATAAAGAATTTCTAAATAAAATTTGTTGTTATAACTCTTGCGTTATTGATATTAACTTATTTAGAGTTTCTATAGCTATGAAAATATTATGTACTAGATTTAGATTTAAATTTCCTAAATCTATTTTATCCCGAGAAATTTACTTTACTCAAGAAGTATATCTACTATTTTAAAATAAGTTCCAAAAATTATTAAAAAAAAATACTCTCGTACTTTTATCTAAAACAATTTAGCATAGAAATTCTCCAAATAATTTGTCACAAAAAATAGGCACAAGAACATAATGGAATTGCCCCGAAAAAAATTCTCTTTCATTAAAATATTCTTTGTTAAATTAGGGGCTCCCTTACTATGAAAATTGGCCCTAAGAAATATAGAAATTACAATAGAAATAAACATGGAAATTGAAAAAAATAAAAAACTAGTAATATAAATATCCTTCTCACACATGCCGAAATAGGCTACTTGGCCTTCCACATGTGGTTAATCATTGTACATGCACTTTGGTAAATTTTTGTGGCTCATTTACCATTTCTCCATCCTCTCAAACCTACAATTATCTCTCACAAGTCTACTTGAACCTCTCTAAATGAATGTTTCTTCATCCTCTCCCTTGTGCTCATTTTATATTTCAAATTGTGAAAAATTCATAATCGTTAATCTCCAAAGTGATTGATGGCTAGAATTAAATCATAAACCACTTAGATTAGTGGCTAATATTATATCTAAGTTACTTTAATAATTAATTTATCCTTATAAATTCTCATTTAGCCAACATTATTCAATTAACTTAATTAATGTTTTTTTCTTAAGTTAGACTTAGAGAATAAATCATATTAGTTTTTCACCCCAAACAACCACTTAAGAGGAATTCCATTGCATGTAATACACTAACCTATGTAGAATACCTTCTAAGCCTACAAAATTAACACTTTTTGTGTTCTAACAAGAAGCTAAGTAAATATCACATTATATTCAAAAAAAAATTCAAGTAAACGGTTTCATCATTTCCCAAATCCATATGTGTTTGCCACAAGGTTTTGTAAACAATTTAAATAGAGTGGTTTTACCTTTCACAATTTGACACTTCTATTGAAGTCTTGATCATTTATGTCGTCTCATATTTTGAACTGATAGGATCAATAAAAAATAATGATGTGAATACGTTGCAAGCCATAGCAAAAAGGTAAATCATTTCCATAAATATTATTTGATGGAAAAAAAAATTAAAGGGGGAGAGGAACTTATAAATTGTAATATACCCAAGGCGTACAACAAACAAAATTGTTATGTATTGTTAATTATGCGATAAAAAATTAATCTTGAAATAATATTCATAGAAAATTTGTTATGTAATCATAAACGGGTAATAATGATAAGTCATTCCAATAGACAAAAGACATAACCTGTCACCTGCCATGTGCATTTATATGCATACATTGGAAACAATGAATCATTAATCACGCATATATTCTTATAATAAATAATTATTCTATAACATGGATTATTCTCTTCCTGATGTTGTCATGAAGTGAACTACTAGGTTCACTATAATTGGTAGGATCTTGCTACCTATATAGGGAATGTATGCAATTTTATGAAGATAAGTAGAGAAAATATTTCTTCACAATGATGGGTAGAAATATAAATATTGCACCAGAATTGGAAAAAAATATATAAATTAGCAAACCTTTAACTATGGCATAAAAATAAAATCGTATTTGAAATTCCAGCCAATCCTATGATCATACATAATTAAGAACATTGAGGTTACAACGTCTCTGTATAATTCTACATAAATGTAGAGAAAATCTAGAACTATATACCATGTACAATGTCAACTAACTATAAAAGAAATATATCATATTATATTATTCACATAGAATAAAATCTTTATGACATTGGGGGGATGGATCTAACTAGGTACAGAATGGTCTCATCTACTATAATTGTGATTGAAATTTCAAACTTATGTGATGATCTTTGTAGTACCAAATTTCACATTTGTAGACATTTTTATTGTATTCATTGACCAAGTCTTTATAAATATATGCATATATCATTAAATTACTTATGAAAACCATGCTCTAAAACTGTCATGAATAGAGATAATAGTGAAAAATGGATTTACATCAGAGTACTTTCTTTTACTAATTCAATATTCAATTTAACACCCTCCTCCCACATCTACCCAAGTAACTAGCCAACCAGGGTAACATGTGATGAGAATTCACTATGATATGATTTGACCTCTTAATTCAGCTTAAGTGAAACCAATGGAAACACACTATACAAACCTTCTACATTAACAACAATATCTCCAAGAACAATCCAAACCTCGAACATAACTAGCCCCTAGGTCCCACTGAGATTTTAGACCAATTAACCCCTAGGTGCGCCCATGATATGGGCATGTGTGCATCTATAAGTCTCACGATACTCCCACAACATGGAATGCCAACATATAAGGATTGTTTTGCTCCACGTTGTGCTAACATCCCTAGTATTCATGCCACTTGTTCAAGCACAAGTCCTAAGTCACAACCCAAATTTAATGATACCTTCAGAACATAAAGATAACAAGGGAATGATCAAACAAATGCAATTGCTTGAAAAAACACTTGAATAGACCCCTATTATCCATAATAGGAATTTTTTCAAATGTACCAGACATATGTAATCTACAGGTGTAAACAAAAGATCTAAGCACAAGGTTCTCATACTCATCTAAGAATCACTAAGAAGCAATGATGCCTCAACACATTAGCTACAGTTTCATCCATTAGGCCATAGATACATTTTTCATTCATTTACAAGTGAAAATATGATGATAGCCATATATAGCTACTGACATAATGCATGTTCATAACCAACATAATAGCAACATAAATACTAAGGAAACAACAACCATGTAATCCACATATAAACAAGTACAATACTCATAAAATAACATGGATAAATAACCTCATATTAAGGATGAAATGGCAAACCATTATGGGAATTCCATGAACCACTCGGCCATAGACATGGTTAAGCCAAAAATCTCTTCAGCCAGTCATGCTCATGCCATATTCCAAGCATGAATGTGGGATCTCTTAAAGCACATCAATCCAAAACCATCTAGGCTTCCAAAGGCCAACCACCTTAACCAATCAAACATTAATTCCACCTCATGGTCAAACATCAAAAAACCATCATCAGATTGGTCTCTACCCAAGCATTCCAGGGCTCTATAAAGTTTCTTCCAACCAAGGCTTCCATGAATAGTAGCTCAACCTACAACTTACTCCAAGATCTAGAGAGTTTGTCCAACTAGGGCTTCCAGGACTAGTAACTCAAACCATCAAGGGCTTCTAGAGAGTTTGTCCAACCAACTCTTCTATGACTATTAACTCAACCCAAGTTGTTGCAGGGATTCTAGAGCGTTTGTCCAATGAGGGCTTCCAGGAGCTAGGAACGCAACCCAAGCTAAAGGAAACATGAGAACCAACCAGAAAAGAAAATAAATAAACCCACAAAACCATGACTGCCAAAAGAATGGAAAGGTTAGGCAAATCCACTTTCAATTCAAGAAATCATCCATGCCAGTGACAAATCATAACCAATAAGCCGCATGCATATGCCATGTATGCCAAAAATAGTGAGAAAAACATACATGCAACTCAATACCTATAAGAACCCATTGTAGTTGTTGATCATGATGTCCTTGCACTTTCTTGCTCTTCCTTTTCCTTCTGCCTCAAAAACTCCAAGTATGCCACACTTCTCCACGAGTGCTCCAAGAAACTCTAAGTGTCCAAGAGTATGAGAGAGATTAAAAAAAAGAGAGAGCTCCAAAACTGAACTGACAAAAGTTTTTGAACTCATCCTCATAAGCATTTTTATGAATGAGGCCTCTATTTTATTCATTTTCCAATATTTTCCCACATTTTCCTCCTCACATGAAACCTATAACCTTTCATCTCCCTTTCCTCTTAATTTCCATTATTTTCATAAATAAATGTACAAAAATGTCGTTTTACCTTCCCAAATCCTTTTCCATTACCTTTCCCAATTTACTTAGCCAGTAATTAACCACAAGTGATCCCTATCACTATTCTTTTACCAAGCATTCAAATTGGAATAAGTGTCTCATCAACCATGGTTATTATTTGCCTTTATTAACTTTTATTACATGGAATTTTCACTAGGTTTGTTACAGAACCCTCCTGTTATGAAACCAGCTCACAAAAAGATAGAAAAGATAGTTGAACACCTTAGAATTCAGCCTCTTCGAGGGGGCAACCTCCTTTACATTACACAAAAGAACAATTCTTGGATGATTCAAATGACAAAACCTCTTTTCTATATATAAGAGTCTAAGGGTTCACAATATAACCAAGCCGACCTAGCAATAATAATATAAAGGCACAAAAGTAACAATAGAGGGATTCTATGGGGCACAGTAATAACAATGTGGGGACAATAGGGGCACAACAATATTAATAAGGGATACAACTACAATATTAATGGGGGCATCACTAGTATTATAGGGACCTAACATGCCCCTCTCCTTCGAAAAAGTGTTGTCCTCAATGCTTGAGTAGTTCTAGATGCTTTTGTATAAAATTCACATCTTCCCATGTGGAACCTTTAGCGGATAAGTTCTTCCACCTAATGAGATACTCTGAAATGGATCAATTCATAGTTGTCAAGTTCTTATATCTATGACTGCTTCCGGTTCCAATATAACTTTTCCTTCCTCATCATGTTCTGGACATATTGTTCGAATTGGGAGCTTGTCGCCTATAACCTTCTTTAAACATGAAACATGGAAAACTGGTGCACTCGAGAAGCTGCAGGAAGATCCAATTTGGATGCCATAGCACCGATCTTTTGCAACACCTTGTACAGACCATAATACTTTGGTGACAATTTGTTATCCTTCTTAGCTTGCTTGAGGGATATTTGTTTATATGGTTGTAGCCATAGGAATACCCAATCACCTACATCAAAACTTTTTTCACTAGATTTTGATCTGCCTGTTGTTTCATTCTATTATGCGCCAACATGACGTTATCCTTTAAGAGTTGGAGAACTTGTTGTTGATGCTCGATGTGATGTTCCACTACTTGAACCTTAAATTTTTCTCTTAAATATGATGTGATGGATGGTGGTTGATATGGGGTGATTTTTGTTGCAGTATAGAAGGAAGTGTTATACCACCATTCAGCTAGAGGGGACTATTTGACCCATTGTGTCTCTTTATCATATACAAAGCAACGAAGATATCCTTCCAAACATTTGTTTACTATCTTCGTTTTCCCATCAGATTGAGGATGATAGGATGAGCTACGAGCTAACTAAGTACTAAGATAAGAAAATAATTATGTCCAAAAATTACCTGTAAAAATGGGATCTCTGTCACTTACAATAATCTTTGGGTTTCCATGTATCTTTTGAATTGTTTCCATAAATGTCGTAGAAACTGTCCTGGCTATAAATGCATGTGATAATGCACAAAGGTGTGCATACTTGGTAAGTCTATCAACTATCACCATGATGACACTCTTTCCCTCAGACTTGGGTAAACCTATGATAAAATCCAGTGAAACCTACTCCCAACATTGGCTTGGAATGGATAAAGGTTGTAATAGACCTGTTGTCTTAATTATTTTAGCTCTATTTTGTTGGCATACCAAACATTCCCTCACAAACTTTTGAATATCTGATTTAAGGCCATCCCAAAAGAACTCCTTAACCCTATGGTAAGTTCTTAAAAATCCCGAGTGCCCTCCTAAGAGAGAAGCGTGCAATTCCAGAAGAATCTTTTGTTTGAGTTTGGAATTCTTACAGAGGTATAAGCGATCTTTGTACCATAACGAATCACTTTTCCAGCTAAATGTATCAAATGCACGGGAATCTTGTTGTAACTTTTGAATAATTTCCCACACTTCTTCATCATTCTTCCATTCCTCCCTTGCTTCGTTTATCCAATCTGGTTCGATAATAGAAATGGTGCACAAAAATGCTTCCACATCCTCATCCTTCCTTGAGAGTGCATCTGCCACAACATTTTGCTTCACTTTTTTGTATATGATTTCAAAGTCATAAACCAACATCTTTGTGACCCAATTTTGTTGTTCTTCAGAAGATAATTTTTTTTCTAAAAATTATTTAAGGCTATCATGATCTGTTTTTACCTTGAAGTGTCTTCCCATTAGGTAGGGTCGCCATTTCTTAAGTGCATGTAGTATTTCCAACATTTCCTTCTCATAAATAGCTTTGTGTAAATACTTCCCCTTGATTAGACAACTTTTGAAAGCAATGGGTCTTTCATGTTGCATTAAAACAACACCAATTCCATTTCTAGAAGCATCACATTCCATAATAAAGGTTTTTGTGAAGTCTGGTGTAGCTAAGACCGGTGCTTGGCACATTGCTTCTTTAAGATATTCAAAGGCCTTTTTTGCTTCTGGAGCCCATGAAAATGCATCTTTCTTCAACAATGTTGTTATAGGTGCTACTATTCTCCAATAATTCTTAACAAACTTGCGATAATACCCTGTCAACCCGAGAAATCCTCGTAAACGCTTTATGGATGTGGGGATTTCCCATTCCTTAATGCCTTTCATTTTGCTATGGTCTACCTTAACTCCTTCATGAGATACAATATGACCCAGATATTCCACCTCTTGTACTCCAGAGAAACATTTGGATATTTTTTCATATAATTGTTTCTCCTCCAATAGTTGTAGCACCCTGTCAAAGTGTTCAACATGATCCTTCCAAGACTTTTTGTAGATTAGTATATCATAAAAAAATACTAACACAAATTTTCTAAGGAAGCGTTTGAAAATGGAATTCATCAAACCTTGAAATGTAGAAGGTACATTGGTAAGGCCAAAAGGCATGACCAAAAACTCATAGTGACCCTCATGAGTTCTAAATGTTTTTTTGGAATGCCTTTAGTCTTCATTCCGATTTGATGATATCCTGAATGAAGATCTAACTTGGTGAAGTAAATTGATCCATGCAATTCATCCAATAATTCATCAATGACAGGAATGGGAAACTTATCTTTAATAGTGAGCTTGTTGAGCTCCCTATAATTTGGACACATGCGCCATGATCCATCCTTCTTGTGCACCAATACTACTCGAGCAGAGAAAGAACTTTGGTTAGGTTGAATTATACTAGCCTCAACCATTTCTGCAACCATACATTCAATTTCAGTCTTTTGGGCATAGGGATATCTGTACGGCCTGATGTTGTGAGGAACACTTCCTGGAATGATCACGAATAGGTGGGAGACCTTTGGGAGTCTCAAATACCTTGGAATGATCGTCCAAGACTTTTTGGAAATTTGGAGAAATTGATGATTTCGATGTGGAAACATCTAGTAAACATAATTGTCCAATTGCGGCTCGTTGTCCTTTTTTAGAAGCTTTTTCATACCATTAGAGCTTATTATCTTTCCTGGTTTCCCTGCAATACCCCTTAATTCAACTTCCTTTCCTTCTGCATAAAATTTCATGAAAATTTCTTGAAAGTTAAAAGCTATTGTACCCAAGAATTATAGCCATTGGACTCCTAGTACAACATTAGCACCTCCCATTGGAATGGAAATCATTGGGATTTTCAATACATGTTCTCCCATGGATACCTTGACATTATTGCAATTTCCATAGCAATTTATCGTTCGTCCATTTGCAGCCATCACTTGACACTCTAGTGCTAGATATAGGAAGCAATTCAATTCTTTTGCTATCTTACAATGAATAAAATTATGGGTACTTCCTAAATCAATCAACATTGTTACCTTTTTCTTCTTGATTTGTCCTTCTATCTTGATGGTTTGAGGAGTGGCAATTCTAGCCAATGCATTACAAGATATGGTCGGATTCATTTCTTCTTTATCTAGGCTTTGTTCTTGGAGTATATCCTCTTCTTTTGACCTTTCTTGCTCTTTTTCTTCTTCCTCTTCACAATATATGTAGAATAATTTCCTTTCAACACACTTATGACCTTTAGTGTATTTTCTATCACAACTGTAACAAAGCCCTTTTGCTCTTTTTTCTTCCAATTGTTGTGGTGTCAACCTTAGAGGTTGTGGAAGGCTAGGGATAACAGCACTTCCATCTTTATAGTTGTGAGTGGTATGCTTCCTAGTTGCCATAATTTTGCTTTCCATTTTTCTTGCTAGCCTGAATGCCTTCTCTAATGAATCAAGTTCCCAAGGGAAAACATCATGTTGGATATTATCCTTTAAAGTCCCTATGAACACATCAATCCTATGCTCCTCTAGAATATTTTTTACCCTTATGCTCAATTTTTGGAACTCCTCAATGTGCTCCATTATTGAACCCCTTTGTTTGAGACCTATCAATTGGCTAAAAAAAGTGTTGCTTTTTTTATCCTCATAATGTTTTATTAATTCTTCCATAAAAATTGCCCAAATGTTAATTTTTTTACGAGAGCAAAGCCATTGACACCATACAAACTGATTTGGTTCCAAATATAAACTTGCAATACATACCTTTTGTGTGTTTTGCATGTTATTGAGATCGAAAAATTGCTCCAACTGTAATATCCATGTTGCGGGATCCTTGCCATCAAACTTTTTCATATCGATTATTAGAATATGGTGGGTCTTCGATCCAACATTAGAGTCTATGGAATCATGATTAACATTTCCTTTGTTCTCATCATGAGTTTCCTCTACTACCCTTTCACCATTAGTGACCATTCCTTGTAGAAGCTTATTCAAATTTATCTTCAATTCTTCCATCTTATCATCCATGCCATCCATTTTAGCATCCATGCCATTCATATTAGCTTCCATGCCATCCATCTTAGCTTTTACGCATTTCCTTAAACACTCCAGCTTAGCTTCTACACCTTTCTTTAAACCATCCATCTTAGCTTCGACATGTTTCTTTAAACCATCCATCTTAGATTCTATTACTTTTTGTGCAAGTGACACTTGTTGCACTTGGTCTCGTAATTTTGATATATCATGTTGCATTTCTTCCTCTTCTTCATGAGTCATGCTAGAGCTTTCAAGTTTCTTACTAGGTGTTTGCATTTTCTTTCCTCGATGCATCAATTACCGATAATAATGCTTTACTATGCCCTTTGAATTCCTTCAAACTAATTTTTCAAACCAAGCTTATGCAAAATTTAAAAAAAAACTATGTGCACATTTTTTCACTTTGTAGGAGCTTGATATTGAATATGATGTATCTATGTAATTTCGGATCATCAAGTTCTGAAATTGCGACCTGTAGTAGCCCACTATGTCCTTTTTCCAATGCCACCAGTCTGATCCAAATTGTATTCTCCAGGGAAGGGTTATGCACAATCTCCCAAGATGACCTGATTATAGACCTTTCCAGAAGAGCAAACTTGTATGAAGAGCCATGTGTCACTGTTTCGACCTTCTTATGCACCTTCTTACAAAATTTCAATCTGATGCTCAGAGAGAAAGTTATGACAATTTTCGCCAGGTCACCTACTGGGAATTTAATTCAGGAGTATGCAAAAAGACCAGCTTCCTCAGATCATATCTCCATAAATATAGTGCAAAAAGATCTGAAATTCAGATCCGAGGTTCAGTGTGATTTCTTCTCAAATAGGTTTTTTTTTTTTTTCGCTTCTGAAATATCGCAGAAAAAGAGTTATAGAAAAAATTCCACGATGACCTATTTGGAGCAGTGAAAGCCTAGAATCCAAAGCTCTGATACCAAATGTTATTAAACCAACTCACAAAAAGATTGAAAAAATAGTTGGACGCCTTAGAATTCAGCCTTTTAGAGGGGGAAACCTCCTTTACATTACACAAAAGAACAATTCTTGGATGATTCAAATGACAAAACTTCCTTTCTATATATAGGAGTGTAAGAGTTCACAATATAACCAAGCCGACCCAACAATAATAATATAAAGGCACAAAAATAACAATCGAGGGATTCTATGGGGCACATTAATAACAATATGGGGACAATAGGGGCACAACAATATTAATAAGGGATACAACTACAATATTAATGGGAGCATCACTAGTATTATAGGGACCTAACACCTCCCACTTTGGGGAACACCATACTCGGTGTTCAACAATGCTTATAGCCACAAGTTTGTTGTAATCAAAACATACTACCCATGGAGCTTTATAACTTAGCTCATTGCAGTATTTACAATCATTATCTTGATGAGAAGAAAACCAACATGACAATATAACAAATATAACATCATAATGGAATGACACCCATACCACTTATTGGAGCTCTATAACATAGCTCATGGTGGTATCTACATCCATATACCAAAAATAACCAAAACATGTACCAAAAGCATACACCAAGACATATACCAAAACATCCACACCAATAGTGAATAAGGAAGGATGCATATCCCGCATCTCATATACCATCTCCCATGTAGCTTCGTTGGGCCCAAAGTTATTCCATTTCACTTTAACCTTCTTGATTGCTTGGTTTCAGAGCATAAACATATTTCTCTGTAATATACACAGAGGCCTTAACAAGAATTATCCATCAGGCCCCGCCCATAATATAAACCAATCAATCACATGATCAACATCTTTAACATACTTCTTAAGCAATGACACATGGAAAATATCATGGACTTTCATTGTCAGAGGTAGTTCAAATTGAAAGGCTACTGGCCCAATCCTCTCAATAATCCTGAAAGGTCTGAAAAACTAGGGTGCCATATTGGCAAATGATCCAATATGAAAAGATCTATTCTTTGGTTTGATATGCAAGTACACCTATTCCCCAACCTAGATCTCCTTGAACAACTTGTTCTGATATACATAGCGCTTCTGTGTATCCTGTGCTACTTTAAAATTACTATTGATTACCTGTATTTCCCTCCATGTTTGCCAACATGTCTAGTCCAATCAACATCATGTTAACTAGATCACTCCAATTGATAGCAGTATTACAATTATTCGCATACAATGCCTCAAGCAGACTCATCCTTAGTGGATCTCGGTACCCATTGTTGAAAGAGAACTTTACTAGTGGAAGTTACTCTTCCCACTTCCAGTGGTGATGCATCACATACATCCTCGACATATCCTATTAACCCTCTTTGTATGCCCATCTATCTTTGAATGATAAATTGTATTGAAGGCCAAGTTTGTGCCCAAACCTGCAAATAACTCCTTCCAAAACTTGGAAGTGAACTTCACATCCCAGTCTAATACAATATTCTTTGAAACTCCATGTAATCTGACCATGTCCCCAATGAATACATGTGCTGCATCACTTTTTGGTAATGTAGACTTCACTAGAATGAAGTGCACTACCTTGGTCAAATTGTCCACCACTATCGTGATGAAATCATGCTCTCTCACTTTCCTCCATAAACCTTTGATAAATTACATAGAAATGACATCCCATTTCCACTTTGGGATCTTAGTTGGTTGTAGCAGTCTACCAGGATGCTTACACTCTACTTTCACCTACTCGAAATCCAAGCACCTAGCCCAAACTCTACTACATCCTTCTTCAGATTCAACCAATAATAAAAATTATTCATTGTGGTCAATGTATTCTAGTAGCCTTAGTGACCTAAATATGGTTTTTCAAGAAACTCCCTCAAGGTCACCTTCCTAATCTCATTGTTATTTGCCACATATTTCTTGTCCCTAAATCTAACTAGTCCATTTGTCGTGAGATGACAGTCTAGATCCTATGCACCTAGACCTCTACCACTACTTATACATGTATTTTTACTACTATATGTACCTCTACTTGTACTCTGCTACAACTTGTACACAATATCGATATACATGTCATCCTATTGACCTACTTGCAAGATCCTATCCTGCATATTTCTCCTGTAGGAGCTCATGTTGCTAAGTGATTTATCTATATCCACCTACTAAGAGCATCTGCCACCATGTTCTATTTACCTTTGAGATACTTGATATCAAAGTCAAAATCATTGATCGTGGCCAACCACCAAGCTTGACTTCCATTTAGATTTGGTTGGTAAAATAGGTATCACAAAACCACTATGATCATTCATCAATAAGGGCCTTGTGCCCAAACTATAGTGCCCCCACATCTTCAATGCATGTATGATCGCTTCTAACTCAAGATCATGTCTCGAGTAGTTATAATCATGCTCATTTAGTTTACATGACTCATAGCATACCACGTGTCCATCCTACATAAGGACTCCACTAAGTAATCTCTTGTAAGCATATGTACATAGTACAAACCCTTTGTCTAGATTTGCAATATTTAACACTGGAGCATGTGTCAACAACTACTTAAGCTGCTCAAAACTGGCTTCATAGTACTCTATCCATTCAAACTTCTTACCTTTCCTCTACAACAATGTAATAGGATAAGAAATCTTTGAGAAGTTCTTGATGAACCTCTTGTAATAACCTGCCAATCCCATGAAGGAACTCACCTCATCTACATTTCTAGGATCTACCCACTCCATGATACCTCTTATCTTTTTTAGATCCACTGCTACGCCATGCTTGGAAGCCACATGTCCTAGGTAGTGTACCTTAGTATGAAACGAACTAGAATGGTTGAGCTTAGCATACAATTGATGCTCTCTCAACAATCTCAACGTTGCTAAATTCTCGACATGCCCTTCATGATTTTGAGAATATACCAATATATCATCAATGAACACTATAACAAAATTGTCCAAATACAAATGCAACACACTATTCATCAAGCACCTAAAGGTAGTTGGAGCATTAGTTAAACCAAATGTAACTACAACAAACTCATAACGCCCATACCTCGTATGGAAAGTTGTCTTGTAGATGTATTCTTCTTTAATGCATACCTGATGATATTTGGATCTCAGACCAATATTCGAGAACATTGTTGCCCCCTTCAATTGATCGAACAATTAATCAACCCTTGGTAACAAATACCTATTCTTGATGGTCACTTTGTTTAAATTCCAATAGCCAGTGCATAATTTGAGAGTACCATCCTTCTTCTTTAAAAATAGTATTGGTTCACCCCATGGTGATACACTTGGCCTAATGTATATGTTTTCCAACATTTCATTCAATTGTTGCTTCAACTCTACCAACTTTGTTGTACTCATCTTGTAAGGTGCCTTTCATGTTGGAGATACCCCTCACACCAACTCAATAAAAAATTGTACTTCCCTGTGAGGTGGAAACTCATAGAAATGGGTAACTTCTTAAAACATCTGCATCCTTGACTTCTTTAGCTTTGTCACTAGAAATATGCATAGCAATTAACACACACCCTTTCCTGCGACTACACTTTACCTGCATAGTTGTCACCATCGTAATTGATTTTTCCTCCTTCTTACCTCACAAAGCTCTTGGTTATCCATTTTTGTCTAAGCACTAGATGTCTTTGTCATAACAATTCACCTTGGTTCTATGAACATACAACCAATCCATGTCAAAAAACATATTGTATGATCCCAATGGTAATACATTCAAATGTGTTGTGGTAGGCACACCATTCAAATCAAATGCACACGCTCTTACCCAATGTGGAACTTTCTTCTTTGTACCTGTAGCCAACTCACTAACGAACACTCTACATCCACTTATTTATTCAAACCACACTTATCCACCAGGTCAAGGATAACATAACTAAAATTATATCTAGGGTCATTCAAAATAGAAACAACTTGATCACAAAGCTTACCATCCATCTCAATGATATATTCCTAATGATCTTCCTATCTGTTATCTAGTGCTGAATAGATATGAGGAACTCTTGTGCCTCTTTTGAACTATATATGTGAGGCCTACCACCCTAATTTTGTAGATAATATCTCCTGCAATGATCTTTGCCACAATTCCAACACTCTATAGGCTTCCACCCTGCATCCTTTTTCTACTCCTCAAATCAATGTCCATGTCCTCTATTAGATGCATGGAACTTCTTGGATGGTGATGCATTCTCTTTATCACTTAACCTTGAGGTATTTCTTTCTTCTTGTCCCATTTTTCTTTGCTCTTTTCATTACCATTCTAATTGATATTAGTCTTAGATCTACACCTTGATTGCTCATATCAGTGATTTAGCTTTCAAATGGCCTCCTCCAATGATCTAGGCTCATCGAACTCACTCTTGTCTTTGAATTCAATTGGTAACCCACTATTGAATCTCTTAATCTTGGCCTTCTCCTCCTTGAGGTAAGGCACATACCTCAGTAGCTCAAAGAACCTGCTAATGTGCTTCTCAGCTATCATCAATCCCATATTTAGCTCATAGAATTATTTTTCCTTGTCATCGAAGCATCTCTCCAATAGGTACTTATTCTTGAATAGACTCTCAAACTCACTCCAAGTCAAGTCCTCCTCATGAACACCTCTAACATTCTTCAAATATTCCCACCAAATTTCTGCTTTACCTTTGAGACTAATTATGTAGCTATTTTGGCTTTCATGTTCTTTGAGTAATCATGCAAGCTCAAGAGCTTTGTCATACAAAGAAACCATGCCTCTGCATCCCGTGATTTCTCCATCTCTCCTTCAATGTAGGTGTATTTTATTTCATAAACTCATTCAGAAATTATCCTATACCACTCCTCATATAATGATGATAATGATTTCAATCATCATGCCTGTGAGAACCAAAACTATAATAGTACTTGTGTCTATCACTTCTCCTATCTGTGGTATCCAACAATCTGCCATCTCTAACCATGTCATCTCCATCTGACCTATGACCACCATGTGACCTACTTCCATATTCCCCATTATTTTTTTCCTCATTCTCATGGCTAATCCAAAGTAGTCCTTGTTGCTACAATTTTAAAAAAATATGAAGTAATCCAACATTTACCTCTACTTGTTTCTCTTGTGCTTATATGCTTATGTCATTGTCTACCTTTCAACTCCTTATTTCTTCCCTTAATATTCTCTATGTGTCTAAAAAATAAGAAGGCTTCCCAACACCATATTGTTCTTCTGATCTATAGGGAGGGTCTTAAGAACTTTCATTTATAGTCTTTCTATTCATATTTGATAATCTTCCTACAAGGTATCTCATGTCAGCTAAACCAAATCAAAACAAACCAACATACCTTAGTATAGTTCGGGGAGGATACCTCATCTACAAGATCAACAAATTAACACAATACATGTGTAACATAGTCATAATAACATAGAGAAGTATAACACATAAGCATGTAACCATATCAATATAATTCTAGCTAGAGTCAGTCATCAATGCATGACCATATCGACTACATGTACTATGAAATCATGCATGATAGAAACCACTACATCAATGTACACTTGACCACATGTGAATGCTAACATGCATAAGAAATGAATAATCAACCATATAATCATTATGACATTCTCCACAAAAACACCATTAACTTCGCATGGCGACATCACTACAACTGTGACTGATACCATATAAATGCAACAAGCACAAGTTCTTACAACATAATAAACACATATGCAATCAACATGAATGCATGACCAACACACTTCCCATCTAGTTCAAGGGGTGAACCATGCTCTAATACCACTCCGTAACACACTCCTCCCACTTCTATTGAAGTAACCAACCAACCAGGGTAATTATGTGATGAGAAGTCACTATGATATGATTTGACCTCCTAAGTCCCCATAAGGAAGTGGGATCGATAGAAACACACCATACATGTGATCCACATGAGCAACAAGAGCCCCAAGAACCATCCCAACTTCTCACGTACCAAGCCGCTAGGTCCCACTGAGTTTTTAGACCAATTAACCTCCAGATGCTCCCATGATATGGGAATGCAAGCTTCCAAATGCCTTTGGACACTCCCACATCATGGTATGCCAGCATTTAGGGACTACTTTTCTCTGTGTTATGCCAAAATCCATGGGATTTGAACCACTTTTTGAGGCCCAGATCCAAGGTGAAAGCCCAGAATTCATTTATACCCTTAGAACAGAAAGGTAACAAGGGAATGATGACACAAATGAAATTACTTGGACAAACCCGTGACTATACCCCTACTAGCCATGATAAGAATTTTGTTAAACATATCACACATATGTAATCTACATGTGTAAACAATAGATCTAAGTATAGGGGTCTCATACTCATCTGAGAAGTGATAAGAAGCATTGATGCCTCAACATCTTAGATGCAATTTCATCCATTAGGCCATAGATACATTGTTCATTCATTTACAAGTGGAAACATTATGAGAGCCATACATAGCTACTGTCATAGTACATGTTCATAACCAGCATAATAGCAACAAAAATACCAAGGATACAATAGCCATATAATCCACATATAAACTAATACAATGCTCATAAAATAACAAGGAGAAACAACCTTATATTAATTATGCAAATTCCAACAAGTTATAGGACTTTCACGAACCACCCAACCGTATAAATGGCTGAGCCAAAACTCTCTATAGCCAGTCACCCCAATACTATATTCCAAGCATGAATGTGGGATCTCATAAAACACATAAATGCAAAACTATCTAGAGCTTCTAGAGGCAAACCACCTCAAGCTATCAAATAGTGATTCCACCTCATGGTTTGACAATAAAAAACCATCATCAGGTTGGTCTCTACCAAAGCCTTCCATGACTCTAGACAATTTATTCCAACCATAGGACTAGTAACTCAACCCACAAATTACTCTAGACTTCTAGAGAATTTGTCCAACCAAGGCTTTCAGGACTATTAACTCAACCCACCAAAGGTTTCTAGAGTCTTTTTGCAATCAACGATTCTAGGAATAGTAAGTCAACCAAAGCTATTAAAGGGCTTCCAAAGTTTTTGTCTAACCAGGCATTCGAGGAACTAGTAAATTAACCCAAGATAAAGGAAACATGAAAACTGACCATAAAAATAAAGAAATAAACCAACAACACCATGCCTCTGTAGGAAATGGAAAGGCTAGTAAAATCCACTGTCAATTCAGGCAATCCTCCATGCAAGTGACAAATCATGACTAATAAACCACATGCATATTCCATGCATGCCAAAACTAGTGAGGAAAATATACATGCAATTTGTTACCTACAAGAAAAACCATTGTACTTTCTGATCCCAGTGTCCTCTTGCGCTTTCCTGCTATTCCTTTTCATTACTGCTCCAAAATGCTAAGTATGCCACACTCCTCCAGGAGTGCTCCAACAAACTCTAAGTGTCCAAGAGTATGAGAGATAGAGAGAATAGAGAGAGAGATCCAAAACTAAACTAAACTACTCCCCAAATCCTTTTTATTAATGGGACCTCTATTTTCTTCACTTTCCATTGTTTTCCTTCATTTTCCTCCCCACATCCAACCTATGACCTTTCACCTCCCTTTTCTCCTAATTTCCATATTTTCATAAATAAGTGTGTCAAAATGCCCTTTTTCCACTCCTAAGCCTTTTCCATTGCCTCTTTCAATTTCCTTAGTCATTAATTAACCACAATTTATCCCCATCGCTATGATTTTGCCCAAAATTGAGCTTGCAATAAGTGTCACATCAACTGTGGTTATTGTTTTCCTTTATTAACTTTTTATTACATGGCACTTTCACCAGGGTTGTTACATTCAAGTCCAAAATTCACTAGAAGAGAGGAATTATTCATAGGCATGTTTTCATATGAGTGAGTTTCGACCACTATTATGAATGTCTACTTGTAAAAGATGATCATGAGACATTATTTCCTCTACTATGACTATGATTTTGTTGGTGAATATAGTGTTGGGATAATTTTCAATAAACCCTTGTTATTTGTCTCCCATGAAGGCTCATGAAGCTTGATACAAATATCTTCAACACCTTCATACTCATGCATAAATATATTGGAAATTAAGTAGTCCCTTGTAATAACATTTCAAGTAGTCATTTATCCGAAAATAATACAACAATAAGTATATTTACACTTTATAACCCTGAAATTTTATGACAAAACATATCACAACCTTCCCCTAAATTCATAGAGGTCAAGGGGACCCAAACCTAATTGAATTATTTACCAAATAGGTTGTAGGTATACCTCAAAAATTTGTCTTCAACAGTTTTGATTTGGCTCATGTTGCCCCAATTTTGGAATCAAAGCTATGATACCACTTGTAACATGCTCAACCACACCAATGCCAACAATTTCAAGACATATACAAATACACATGCATAATTTAACCCTAAATTTTTGCATAGAGTGATACCATGATAGTAATAATAAAAATAGCATAGTGAAATATGTACTCATGAGACATGCCCATAATAGGTTTTTGGTACATATCTGATATTTCTTTTGATGAAATATAGACCTTGGATGTTCCTCTTAGTCATAGATAATGTTATTTTAGTTCTCTCAACAATTGGTCACCCTTGAGCTAGGGTCATGATTCCACTTGGAATTGTATTCTCAAGTTAGATATGTGCATGGTACAAAACCTAACAAGCCCAAGGTAGAAAACCTAGAAAACTCCAACTACGAAGATCAAATCCCCCATAAAACCCTCTCTTGGATGGCTAGGGTTGTTCTAGGTACCCTCCCAAGTCCTCGCACAACAAGGGTACCAAAATCACTAGTCTTCAACTAATATGCCCACATTCCCCATCATCCTACACTTTAGTGGTGCACACCCTTTTTTATACTTGCAATCCCTTAGGGTGTTCCACCACCTTCTATAGTGCCTTACTTGGACATACATGAATATTCTATAGTATTATGGCTTCTGGGAGTTCCAAGTATTTTACAAGTCTTATAGATACCCTTCGAAGCTCTCCTCTAAGGACACCTATCCCTTACCTATTATTTAATTATTGAATAGGGGATCCACCCTCTTACCTAGACATGGTTCCACTTTAATGATATATCATAATATTTGTAAATAATTTTATGATACAATTTCATATCAAGATACCATTTTTTTCATATATAGTTGAGTCTCAGGATCCCCATGGTTTTCTTATCTCTTTGTCCCTAGCAATATGACAACTAGCTAAACTTCATCTCAGCTAGACTCAATGGTTGATCTTCACACAAGCTCTCTTGCCTAATTTCATTAGGTGCATTGGTGTTAAATTCATAAGTAGGTTGGAACATTGTCCTGATACACTTGGGAAACCAAGCAAGGTGTACCCCTTAAGAGAAAAATTAAAATGTGAAAGGAAACATATAATAATGTATTTGACATTTTTAAAATATGTGCTTTCTTTTTCTCATGTAAACTAGTTGGGATCTTAGAAGAAGAATACAATATCTAAATATTTGTTTTTTGTTTGTTTCCATGCAAAGCTATTTGTAATCAAGTTAATAAGAATGCTACTTTTTATAAAAGGCAACCTATACCTTACCCAATAAAGTGGTGGTATTATTTTCTTGATCTTGTTGTTTATTCTCTATTGTTTCATTGTGTCATATATGAATAATAATTTTCAAATATGCATGTATATCAATTGGTATAAGAGTGGGCAATCTCAAAATGTTGCTTCTCAAAATCAAGGAGTATAAAGGAAGCCATCCATCTATTCAAAGATATATATATATTCAAGCAATCATGGTTCAATAGTTTCACACCTTTAGTTCTTCAGTTCCCTTCCTAGTGTGCCTTCATCAAGGAAATTAGAGCCATCTCATCATGTACACCTACATTTTTAATTCATTCGGGTGGAAATTTTCATGTTAGATCATAAATGAACCGCATATGAGGAATAAACCAAGGATTCTCCAATATAATATTTTAACATGACTCTCTATGAGCTACTCAATTTGTAGCATCAAAGACATGCTCTTGGGCACATGCAGCTGGATAAACACTTTCAATTGCTAACATTTTCTTACCAAATGGATGAAGAGGCTAGCAATTCTTTGGTCCATAATCTCTCCACATATTTAAAAAGATGTCACAATATGGAAGAGGACATGAAGCTTTAAATCACCATCCTGTAGTTGTAAGGCAGCGCACAACTATGAGAGCCTTCGTACATTTTCCCCAAATGTTTGGTAATGTGAAAATACTCTAAATTATGAATATATTTTAATGTAATGTCCTGAAGAGTGGGACCACATATACATGGTATAAGAGGGGAGAGGAAAGATAAACTCAGGTAGGGTTAGCTGGGACCTTTAATTAATTTTATGGTGCAAATAGTAAGAAAAATAAGAGGAAGATTCCAAGAGGTGCATGAAGAGGCACCCTTGAGAAATTATAAAAAGGAATTTTTATAGTAATTATGGGGTTGGACCTCTTCTTGGTGAAGCTTATAAGTAAATATAGAAATATATATGAGATGAGGGATTGGGATTCCCTAAAAGAGGAAATTGTGATTAGAGTGCACGAGGATTAAGAGAAAATGTGAATGAGTGCTTTCCAATGACTATTTGAGAAAGCACTTAGTGTGATAGCTACGGTTGCTAAATGACATGTAGAAAGGTTATTGCAAAGAGAGAGTTGACTTAAAGCCCAAGGTTCATGTTGTAGCTTGATAAACCACTCTTAAAGTGCTTGACATAGATGATAAATCACCCATTATTGTGAATTATGTTGTGCTTGAATAATTGATAAACCACCAAATGTCATATGTATTTCCTATCCTCTATAGAATGAATATGGATTCCTACTAAATCAACTGAAAATAAGTGATTTTGGCTCAGTAG
This sequence comes from Pinus tabuliformis, assembly GCA_031772625.1. Classification (NCBI taxonomy): domain Eukaryota; kingdom Viridiplantae; phylum Streptophyta; class Pinopsida; order Pinales; family Pinaceae; genus Pinus; species Pinus tabuliformis. The sequence goes on from CM062819.1 coordinate 725,517,082, forward strand.
GTATATCATTGGGTGGAAAATTGAAGTCCTACCATCAATTTCACCATTGGATTTATTGTGTTTGCATGTAGTTAACTAAGAGCTTTGAAGTCGATGATTTCCTTCTAAAATTTAATGTTTGGCTCTAAATCATGTTGCATTGTTGTGTAGTTCTAGTGCATGAACTTATTGAATGAAATTATTGAAATATTACGGTTCCTTTTATGAATTTTTGTAATGCATCTATAAGCTAAATGCATTAATTTTTCTATTTAGTGAATATAGAATTTATTGTGGTTTTAATGGCTGATAAATGGTTCTAAATCACAATACAAAATGCCCCTTTTACTATGTGTGAATGAGAGGTTAATTCCAAAAATATTTTTATAAGGAATGTGTTTATTCCTATGTTTATTTCAAGCCTACATATTTTTCTAAATGATTGCCTATGGAAATAAAGACAATCTATGTTAAAGGAAATGGAATGCCTATATTAAAACAATTCGGCCAATAGGCCTTAAATCTCTCTCTCTCTCTCTCTCTCTCTCTCTCTCTCTCTCTCTCTCTCTCTCTCTCTCTCTATATATATATATATATATATATATATATATATATATATGCCATAGTGAAGGTGTGATGGGATGAGGCTTTGTAAAAAGATCAGAAGGAATAACATAGGGCATATATAACTATATGCAACTACAAACCTATATAAGCATTTTCATACAAGAATAATGGTTGGGTTGAGTCTCCACGAAATATTAGGAGAGATAGTGATACGGGCCACCAACATATTCACATGTTGTGCCTATGGGGGACCTGATAGAGGATCTATTATATATACTTATAAAATATTTGGTTTTGTTAAATGCATGTGAGTTGAAATCCATAAGACTCAAAGAAAGTTAGGCATTGAAACTTGTATGCTCATGTGTGTGTGTACTATAACTAAGCACTGAAAATAAGGGTTGAAATTCATTTTGTGGGGTTAAAGAGTGGTCTCCCTACCAAGCATATGGATAGGTTCCATGACCAATGGCACATGGGAAGAAGATCTCTTATTCGTTCAATGTTGTGGGAGTATTATGCCATTAGGTGACACAAGAATAGTTTCCTTGGATATTTTGAATGGAGGCCCATTCATAACTTCTAGGATTTTATACTAGAGAGAATGTGGTGTTTTCAATTTGTTCATCTGTGACCACTTATGATGAAGCAAATACTTCAAAATCTCTCTACAACGTGAAAAACGTAATTTGAAAAGGGTTGGAGGTCTAGTGGGACCAAGCCAAGTTACCCTGACATTTACAACCTATGATGTCACCTTGATGATTAGAGATCATAAAATCACCCTGGCAAGTAGAAATCACGAGATCACCCTCACACTCTTACCTCAACGATTACCTATGGCATTTAGTGAAATCATGGCGAGAATTTAATCAAAGGGGAATGTGTCTATGGTGGAGCATAGGTTCATGGCCATGATGGAATGCAATGCAATGTGTGGGAGGAGGGGTCCAAAATGGAGGAAAAAACTCATAGCATTGGATTGAAAAGAAACCTAATATATCAATGTAGAAGCATGGTAGAGCGGGGTCCCATGTAACCTTAGAGGTTATTACCCTATGGTTTCAATGTGTGTTGTGATGGAAATCCCTAGGGTTTTAATTCCAGGGTGAGGTGGTATAGATAGGCCTATTTGACTCTTATCTGGTGTATGAGAATTTATGTAATAACCACTATGAAGTGGGGATCTTGTGAGTATTGACTAGCCATGAATGGGTTAATAGCTTCCATGGGGTAAAAGACCTAGATTCACATGTAGTGCCACATGATAGGACATAATGAGGTGGCATTGTCTAGTAGGCTAAGATTTGAATGTATAAATACTTTTGTTAGTTTTCATATTATTTTATGTTGTATCAATTACTTTAGCCCAATTCCAAACTTCAATTAGCAATATTTCCAACTACAATTAGTCTTTCCATTCATCAACAGTAATTGAAGATAAAATAATATATGCAATGATAAATAAGACAATCAACACATCAACAAGAGACACCAGATTTGGTAAAAGACCAGGGAAAAGTCTCACAAGGGGGAAAAACCTTAAAAGTTATTCTTATATTATATTTTCATAAAAAGTATAGTAGATAGTACAGTGAGACAAATACGATATGATCATTAATACAACCCAACAACTTCATAAACTAGTTTATAGTAAAAAAATATATTAGAGATAACTTGATTCAAACTTCATACATATTTAGAAAACTTTGGAGGATGGTCAACTGTAGTCAAAACCCCGGACACTCCCTTCAATTTAGCATGCAAGTGACTATATATTCCTAGACGTTGTCTTGCCCATAGCATGCCTGCATCCAGGGATGAAATTTCCCAGTGTTTTGTGCCAACTTTGGCTCTAATACTTTGGACATTTGTATGCCCTTTTACTTCGCCAATGTACTGAACCAAATAAGATATAAGAGAAGAAGATTCTTGATGTTGTGATGATGAAACGAGCTTCTATGCCACTTTTATTTAGATCCTTCTAGTTGTGTCCAAAAATGTCCATTTGATGTTGAGTCCCATCTATCCAAGTGTGCATGAGAGTGAAGTCGACCTTATCCAATATCAATGAGTGGGTGTACAAAATCGAAAACCAACTTCTTCTAGTCCGAATGAGGTGATATTTAGGTTAATTTTGGTCCCCTCAAAAAGAGGAACTCAATTCCATCATCATCTTCATTAAATGAGTAGTACAAAGTGGAATTTGACCGTAGTTTCATATTTTTAACACTCCCTCTCAACTAGGGAGAATTCCACATCTAAAAGCTTTCCATCAATCAATTTATCATCCTGTCATCATGTGTACAAATCTTCTCAACTCTGTCTACTAAACAATTCTCAAATCTAAAGAAGAAAAATCATGGGGAGAAAAAGCTACAACCCCTTGTCCATCGAGCTGCAACCCATAATCTCTATCAGTGGGCTACTACCTAAAAACATCTATCATTGGGCTACTACCCAGAAATATCTATCATTGGGATACTACAGAAATATGTGTCATCGGGCTACTATCCAAAAATATTTCATTAGGCTACTACCCAAAAATATGTCATTGGGCTACTACACGGAAATATGTCATCAGGCTACTACCCAGAAATATGTGTCATCGGGTTACTACCCATAAATAGGCGTCATTGGGCTACCTCCTGGAAATATGTCATCGAGCTACTACCTAGAATATCATGGGGGACCTATAATTTAACCCATATTTATCAATAAGTGATGTAGGGGATCTACTACTCAACCCATCCTATTGCTCATTTATCTTCCCAGAAATGACCCTTAAGAGTCATGTGGCATTACACCTACATCATAATACTATCTTAGGTGAGATACCCAACTTACCAAAGGTAAGGATCTCATTCCCGCAAGCCTCCTCACCTATTGGCTAGATGGGGGGAGATAATCCCAACAATCCCAACTTGTGGGTATGATGCCAACTAGGGTATACTCTCCAAAGGCCAAGACAGGTGAGCTACTACTCCAACTATATGGATAATAGATAGGGGTGATACAATATTTTCTACAGTTTCCTCAACCCTAGGAGCCATCTATCTCAATTCTTCACCCTTGAAGCTCAAAGATTGGGGAAGAGTATGGCTTAGTGTCCTCGATCAATGGTCCCTCTTATTAGGAGGGGTCACATTCATCAGTCTAAGTTTGTCTCTGAAGACCAAGAATTTCCCTTTCGAAAAATCCTTGGTGAGAATATCTGCAATCTTCTCATCTATACGTGATGGATTCAAACGACTCCTCCCTATACCATATCATGAATGAAGTTGTATTAGATATCTATGTTCTTAGACTTGTCATGAAGCATGATATTCTCTTCGAGATGAATCCCACTTTCATTATTACAATATACAACTGTAGTGTCTAGGACCACCTCAAATAGCTCTCCTAAGAGCTTCCTCAACCAAACAGCTTCACAACTAGCCATGCTAGCGGCAATATACTATGCCTTGGTAGTATTGAATGCTGTAGACTTATGTTTCCATCTCATCAAGGATATCATGGAAGATCCAAGACTAAAACAACATCCGGACATACTCTTTTTTTCAATAACATTTACCTCCCTATCAACATTGGTGTACCGATGATGTTGAACATATTTGGCAGAGTATCTCAGACCAAGTGTAATCATCCCCTGAAAATATCTCAAAACATTTTTGGCAATGATCTAGTGTGCATGGAAAGGCTTAGTCATGAATTGAATCAACATGTTCACTACATAGCATATGTATGGATGGATTTTCACAAGGAACATCATATCCCTAATCAATTGTCTATGCTTGGATGGATTCACCAACATGGGTGATGCAGCTTCCCCACATAACTTCTTGATGTTAATTTCCATTGGTGTGGGTAGGGACTCGCATTCTATCATTCCAAATATTTTGAAAAACATCACAACATTTTTTCCTTGTGAAAAGAAAATCTCACCAAGCCTTCACCACACCTCAAGGCCTAGAAAATAGTGCATGAGTCGAAGGTCCTTCATCTCAAATTCAGAGGATAGCTCCTTATGGTGAAGTAAAATTATAAGTGAAAACACGAACGAATTCCTCTAGCCTGATAATGGATCTAGCCACAATAGATACATTCTATGGAAGATTTCCTTAAATTAGAATCAATCAAGAGGGCCTACCTCTTGGTCACTTATGCTGCTTGATGATTTTCTTGCTTGCTCGCTCTAGCAATCTCTCACTTCCTTCTTCACGATCTTGAAACAAGTAAACAACAACAACACACAAACATAATAACAGACAAATTGCAATTCAACCTACTTAATGAGTCAAGAAGCATCAAGACATGAATATGTAAAATTATAAAACATGTAGGAAATCAATAGATAGTTGCATATATTAATATCAAAGAGAGATTACAACCATTTTTCTTGACGTCGTAGTCTTCCTCTGAAAAGACCAGGTTCCCGCACAGCTCTGCTAGCACTTCATGATGGCTTCAAAAAAAAATAGTTTAAAGACTCTTCCCTTTAGGCTTCACTCCAAACGAAACGCACTTATCCCTCACAAAACTAGATGGATACAACTAGTAATAGCTTTCTTGTCAAATCAAAATAGTATACTCACACTTAGCCAACACTCTAACTAGCTTGTGCTTGGGAAGAAGGGAGTTTTATATAGGAAATATGGATGGGAGATGGATCCACTTCTCATGCGAGAAGGACTTATCGCTCGAGGTAGTTCCATCATTATAGGGGAAAGGAGCCCAAATTGTCATCCTCAACCCCGTCAGGCCAAACAAATTACCAAAATTCTGTTATGGAGCTTCTAGAGATGGAAGCTTTAGCTCTAATTTAAAAAACTTTCCATAACAGGACCAAAGTGACTGGAACACTTCTCAGTCACACTGATTAGTGCAGGGAATAGTGTTAATCTCTATGCATCAACACGAGGGTGACAAAGTCCATTAATGTTGGCCTTGTAAATTTGGCAAAACAAAATTTTCAGGGAAAATGGTGCAAAAGGGAAATTATCTGCTCATGAAGAGGGACATAATGGGAGTTTCTCCATGAAGGCAAATCATGCAGTTTTCACTTTAGAGGTCCTCTAGGATCAAGGAAAAAGGAGTAAAAGGATAGTGACAGTGACAAAATCGTGTGTAATAGATGCCCCGTAAAGCATGAAGACCAGGTTAGAGCCAGGGATGAAATGGTTTATAAATCAGTGCAGGGAACCGGTCTGCCATAGGAAAACCTGCAAGCAAGTACAGATACACATACATAAACTGATATCTCTGTCAAATGATACATGAATCATGGCATGGACACAACTATCCAGAGAATGATCATGTAAATGGATCTAGGCATGGGCACAACCTTCCGTCAAAGAGAATCATAATGAAACCAAGGTATGGTCACAACCATCTAATAATGAGAAGGATCACAAATGATAACTCATGGTCTGGTCACAACTAGCCATCTAATAGAGACATGCATATCATCATAACCATGTTACACCACTTCGCAACCTAGACTTTTGTGATCTGAGTCCAGGGTCTTGCACTCCAACACAACCCGATCAAAGTATAGATCCTAGCATATGAATCGATGTGTTGACGTCAAAAATGCTATAACATCACTTGATTACCAATCAATGATGTGAACTGCTAACATGCGTGAAAGAAACCACCAATAATGATAATGATCCTTAGGGTACTATCAGCACAATCCATGGAATGTGAATAGCGGAACTAAAGTCAAACATCCGTGAAATGAATCGATCAAAAGCAAATGATGTGAACTTTTCGTCGAGTGCAAAGAACTTCCCATTAAGGCATGCAAGTTCTAAGGTACTGGAAGGGAGTCCCTTGATCAACTTCCCGGATAATGAGCTGATGTTGACAAAAAGTGACCACGTCGAAGGAGGGAAATAATGAATCCCACATCATCGATGCGAGAAAAGAGGATGCAAAATGATTTTGGATGATACAGAGAAATAGAGGTAAGTGTAACTGTATAATGGTTAACTCTTGAACATATCGGAGACACAACTGAAAGGTTGGTAGCTTTTGGATCCATAGGATCGATGGTCATGGTGACATAGCAGAGATCATATGGAAGGCAAAAATCGAGGGCACAAACCTAATAAGGTCAATGATGTAAAGGAGGATGTCCCAAACCGACACGAAGCAAAGAGTGTCATGTTCAAGAGTGAGCCGCCAACACGACTGATAGATTTCCAAATTTTTCCCCCACCATTTCTAACGAGTACCCCAATTATTTTTTAATCACAAGCTTGAAGGGGATAACATATTCTTTCACTGTAAGTTCATCCTTCGGACGAATCCGACCTAGTAAGTTTAACGAGGCTTAGGAAGGAGAAGCTCATGTTCATCATGGTGACAAATCTGATGTCGTTTAATAGTTTAACAAGTCCGACAAAGGTGTAGCTCAGTATCTTTTTCATGTTTAGGGATTTTGAAAAAGACATGTAAAAGAAAACTCCACACATTCCCTTTTCGTAGATTTGTGTCTTTCAAGACTGAAAAGGTAGAAAATAATTCTTGAGAGAACTGCTTGACTATTTCATTCAAGAAGTACATTTTCATAAATAGTTCCTCGTAGCCTGAAAAAGGGGTAAACTTATACTGGGCACACGACATTTTTCATCCATTAACGAGTTCGAAATGACAAGGGCTCGACCATCTTTTTGTTTTTAAAGGGTTAGAAAAGAGTTGAAAGCAGACTCCCCATTTTTATTCTCTTTAACGAGTCAAAAATGGAAGAATACTCAACAATCTTTTCATATTTTATGAGTCATAAAAGAGCTCAAAGGTGACTTATACTAGAGGAACGAGTCGTATAGAGGGTAGCAACTAGTTCCGACAATGGAGGAAGTGCTCAAAACATGTAATGGTCAAGAGGCTGGCTAACAAAACCACTCACTGCTGCGGTTCCTCGGGAAAGGAAAAATAACCAAGTGAAAGCATATGATCAGCCAAAGAGATGTTGGCAATCGAATGAAACATCTAAGTCTCATCTAGCAGAAATTAGCTGATAAAAATGGCAATCCCAAGATGTAAATCGGGCATGGGTTCATTTTTACACAAGCTTGAACCGTGGAGAACTCTGCTTGGATTCGGTTTCATGTTTACACAAGCTTGAAACGAAAAAATATGTTTGCTATAAGTTTACAAGCCCGCAACATAATGAATCAAATGAGTTACATGTTCCCCAAGCTTCATTTCGGTCAACTAGGTGGATGGAATGAAGGTTAGCTTTTGAGATCTTGGAAAGACTTCACTGGGATTTTACGAGATCTTAATCAGAGACTCGATTTGGAAAAGGGAGTTTTTTCATTTTTAAACGAGGTTGACACAGTAAAAGAACTATCCTCGGACTCCTTGATTCATTTTTTAATGAGCTTGACACAAGGTGAGGAACCATGCTCACACCTTTTGTTTCATTTTTTAATGAGGCCAACACAAGACCAGCAACTATCCTTACAACGTTGTTTCATTTTTAATGAGGTTGACACAGGAAAAAGGACTATCCTTATTGATATTTTCATAGACCATATGAGAACATGGGTCCCAAGAGGTCTTCACTAGATGGAAGAACCACACTCCGAGAAGAATACATGTCATTTGGTACGAAAGATAGATTAGGTTCCAATGCCCCTAGTACATAATGTACTATACCATATGTATGATCATCAGAAAGCATATGCAGAGATGAAACAGGTAGCCACATAATTAACATGTGGCAGGGAAGGTACTACTTGCAATCAAGATCCGATAGGGGATAATGGTTGCAAAGGAGGTGCTTGGTGACCAATGAATTCCAATTGATAAATGGCCACTATTCTCCCATCATGCGAAAAACAAACCAAATGGTAAAGTGAAGAAATAAGAGCTCCCATGACATAAACATAGTTGCATCCAAGGAGAAGATTAAAATCTAATAGACCTTGGACTACCATCACATTTATATAGATGACCTTTCCTCCTAAAGTAATAGGCAACTTCAGAAGGATCCTTAAGGGTTGACTGGTTCCTCTGTTGAAAGCCAACAAATTATGGGTGATAGGAACAAGCTGTGGGGAGCCAAAAGCTTGCCAAGTAGTAGAAGACATGATGCTAACAAACACACCTTCATCTAATATAGTGCTAAGTACTACCATATTATAGGCTTGTACTATGATCTGGAAAGGCACATAAGATGGGAGGTAGAAAGCAGTCAATGGATCCTAATGGAAAGAAATGGCAGAACTACTTGGTGGGGGTATCATATGATTTCCCCCATGCTGTGGAGGAATAGGAGAAGGACTCTCCTGAACAACTAGGATGGGAGGATCACTCTTTGATTCATGAGAATATTAGGAGACAAGAAGGACATGAGCAGTATGATCAACACTCTCTTCCGAAACAGAGTGATCAACTAAAGGCAGAGCCAAGTCGACACTCTTTTTGACCAATGGTTGGTCAGGAATAGACACAAGAGAGTCTTAATCAGGCAGAGCACGATGGGGAAGAGATGAATCCAAGTCCATCTCTTTACCCACCGGGAGAGGGTTAGAAGAAAGCCTCTAATAACCAACAGGAGGTTGGGGTTGAGGAGCTATAAGTTTTTCCAAAACTTTGGAAGATTTATTCATAAGAGGACAAAGGTGAAGAAGATGCTCTCCTTCACATAACCTACAGGGGAATCTAATCTTCCCTTTATTCTTACCATTGCTAACTGAGGATGTAGCATCAACATGATCTCCACAGGTCAATGGGGATGGTCGATCTTGATTTTGAGACCATACCTCTAAGACTCTAGGAATTCCAGGGAAGTCTCGAAGGAGATGGTCACACTTACACAAGCTACAGGGGAATTTTACCTTCCACGAAGGATCGAAAGGTTTTTCTACAAGAGGTGAATTTAGAGTAACAACTACATGGTTGGCTTCTTTCTTATCTCACTTATTCATATTCATATTTATTCTTCTTCTTCTTAGCCTCTTGGTTACCATAGAATCATCGTGACGTGATTCAAATGAAGGAGATTTTTGGACAGTAGTCAGGACACTCAGGACCACCGAGGTCAAAAATAACTAGACAGTCAAACCAATGGTTAACCCTACGAGGGACAATGTTGCCATATAAGTAGCACCAACATTTCCAAAAGAAGGAAAAGGACCAGGATTCCCATCCAAAGGGAACCCTTGACTGGTAGACTCTGGAAATTTTTCCATTGGAATTGACTCTAAAAAGTTACTAAGGAAGATAAATTTACAAGGAATATTTTGTGGGAAGTTAACTTTAAGACATTGAAACAAAACTTTGCCTTTTCATATTTTAAGAGTTGAGAAAAGGACGAAAGGTGACTCTATCACTTTCGATTGGAAACGAGCTGAAAAGTAAAAGTGCTCGAATGATATTTTAAGTTTAATTAGTGAAAAATATCAAATGACTAATCTGGATGATCTAGGTAAACAGGATTACCAAGCAAGCATGAACTGTAGAATACCTCCTGACAAACCAAGAAGTACGAGCAGGAAATCTCCTCGAATGTTGTGTTTAGTGTATCACGTTTGCAAACTGGTCAACTCGACTTCCTATGGATAAAGTATTTCAGCCTAAAGAGGTCTCCCATTATATACTCATGGTACAAGGAGAAAAAATCCATACTAGCATTGTCTAATGCCGAAGCGAACGACAGCTACTAGGTTTAAGGACATCAGAACACGTCTCTAACCTAGAACACTAAATGTGAGCATTAAGTTTCAACGCTTATGAGAAAAGAGATCTTTCTCTTCTTTAAAATTTAACACTAATTGTGAGATAAGGAGCACAAAATCAATGCAACAATCAAAGAATGAAATCTTTCACTAATAAATATACTAAATGCACTTAATCTTTCCTTAACAACAAAAGAAGTTTCATTTCATTTCCTATGCTTATGACAACGCAATTCTAGCTTCTCAATGATGCTACCAATGCAATATTTTCTCTTAAGTAAGCTAGAATGTTATTCAATGAATCTTTCACATAAAGGAATTTAATGAATTTTTTCACAATTCCAAACAAATAAGCATCAATCAAATCCAAAGCATGATAAATGAAACTAAAAACAACTTCTTCCCTGAATCGAACTAACAAAACACATAAATTCTTTAATTGAGAAACTAAGCAATGTAATCTATTATTGGAAAGAGAAAAGAGACACTTGAAATAAGAGAACAAACAAGACTCTTTCACACATTCAATTGAAAATGAAGCAAACAAAACACCATAGTTACTTCTGGGTGGAAGAAGAGAGTCTGAGGGTCAAGAGATACGAGCGCTGGAATGGGAGAACTTTTGATTTTTTCCTTACCCTTAAGATCGTTGCGACTACCTAACTCACAACTAGCACTAATTGGCATGACCAGAATGACTAACCAGTACTACAACTAGCATTGATGGCCTGATCGATGTGACTACCTACTTGACAGCTAGCATTGATCAAGGGATTCAAAGAAAAAATAACAAAGAACTTCACACAGGGCAGGACTTAACACATTAAAGGGTGGTCTAAACCAAGCAAGCATACAAAAAAGCTAAACGAAGCTCTCTAGTTAGGGAGAAGATGGTCTAAACAGCTCACGTGGTCAAAAACACAAGAGTAGAACACACTGGCCAAGATTGGGGTGAAGCCCTAATCTTCACTTACAGGCATTGGCATGACTGCCTAACTGACAAAAAGCACTAGAGGCTAGTTGCCGCGACTATTCCTCAGCAACTCACATTGGTCGCCATGACTGTCAATGGATTAACTGCGTTAGCCTAGGTAACTAAGAAGAAAAAAGTCAACACAGGGACTAGATCTACTACTATGAATTTTAGACTTAGGTCAGTGAGTGTAGAAATTTTAAATAATTTAACACATATTCACAAAGATTATCCTGATCATACAATTATAAGTGGAACATGTATAATACATAATCTCCTCTACGTTGATCATCAATTTATAGAAGCAGAAACATTCACAGGCACACATAGAAGCATCAATCAAACTCATTAACACAGTATGTATCCCAGGGAAAGAATCTCGCTAAAAACCCCACACTATCTGTATATTATATTGATTGAATCATGTAACATTACAAAGTACGATGCTTATCACAAGCAATCCAGTACCAGCTCCACCTATTACACACAATACAGCTCAGATCTGATCTCCAAATCTATTCCACTGCTTGCCTGCCTCTCCAGCTCAATACCTGCTCAAGAAATGATGAGAATGGTTTACCAAACTCATATTTGACCTGTAAATAATCACTCACACTGTGTTGGACATGAGCACAGGCTACAATTCTTGATATTGGCCAATTCATTGGCATACTCAATCCCTATGATTATGCAAATCATCATGCACAACTATAGTCACAACTGATAACAATCTGATCCTCTAACACCTGTCCCTGCTGAACTGAACATGCACTGACATGAAACTGAGTTAACTGATGTATTCTATAGTTGCATTATGAGTTAATAACTTGTGAATTAATTAATAACTAATTCACCCAACTCATCTCTAGTCTATTGATCAGTTAGACTAAATACAACTAGTTTAACAAAGCTAAACTTAACACAACTCCATCAACTGCACCTCTAGTCCACTAAACTCAACTCACTTGAGTTCTAACTAAAGTCCTGCATGCAAATATTAGTCATCCGATAGGTAACCACGTATTTCCCTTTGGGATCTACATGTACCACATCCGTAGCTCATCCTAAAGTGCTCCAAGAGAATAAGATCAAGTTTATAGTCCAAATATTATTATGAGACAATAATATTTGACTTTTCTATTTTTGATAGCCAGTCTAAAAATAGACTTTGATCACTCACACTGTGATCACTCACACTGTGGTCACCCACACTATGATCATCCACACTGTGATCATCCATACTGTGGTCACCCACACTGTGATAAAAAATAGAACTTGCGCCATAATTTGCCTGCGGGCCCACTTAGTGAAGGCAACTCTTTTCACTAAGCTCCATCATCTTGTTGCAATCTCAACAAGCATTTCTTATTGCACACTTTTAAACACTCCCGCTCAATAAGAAAGGCTTCCTCTCAAGCCCGATCCTGAAACTCTGGAATGTTCTCCATGCAACACATCTGGCTGGTTCACTTGCTCTGTCATCAAAGTCTTTGACTGCTATTGCCTCTGTCGACTGAAGACTCTGCATCTTTGTGCTCTTCAGTATCTAACTGCTCTAGCCTCTATCACTTTGATCTCTGACTGCATCCATGCTGCTGCTGGTTCTATCTCTCAGCATTGCATCTGCACTACACCTCCCAACTGACCTCCTTGTTGGGCTAGAAACATCCTCTGATGTTGAAGCTCTACTTGCTGCTGACAAGTGCTCCCTCGCTGACATCTACACTACTGCAACATCTCCATGCATCTCGCACCATTGCACACCTCTCTGTGCCACCTAGCACTGTGCAAAACACTTGTGCCTCTCGCATTGCTGCAGCCTGCTAGCTATGCGCTGTCCTCGGATTCCCTGCACTGTCGCTCTCTCTGCCGCTCCATCCGCATCTGTCTCTACCCAATCAGTCAGTTCCTGCTACTACACATTTGGGGCTCCCGTAGCAAGGTCTCATCCAAGAGGTTGGGTACCTCAAGGATCCTGCCCCTCCTCCTTGGGACAATCAATCCACATCACCCCACCTCCTACCTGGAGGTATGGCTGCATGCGATCCCTTAGCCCACCTGGCTCGAAGTTTCCCCCTATTGGAGGTCTCTGGATGAGTAGATGTGTCTACTCGATCTCCTCTCAGCTTCCCTTGTTTTGGCTCCTCCACAACCTCCTGAAGCTGCTGCACCAATCGTGGCTCCTCCACAATCGTCTAATTCTTCTTCTGGCTCTGCATGTTGAAAGGTAACATACCTTCCCTCTCAACCACCAAGTCTCCATCAATTGCCTCGCTGCTTAAGGTTTTGCATGCATCTTGAACCTCAAGAGCATACAGGTTCTTGACCCGTGAACCAATCTGCTTCACCTGTCTGGTGATGATGTGTCTAAGTAAAACCTTTCCCTTACTGAAGACTACATCATAGCGTCTGTCTTCCACCATCGTGATTGACACCAAGTTTCTCTTCAGTCCTGGTACATACTTGACATTGATCAAGGTAAGGCGAGCTCCATGCTCCCTCTGAAAAATAACCGTGCCTACACCTGGGACACTATACTTCTCATCATTACCCATCCCTATGAGTATCTGGAGATATTTCTCCTCCAGAGTACTGAACAAACTTTTGTCACCGGTCATGTGGAAAGAAGCTCCACTGTCAAGAAACCAACCACTTCCCATCATGGATGAAACCATGCATGCGAAGGGTGTAAAATCCAACTCAAACTGTGAAGCAAGTGCCTCACCTTCAGATCCTTTCCCGGATCCCTTCTTGGACTTCTTCTTTGGGCAATTAGTAGCATAATGACCCAACTCATGACAACGAAAGCATCGCACTTTCGATTTGTCAACCTTCTTCCCACCACTGGAAAAACTGGATTTGGAAAGAGAAACCTTCCCCTTCCCCTTCTTCACCTTACTCGCTAAGGCACAGTTCTCCTCATCCTGCATGGATGAAGAACCATCTCTGGTGCTCCGTCTAATCTCCTCCTGCATCAAATACGACCATAGTTGTTCCCAATTTGGCAGTTTCTCCCTTCCATTCACCGAGTCCTGGTAGCTATGCCAACTCTTAGGAAGGTCAAGGAGTGCTAGACTCACCATCCTCATCCTCAATAGTTACCCCCACACTTCCTAGCTCATCCTGGCATTGGGTGAACTTTGTGAGATATTGGGGCATAATGTCTCCATTCTCACACTAAATGTTTCTGAGTTTCACTCTTGCTTTGGAATTAAATTCGAATTCCACCAGCTCAAAACTCAACCGCTTCCGATCTAAAATTCGTGAGAATAAAGTATTTCTTGTACAGAGATCGACTGTATGGGCATTCACCGGATATCTCACCTTCCAAAAGAAGGATGAATCTAGAGGCTACTTGGCCCGATTACAGACTCTGCCTAAAGAAATAGAATGTAAAAACTTCCTGAATAGTAGATTAGATGATCAATCCTCGCTTGATATCATGTAAAAATCTCTTCTACAAATCAAGCAGCTCCGATACCATGTAGAAATTTTTTCTACAAATCATCTAGCTCCGATACCATGTAGAAATTTTGAATAATATGACACATATTCACAGAGATTATCCTGATCATACAATTATAAGCAGAACATATATAATACATAATCTCCTCTACGTTGATCATCAATTTACAGAAGCAAAAACATTCACAGGCACACATAGAAGCATCAATCAAACTCATTAACACAGTATGTATCCCGGGGAAAGCATCTCGCTAAAAACCCCACACTATCTATATATTATATTGATTGAATCATGTAACATTACAAAGTACAGTGCTTATCACAAGAAATCCAGTACCAGCTCCACCTGTTACACAAAATACAACTCAGATCTGATCTCCAAATCTATTCCACTACTTGCCTGCCTCTCCAGCTCAATACCTGCTCAAGAACTGATGAGAATGGTTTACCAAACTCGTATTTCACCTGCAAATAATCACTCACACTATGTTGGACATGAACACAGGCTACAATTCTTGATATTTTCAAATCATTGGCATACTCAATCCCTCTGATTTTGCAAATCATCATGCACAACTATAGTCACAACTGATAGCAATCTGATCCTCTAACACCTGTCCCTGCTAAACTGAACATGCACTGAAATGCAACTGAGTTAACTGATGTATTCTATAGTTGCATTATTAGTTAATAACTTGTGAATTAATTAATAACTAATTCACCCAACTCATCTCTAGTCTATTGATCAGTTAGACTAAATGCAACTAGTTTAACAAAGCTAAACTAAACACAACTCCATCAACTGCACCTCCAGTCCACTAAACTCAACTCACTTGAGTTCTAACTGAAGTCCTGCATGCAAATATTAGTCATCCCATAGGTAACCATGTATTTCCCTCTGGGATCTGCATGTACCACATCCGTAGCTCATCCTGAAGTGCTCCAAGAGAATAAGGTCAAGTTTAAAGTCCAAATATTATTATGAGACAATAATATTTGACTTTTCTATTTTTTATAGCTAGTCTAAAAATAGACTTTGATCACTCACACTTCGATCACTCACACTGTGGTCACCCACACTATGATCATCCACACTGTGATCATCCATACTATGGTCACCCACACTGTGATAAAAAATATAACTTGCGCCATAATTTTCCTGCGGGCCCACTTAGTGAAGGCGACTCTTTTCACTAAGCTCCATCATCTTGTTGCAATCTCAACAAGCATTTCTTGTTGCACACTTTTCAACAGTAAGCAGGAGAAAAGGAACAGAACCAAAGGGAAAATGTGAAACTGGAAAAGTTCTCACGAAATCATGAAATCCAAAACAAATAAAAGAATGGGATCTCCCCAGCAGAGTCACCAATTTGTCGTGAAGTAAAATTATAAGTGTGGACACGAACAAATTCCTCCAGCCTGATAATGGGTCTAGCCACAACGGATACATTCTATGGAATATTTCTTTAGATTAGAATCAATCAACAGGGCCCACCTCTTGGTCGCTTATCTTTCTTGATGATGTCCTCGCTTGGTCGCTCCAACAATCTCTCGCTTCCGTCTTCAAGCTCCTGAAACAAGTAAACAACAACAACACACAAACATAATAATAGAAAAATTCCAATTCAACCTACTTAATGAGTCTAGAAGCATCAAGACATGAATATGTAATATTACAAAACATGTAGGAAATCAATCGATAGTTGCAATTATTAATATCAAAGAGAGATTACAACCATTCATCTTGATGTCGCAGTATTCCTCTAACAAGACCAGGTTCCCACACACCTCTGGTAGCACTTCATGATGGATTCAAACAACAATAGTTTAAAGACTCTTCCATTTAGGCTTCACCCCAAACCAAACATACTTCTCCCTCACACAACTAGATGGCTACAACTAGTAATAACTTGCTTGTCATATCAAAATAGTGTACTCACACACAGCCAACACCCTAACTAGCTTGTGATTGGGAAGAAGGGAGGTTTATATAGGAAATATGGATGGGACATGGGTCATGTTCTCATGGGAGAAGGACCCTTGAGGTAGTTCCATCGTTATATGGGAAGGGAGCCCAAACTGGCATCCTCAACCCTATCTAGCCAAACCATTCACCAAACTTCCATTACGGATCTTCTAGAGATGGAAGCTTCAGCTCTAACTTAAAAAAATTCCATAATAGGATCGGCATGACTAGAACATAGCTCAGTCACACTAATCGGTGGGGGGAATAGTACTAATCTCTGTACATCGGTGTGGGGGTGACAATGGTCATTAGTGCCAGTCTTGTAAATTGGGAAAAGAAAAAGTTTCACGGGAAATGGTGCAAAAGGGAAAAGATCTACTCATGAAGAGGGACATAGTGGGAGTTTCTCCATGAAGGCAAAGCATGTGGGGTTCACTGTAGAGGTCCTTCAGGATCAAGGAACAGGGAATACAAGGACATTAAAAAAATGTTGCGTAACACTCCCTCTTACAATCGATCATCAGAGGCTCACTACTTGTCAGGAATATATAATCAATATATAAAACCAGAGTAGAATTATACATTGGACTACCATGAAGTAGAGGTTGGGATCAAAATTTATTCTTGTGAATACCAACTTCACCAAATAAATGTTTATTTGGGTGTACCATGCTCTTGGGGCTTTCTTGAAAACATACAATGCCCTATGGTTTCTCAACATGTACTTCTTCCCGTAGCATGAAATGGAGGAAAGCGGTCTTTACGTCCATTTGACGAAGGGTCCATTCATGAATTTCTGCAAGGCAAACTATCAAAGGAATGGTTGTATATAGAGCCAGGTGTGAATATATCATCATAACATTCTCTCTCTTTTTGGGAGAATCCTTGAGCCACAAACCTCACCTTGTATTTTTCAATGCTTCCATCAATTCCATGCTTCATCTTGACCATCCACTTCCAAGTTACCACAAATTTACCCTTTGTTCATGGAACAACATCCCACACATCATTCTTCATTATAGGTTTAGATTCCTTGGGCATAACATCTTTCCAAACTTGTTATTTTACGACTTCTTCAAATGTGCAAGGTTTGCCTTGAATCATAGTGCTCATGGCTACAACATATTCGCAGTACCTGCATGACTTCTTCCTTTCTCTAAACAATATTCAAATGATCACATGACTATCAACATCTTGAAGAGTTTCACAGAGCCAAAGTGGTCTCTTCCTAGTAGGAGGATACTATGACGATAATCTAACGGATCCATGGGCTCCATAGGATTCAACAATACCAGTCTTGAATTCAGGCATGAACAAGCCATCCAAGATATCCACATCACCATTCTTCTTGGGAGGAGGAGGTAGAGGAAGGTCTCTAGCTTTTCAAAGGGTGCCATCTTCATTGAAAGAAACATCCCTGCTAATTTTAACCTTCCTTTCACTAGGAATATATATTCTAATTTCTTTATAATTTTCACAATATCCAAAAAATGTACATTTTCTTCGTGTAGCTTCCAATTTGTTTCATTTGTCCTTCGGCACATGGAAATATACAAGATGTCCAAATATGCTAAGATGACCAATGTCAGGATTCATACTTGTAAATACTTCTTTAGGAGTTTTTTTTCTAAATCTTGATGAGGCACCCTCTTTTGAACATATACGACAACATGTGAAGCTTCAGACGAAATAAATTTAGGAAACTTTTGGAAATGCAACATCACTTGAGTGGCTTCTATTATAGACCTATTCTTCCTTTTAGTTAGAACATTTTATTTGGGAGTATATGACACAATATTTTCCTTCTTGACACCTTCCTTTTTGCAAAAGTCAATGAATTCATTTGACATGTATTCTCCACTATTATCGGACCTGAATGTTTTGATCTTCTTCCCTATTTGATTTTCAACTAATGCTTTGAAATCCTTAAATGTTTCAAGGGCTTCATCCTTATGCTTCAAAAATTATATCCATGTCTTCCTTGAAAAGTAATCAATGAATGTGATGTAGTAGATATATCCACTAATAGAGTGCACGGACATCGATCCACATATGTCAGAATGAATGAGATGGAGGATGTCAGTGGTCTTGTTTTCACTAGAGGGGAATGGTTCCCTCACCATTTTTCAATTAGCACATCCCAGACATACTCCATCATGTTGAGCTTGCATCTTTGGAATTGATGATACCATGTTCACCAATTTTAGAAGAGCAACATAATGAAGATGAGCCAACCTTCGGTGCCATGATTCACTTCGATGATCTATATTATGAACCGATACAAGTAGTGGCCTTCCATTGACCTTGCAGAGTCCTCCATATCTCATTCCCAAAGTGAATGCATCTTTCATAAGTGATCCAATGGGCCAAGTAAGAAATTTTCCCTTAATGAAGGAAACCCTCATCCTTTTCTCTTCCAAGGAAGAGATTGATATCAAATTCTTGTTTAACCCAGGGACATACATTACACCATGTAGTACAATAGATTCCCAAGAATTTAAATGACATTTGATGAATCCAAAACCTTTAATGAGATGAGTGGAGTTGTCTCCAAGAATGATTTTCAAATTTGACTCCCTCTCTACCAAGTTAGAGAGAACTTCCTTGTAACCATAGAAGTGATGAGTGCCTCCAATATCAACCAACCAACCATCCTAGGAATCTATAGGAGATGAACTAGCAAGAGTGGAAATAAGAACATATTCAGATTGATTTGCAACATTAGTTTCATACTTGGAGAATTTTGACTTCTTTTGTGGGCGACGATCTTCTTCATGGTAACTTGGAGCATCTCTTGTTCTTCTATCATTTCTCCCATTACAGTCATTCCTTCGGTCATCCATCCTTCTTTGATCACTGAACATGTTTTTGTTGCTTTTAATATTATATCCGTTAGGGGACTTTTGAGGTATAAAATGGGCCTCCAAAGAAAACTTTACAACCAAAATAAAATTTATAACAACCAATAGGATTCAAGATGATGATGTCAAGCATGGGGGATGATTCACCATTTTTGGAGTAAAAAAGTTAAAATATTAAAAAATAAGTAAATAATAAAACTAGGTTTTGAACTTGTACTTTTAATTTATCTCCCTAAAGATTTACTCAAATTTCAAGTGGGAGGACTCATTAGATGAAAAATTTAATTCCTCATCCAAGGAGTGCCCATGTTGCATACTTTCAATGGACGTTTCTACATGGAAAACGAGAAATACATGAGAAAATGTGATTGCAATCACATTTTTCAAGTATTTCTCATTTTTCGTGTAGTAGGGTCTATCAAAAGCATGAAAAATGGGTACTCCTTGGATGAGGAATCAAATTTTTCATCCAACAAGTGTTTCCGCTTCAAATTTGTGTAAACCCATGGGGAGATAAGTTGAAAATACGATTTCAAAAGATAGTTTTTTCTTTTTTTCCCTCTAAAATTTGGTGATGTAATATGATCTTATTTAATTATTTCCACTATTATTTTATAATTTTCTTAGGAGGCCCATTTTAGACCTCAAATTTTCCCTAATAGTGGTCCATCATTCTTCTCGAGGCAATAATGAGCATAGTGCCCTTCCTTATCATGTATGTAGCATTCAACATTCCCATATTCTTTTCTTCCACCAAAATTTTGAGTAGGAGGCTTTCTTGAATTTTATGGACCTCCTTTCCCTTTCTTCTTCTTCTTGTCATGAGTGATGTATGTAGCAGGTTCTCCTTCTTCTTGCTTTTGAATCCTTCCTCTTCCTATCATCCTTGACTCTTCTTGAGTGAGTTTTCCAACAATTTCATCAAATGGAGGACATTTTTGTTTCTTATAGTAGTGTTGAATGTTTCCCAAATAGACGGGAAACCTTCTAGAGTCACAAACACTAGTTCCCTATGCATCAAAGCTTCTCTAACTCTTAGAAATTAATCCATAACACAAGAGATCATCATTATGAAGGATTGTATGGACTTTCCTTTGTTCATCTTGGTTTCTTTGAGTTGATATTTCAAGGTGAGGATTTCATTCAAATTGGTCATCTCAAACATGGCGGCTACCTTATCATACATATCTTTAGACCTACTCAAGTTTACAACATATTCAAGTAGATTATCTTGTAATAATCAACTATCATTTTTATTTTTCTTTCAGCTAACCTTTCTTGTGTTTGTTCTTAGCAGCAGTGGATGCACTCTCCGGAGGGTTAGGTACCTTTCCTTGAATGTAGTCCAAAACATCATTGTTATTAGCAATGATATTCAACCTAACTTTCCATGAAACAAAATTAGATGAGTCACCCCTATTCTGATCACTCTTGAAGAAGGAAGTCATCTTGATTTTGACTAGATTGGTCTTCAACTTTCCAAAAATGTGTTCTTCAAGGCTTGTCTTCTTTTGGGCTTGTCCTTCACCTTAGCTCTGATACCATGTTAATTTTTAGATTGTCTTGTGTTGTATCAATTAATTTAGCCCAATTCTAAACTTCAATTAGTAATATTTCCAATTACAATTAGTATTTCCATTCATCAATAGTAATTGAAGATAAAACAATATATGCAACGAAAAACAAGACAATCAGAACATCAACAAGAGACACCAGATTTGTTCAAATACCAAGGGAAAACCCTTTCAAATTCTTCTTTTATTAGATTGTCACGAAAAGTTCAGCAGAGAGTACAATGAGGCCAATAAAATATGATGAGTAATAAAACCCAAAAACTTTAGAAACTAGTTTATAGTGGCAGAAAATATTTTAGATAACTTTATTTAGACATCAGAAAACTTTAAAAAAATTTGAAGGATGGTCAACTATAGTCAAACTCTTGGATTCTCCCTTCAAGTTAACATGTGAGTGACTACAGCTTCCTGGACGTTGTCTTACCCATAGCATGTCCACATCAAGGGATGAAATTTCCCAGTGCTATGCTCGCATCTAGAACCAAAACACTCATTTTGTGTGAGCTTCAAATCTAAGACTTCGAACCTCTGTATGACCTTTTCCTTCTCTAATATACCAAACCAAATAAGATAGAAGGGAAGAAAATGCTTGATGTTGTGACGATCAAATGAGATTGTAGGTCATTTATATTTATAGGGCTCTAGGGGTGTCCAAAAATGTCCATTTGATGTTGAGGTTGACTGCTCCAAGTGTGCATAAGAGTAAAGTTGACCTGATACAATATCCATGAGTGGGTACATAAAATCAAAAACGAGCTTCTGCTAGTCCGAAAGAGGTGATATTTAGGTCAATTTTGGTCCTCTCGAAATAGGAACTTAATGCCATCATCATCTCCATAAAATGAGTATTTCAAAGAGTATTTTACCACAGTTGAATATTTTTAACAATTTCAATCCCCGAATCCAATTGAGGAAAAAATTATATCATTGGAAAATTTTCAATGAGGTGACTGCAATGATACTATCAATTTTAAGCTTTGAGGAATTTTGAAGAGACAAGAAATTTCTAAACCCATTTACATAAGTGTACCTTTGACATTATGTTAGTATAGTAACTTCCCTTTCTAGAATAGTGAGGATTATGAGTGCTAGGGAGGTGTGTTACAAAGTTGTATCAGAGTTCTAGGTTCAAGCACTGGTCTTGAAGAGGATCACATGGATACTCTAGATGAATTCTTAATATGCACGATCTACTAGATTTCCTTTCTATTAACAGTTTTTATGATGGTGTCTAAAGCAAAAATTTTAAAATGTATGGTATTATGGAACTATTGATAAAATATTATTTATGTGCTAACTGAAATTTTGTGTTTCAAATATATATCGACCAAAGTAATGAGAATCTACGTTATTTTTTTCCTTTTTACTTAGCTAACATCTATGTGTGGGTAAGATCTTATCGATAGGCATCAAGATATATTAAGAAAAATAAAGAATGAGGAACAAATTTGAATATTAAAGTATAAGAAAAACCCAACAAAACCCTAAAGAAGAGTCAATTAGGAAGATGAAAGAAGAGGATAGTCCCAAATTGATGGGAACCCTTAGAAGCCTAAGACGTGAGACAAGATGTTGAAATGGAGATAATGAAAATATTATTCGAGAGCAAGGCAAATTATGTGCCATATTGTTGTAGAGTCTATCATCCTTGCAAAGATAGAGATAGCTACAGGATATTTGAACTAGGAAACGGAACAAGTATAGGCCTAAGGATAGTTCACCAAAGATCCAAAAGAATGATTTAGATAACTATAAGGTAGAGAAAAACTAATTGATAAAGAGGCATAGACATGTAGAAGGAGGAAAAATTCTACTCAGCACACTAGAAAGAGAATTGAGATTACCTAATAGGTGATCAAAATATGCATATAGGAGACATTATAATGAAAGGAAGAGTAGGGTGATTTGAGCACAAGAATAATTGAAGAAAGCAAAAACACCTACCTTTGAGGGAGAATTAAAGAAAGTAGACGATGCAAAGGCTTGGCTCTTGGGAATGAAGAAATACTTTAGATTGCATGACTACTTTTAGAACATGAATTCTTAGGTGGTTGTCTTCAACTTGAAGGGGAAAGCTAATATATGTTGTAAGGATTCTAGGAACATCAAAGGTGTGAGAGAGAAGGAGCTGACATGGAGAAAGTTTCGAAAGTACTTGCAAGCGAGGTACTTACATTACATATGATCTATCATATGTAATTCCCTTAGCATGAGTCTTTCTAGAATGATAATCAATGAAGGTCACATAATAAATATGGCCTCAAAGATATTTTTTAGACGTTGGCCCACACACATATTCAATTCTTTGGTGAGAACAAGTGTTTGACCTTGCGGATAGTCATGTGCGATGCATGAATGATTCGAAAACATAAAGGGACAAGAGAGAAAGCCCTTTAGAAGCCTGTAATAGTATGCAACTTAAAAGGAACACATGAGAAAAATTACATCATGAGCTTACATGTGGAATAGTCCACAAGATAAGGTGATGAATTAATAAAAAATAATACTTTTAGTATTTTCCACATATTATTAGATGGACAAATAATTAGTTTAATTTTTTTTTGAAATAAAAGTATTTATTATTCAAACAGTATTTCAAATAGATTAATAATTATAAATTGTAAATTATAATTCAATATTTATAATTTTAATAGATATTATTTACATTCAATTGTTATAATCATTTTGGGCAACCAATCCTTTAGGAAAACTTAGGACAAAATTTTCTAGCCAGAAATTGGTGAAAACAATTTCAAGGATAGTAAGGTGATATTCTCAATATCACCTTATTTCAGGAAAAGTAAGATGATATTTGAAAATCACCTTACTTTTCCTTCTAATCCATATTTTTAAATATTATGACAACACATACAAGGAATTCTATAAACATAAAATGTAAAATATGACACTTGAAGAGTAGATAAAAAAATGCATGCAACTACTAAGGTATTTAGTTTGCATCAACGATGAGAGGACTAAGATCCAAAGGTATGTCAATGGGTTTCCACAATAATGTTGAGATAGAATATAATTTGATGAAATGGAAAATAACATCACAATATAAGAAAGGGGGGAAGATTGGAAAGTTTAATAGCCTCACCAAAAGTGAAAATCGACAAAGTCGCACAATCAATGGAAATACACCTGAGAAATTAGTGAATAAACAAGTTGAATGATCTTGGAAAGGGAGGATGACATGTTGGGAATATGGAGAAAAGCATTTGTGGAGAGATTTTTTATATTATTTTTCTACAAGCTTTTGTACAAGAATGGTGTTTAATACTTTTCAGATTCATAGGAAATATACTTGAATCACAACACAAGTAGTTATCAATGAATTTTGAATCTCAATGCTTTCATTTGATTCATAGATAAGGGGAATTTTTATACATAGTAATGCATGTTCATGTAGGGTTCCTCGATTTCAAAATTTTGTCACAAAGAACTAGCCAATGACTTCACCAAATCACTTTGATTCATTAAAACATAATTGGCGTAGAGAATTCGTTCTTATTTTGTAATATCATACACAAGTAACATATTAATTTCTAATGAAGGCATCAATATCATTTTCTTCTATTTTTATTTTAGCTAGGAATCATTTTCTCTCACTTTATTTATTTCATGTCTTTACCAAAGGATCCTAAAGGTGCTTATCCCTACTAAATGAGACAAAGAAAGTGTTATAATATTTTGTGGAAAAACAAACACATAAAAACATAAAACAAAAGAGACACAAATATATGTGATTCACCAAATTTTTGCTATGTTCATAGAGAAAAAACTAGTTCTTACTTTTATATTATCCATCCAAAGGAAAATATACAATCTACAACAAATTTGTTGTAATTTCGTCTTCGCTCTCAACCAATATCTCCTATTTTCTTCGTGCACAAAATAAATACACAACCGCAATAAAAATCCCTCATATAAATCGAGGGTTTACTTATAGGGAAAAAGAAACCTTAAATTAACATAAATTATATCGTCAAATATTCCACCTAATGAATAACCTAAATTGACTAAGAAATTATAATATTTTACAAGGAAATTTTCATCTAATTTTCATTTTGCAGGTGTTTCCCTCAAACCTCGACTAGGGAGGGATCCAATGAATTGTAGTTTCCACCACCCTGACCCCCCACTAGAACCCCTTGGTAGAAATAGTAGGGAGGAAGCCTCCCCACACCCCCTATCATGGATCCAACCATGAATTAAACAAAAATCCTATGAACAATCAAGAAGATAATAAATCTCCACATCTAACAGAAAGTCAATGGACCTAATTATTAAATCATTGCAAATAATTTCTTGCATAAATGAAAGAAAATTATGGTGATCGTTGTATTGTTTTAATATCCATATAGGAATGCTCAATTCAAAATGTGATTAAAATTCACTTTTTTCGTAAGATATTTGGTTGTTATCGTTTTTCCTTTCATCTTCGCTTTCCTTATTCAAATCCAAATATAATTAAATATTTTCCTAAAGATAATTCAAACTTCTTTTTATAACAAATTCATTATATGATACACAAAGTCATGATCTTGATGCAAAAATTCTCATTGAAAAATATTGTGATATGTAAAGTTTTTGGTGACTTCGTGTGTTCATTTTTTTCCATAAAACAATGGAAAGAAAGTAATCCCATTTGAATATTTATATCTAAATATGCTCAAGCACATGTAGCCTTCACTTGGAGAAATTTTTATTCAATTATTATGAATATCATAAATAATATACAAATCAATGAATCCATGTAATAGTGTTTTTGTCATTGGTTCTTCATCATAGTCATCATTGTCATCATTGATTTATGTATTTGTTTGAGATGGATATCCCTGTTTGTTCTGATTAATGATGCATTTCAAAGTTCTTAGTTATTGTCACATTTTCCATTTTATAAATTGCACTTTTAAAATTTGTTTCAATGGCTTCAACGAATTATGAATATGAATTCGACAAAAAGCATATGTGCCTTTAAATACTAAGAATTTTTCAAATCTATACAAACATTGTACTAGACTCATTTATGTTATAATGAAGTGCACATTGAATTCAAGGTGTGCCAACAACTACATTTATTAGCCCTCTAATCAATGGTAGTTGTGGTTTTCTAAAATGTTGGCCAAATTGTTATATTTGTAAAAATAGTAATCTTAGCGCTATTAGTCTTTCTTCCCGTTGATATATATGTTTCACTATACATATGTGCTAATTCTTTCTAATCTACTCTAGAACTAAAAAATTAATAATCTTATCATTTTCAATTTTACATACTGAATTTTGCTAAGATTTATTGAACATATCTCTATAACATCCTTTTTAAATTAATAATCTTATCATTTTCAATTTTACATACTGAATTTTGCTAAGATTTATTGAACATATCTCTATAACATCCTTTTTAAAGTATCTTTAATTGCATATCACACCATCAAAATATGTAATCAAGAATCTGTAAAGATTTGTTATGTTTATTTGAAGACATCAAATTATTTCTTTCTTTTAATCACTTCAATAACTTAATTTTCCCTTTCATATCTTGTATCGTTTTATTATTTGTTATTTCACTTCCATATAGATTTATTTTTTCAATATTCTTGCTTCTTATATGTTCTTTTATTAGATGCAGAAATAAATGTGCCTTTTTAGTTATATTAGTTTTCCCAAGATCCGTATTTCTTATAATATTTTAAAATTGATACAATGAAAACATGATTTTCTTTTGTCATGTTTCTTATCGGGTTATTTTGTATGTGGATCTTCGTTAACGACTTCAGTATCAGGTAAAATGTTTACCTCTTTTCCTATTTCTTTCAAATGTTTAAAATGCAAAGGATTTATATTTTTTCAAAATTTGATAACAGGGAATATGGTTGAGCTTTCACTGAATGAGAAAAATTTAGATACAATAGTTAATGTATTAGAAGACCATATGTATATAGTTACATTTACAATAAACAAAAATACCACCATCTGTATTCCTTTTTCATATGGAAATCCAATTGTACAATATACCATGCCAATTTACTATTTGAAGGAATTCGTCAATTGCATGGCCATTCATGCCTTTTTCTATGCATCTTGATGTGAAAGAGACATTACAAATTATTACATTGCAATTTTGTTTTTCGCAATAATGCATCGTAGATAGGAAACATCATATTAATTGATGTGAAAGTCATTACGAATTATTACATTGCAATTTTGTTTTTCGCAATAATGCATCGTAGATAGGAAACATCATATTAATTGTGTTAAGTGCATATTGTTTCCAAACAAATTTCACGATAAATACTCTTAAATCCACATATTCTCTTTAATCCATTTCTCCTCATCATTTATCTATTTGCATCCATTCATGTCATGTTTATTTATATTTTGTTATGTTCAACATATCTTCATAATAAACTAATTTTGAACTTATTTTCTTGTTTGAAAGTGGCTCGAAATGTCTAGCAATCAAATTTTGAAGCAATATGTTAAATTTTATTTTATTATTTTATTTTTTTATTTTTATTTTTGGCATAAAGTTCGATTAAAATGAAAACAAATTTTGATTCTTTCTTTAACCAAACTCTTAGTTAATTAAAAAACTAATGTATGCAAAAATATGCTTCCCAATAGTCTTCTTTCTTGAAGAATTATAGAAGTTGAAGTTGGTTTTGTCATCCTTTTCAAATAATCATTTGGGTCGTTTATACCCTGCATTTCTATGAACACATCATTCGATTCAAGTTGGTAAGATAATACTTCTTCACCTTCATGTTGATACAAACATTTTTTTTAAATTTTCTATTTTTTATCGTGATTTGAGATGTACCTAAAATTAGGTAGAATTTGTATAGCATCAAGTAGGCAATATCCTATTACATATGTCAAATTGTCTAGCCGAAACAGATTATGTTGTTCTACTTCCCCTTTTTATAGCTAGCATAAGAATTTCCATTCATGCCTTAATAATAACATTTCATATACTTCTAAATTCACTATATTATAGTGCTCCATGATAAGCACAATACAACTATTCCCTAGAAAGTGAAAGTGGAATGGGAAAATTCAATCTCTCACATATGTTCATGGCACACTATTACACTATTCGATTAGCATAGCCAACTCATGGTTATACTTTTAACACGAGGTCAATTCTTCTTCCAACTTAGTCATAAGGATTTAATTCTTCTCAACTCACTAATCTATCTATAATTCAAATCATCTATGCAACTCCAATATATCTGGGACAACAAAATCGGGACAAAGGAGAATCACGAAAACAAACAATAAAATATAGCTATAGACAACAAAGCTATGAAATAATAGAGAATATATAAATTAATAATATATGAATATATCCAGATGTTATATTAGAGTAAAGATAATCTTTACTCTATTTTATTTTTCTCTGATGCATTTGTACTTGAATAGAATAGGAAAATTCTTTTGTTACTCCATTCTAAGAATTTCCTAGTCTATCTCAAATGTGTGGTAAGTCGATTAAAGTTACATGTCTCAATATTCTTATATGGGGAATGAATTATCAATTCACCTAGCGTTATCTTCTTTACCCACTCACAAGGATGGGGTTAAAGGAGTTAATATTCTCTACATTATCTTCTTTACCCGCTCACAAGGATAGGGTCAAAGGAGTTAATATGCTCTTCCTTATACCATGACTTGAATGGATAAATATTAATCCAACTTAATAGAGCATCATTATTTTTGTAATAATTTACCCATTTTCATATATATATATCAGTCACTCATTACATTTTTTTAATTTAAGAATATATTTACATACCTTCATTTAAAGTGATTAGAATGCATTGTGTGAAAATTTTTGCTCATGGTCTTTTCATATCCAGCAACCACATTTGAAAGTCGATTGTACAAAAGTATTTTTCTTAGGTAATTTACATTTCTAATAGTCAAATCTATTTATCATAATGCTTTTTTGCTTCAATATTTTTTTTTAAACCCAACTATCATAGTCAAGTTTGATAACACACTCTTTGCAAACTATTTTCACACAACAATAAAATTCCCAACATTTATCATAATAATTCTTATTCCACATTTTTCTATTGCATCGAGAATCCATGGAACAGCCTATAAAAAAATTTGCACCACAACATCAAAATTCTCCATTAAATGGCATGACCATTCCCATCTCCTTATCTCCCACATCTAAATTTTATACTTATATATCTTAGCTGCAATGCAAATGCTCTCATCATATAACATGGAAAATTTTGTTTTGTGACTTCCATTAAGTTGCATCTTTTCTCAACCCCACTTCTAAACATCACTCCTAAATCACATAGGAGAATAAGCCCCATGTTGGATCTTAGGTTTAACTTAGGTTAATTTGATGTAAATGCAAATGGCATGTAATGTAAATGAAATAAATTTGAACTTGTTATAGAGGTGAAAGATTTAGGGAAGAGGAGTCTCCCTTTAGTTACAGAGATCAAACTGCAACTAAATTAGAGCTAAAAACTCAAAAATTTAACGCACAGAGTAAAAATTTGATAGCAACACAATAAAACATTGGATTATAATTCTAGTACATGAAATAAATTCATATGGAAACTACGGATCCTTCACGAGTAAAACAAGTGTTCTTACTATAATTTGCATTCACTGAGAGTTTTGGAGTAACTCTCTGTAAAACCCCGTAATAAATTGTTTTCACGCGGCCACCAAAATTTTCTCCACGATTTTCTCCTCTTTAACTCGACTTATACCCTCAACTATGCAAAGGACTTTTACATACGTGTATTTCAAAACATGCATTTTTGACACATTAAAGATGATAGAACAAAAAATTAAGAGGGTGATTGGTTTTCCTATGTGCAAGTACATATTTCATAAAATTTTTACCATGCAATGTATTAAATTCTCATTTGAATTTAATCATTCAATGTGTTACAGAATGGGGAATTTGTACTCCTACTCACAACTTCATTTAAGGAGAGTTCTTCACTTGCAAACAAAAGTCTGTGGCCTACAAAAAAATCTACTTGGCAAGTATGGTTGTTGTCAGTTTGATAACTATGGTGGTTGGGATTAAGTTTCCAATGCTCCCCCTTAATCACAATTGCTACCATTGACAATTCCCAAACAATATCTTAGATACACAATTTTCACATGTCAATGGCTTTGTGAAGATGTCAGCAAACTATTCCTATGACCTCTAGTGCTGCAACACAATTTCACCATTGTTAATCAATTCTCTAATAAAATGATATTTATCATCAATGTGCTTGGTCCTCTTGTGAAAAAAATAATTCTTTGATGGTTAAATTATAGAATTATTGTCGCAAAAATTAGTTGTTGTTCCCTCTTGATTATGGCATAAATCCCTCAACATTATTCTCATCCAAACTTCTTGACACACTTTTGTTGTTAAAATGACATATTTAGATTCTATTGTTGATAATTACACTATCAATTACTTCTTACAGGCCCATGAAATGGCTCTTGAACCCAAATGAAAAACATATCCTCATATGCTCTTTCTATCATTGACAGTTCTTGCCGAGTCACTGCCAGTGTAACCAACTAGCCTAAAATAATTTGTAGCGGTGTATAAAATACCATACTCATTTGTCTAATTTACATACCTTAGAACCCTTTTGGTTTCCTGATATTGTGTCTACTTAGATTTCTCCGCGAACCTTGACACTGAGCTTATTGCATAGATTATATTCGACCTAGTCACCATCAAATAATTCAATCTATCCACTATACTTTTGTATAATGTCAGATTGACATTATCGCTGTAATATTCTTTGCTCAAATTCACCCCCCTGAAAGTTGGACTTGGTGCAGGCTTTTTACTATACATATTAAACCTCTCCAAAATGTATGCTACATACTTTGGTTCAGAAATAAAAATACCACTTTATGTTTGCTTCACTTCCATGCCAAAGAAGTATCTTAACAACCACACGTCAGTCATTTCAAACTCACTTTTCATGACTTCTTTGAAGTCAGTGATGAGAAAATCATCATTACCTGTAAAGATCAAATCATTTACATATAAGACAACAATAAGAATGTTATAGTCACTTTTCTTTATGTAGAGAGTAGTCTCACCATCCCATTTGTCGAATCCATTGTCCAACAAGTAAGCATCTATCCTGCTATACTGTGCACGCCGTGCTTGCTTTATCCCATAAAGAGATTTCCTCGACCTATAGACCTTGTATTCTTGGAATTCTACATCATAACTAGGTGGTTGAACATTATATACTTCTTGTCTGAGCACTCCATTCACGACCGTTGATTTTATGTCCATTTGATACACTTTCCATTTATGTTTCGCGATAATCGACAACACTGTATGCATTGTCTCCATCCCCGCGACTGGTGCAAATGTCTCTGCATAATATATTCAATGTTGTTGCTTGTATCCTTTGACAACTAGCCTTGCTTTATGCATTTCAATATTTCCTTCAAAATTCCTCTTGGTCTTCTAAACCCACTTCACTCCAATGACTTATTTTTCTTGTGGAAGGTCCACTAACTCCCATGTGTTATTTTTTTCTATGGCTTCTATTTCTTCATACATTTTTGTAAGCCATTTTTCATCTTTTTCCGCATCCTCAAAATGGATTGGGTCATCTACATGAAAAAACAATTAAAATAAGGAATTTAGACCAACGTTACTATCAATTTCATCTTGCTCATGAATTTCACTTAAATTTCTGAATTTTTGTCTTCTTATGCTTGCAGAAGATGGGCTTGACATGTCACTTGATGTTTTTCTTGAGGTAGATGACATTATGGGTATTTGCAGTGTGCTTGGAGAAGAACTTGCTTCACTCCACAACACCGTTCTATTATTTTTTGACAGTGTCCCTTGTTCAGTTCTTCGTTGCACTTGAATAGGCATAGAAGGAGTCATTGTTGATGAATTTCTTCTTGCGGTGAATTCATCTCTGTCTAATGTGGTATACATGTTTTCACATTGGTTTTATTCTTTAAACTTCCATCCCTTACTTCCTCTTCTATGAACTGCACATCTCTATTGATTATGAACTTCTTGGTTGATGGATTGTAGAGTTTGAATTCCTTGGATTCATCACTACATCTAACAAATATCCATTTCTTCCGCTTGTTGTCCAACTTCTTCCTTAACTCATCCTGGACATGTGCATAAGCCACACATCCAAACACTCTCACATGAGTGACACTATGCTTTCTTCCACTACATGCCTCTTCAAGAACCATATTCTTGACACTATTGGTTAGACACCTATTAATGATATATGTTGCACAAGTGACAGCTTCAGCCCAATAGTCGTTTGGAAAATTATTTTCCTTTAACATACTCCTTGCCATTTCTATAATAGTTATAGCATTCTTTTTTGTGCCACCATTTTGTTGAGGTTTATACCTTGTTGTAAATTTCTTATGAATTTCATGCTCCCTACAAAAACGAAGGAAGTCATTTGAGATGTATTCGCCACCTTTGTCAGTCCTCAAGAATTGGATGTAGTGTCCACTTTTGTTCTCAACAAGAGCCTTGTATTGGCAGAAGCACTCAAACATTTCAGTTTTCCTTTTTAGGAAGTAGACCCATGTAGTCCTTGTATAATCATCTATAAAAGTAAAGAAAGAATAGTTGCCCCCAATTGATGGTGCCTGCATTAGTTCTCATAAGTCTGAATGGACAATTTCCAAAGGTGATTTTTCCCTTATTGACTTTCCTGCTAGATATGCCTCTCTATTTTATTTTCCCAAGATGCATCCATCACATAGGCTATCTGGTTTTTCTATAAGTATAAATCCCTCGATTAATCCTTTCCTATGTAGTGAATTCAAACCTCCAAAGTTGAGATGGCCAAATCTCAAATGCCATAACCAATTTTCATCTTTGACTTCTACTTGAAAGTTTACTTCTGGGACAGCTACAACTTTTCTTTCATCCTCTTGTGAGTTCATTGATAGTTGTCCTTGTGCACCTTCTTCCTTCAAATCAGATTTTATCTTTAGGGGAAACATTCTAATGCTTATCATATGAAACATTGCAATCAATTGTCTTCTGGGAGACTTAT
The DNA here is from genome assembly GCA_031772625.1 of Pinus tabuliformis. NCBI lineage: Eukaryota > Viridiplantae > Streptophyta > Pinopsida > Pinales > Pinaceae > Pinus > Pinus tabuliformis. The sequence continues at coordinate 725,550,224 of CM062819.1, forward strand.
TCAAAATTATGCACTCATCATTTTTGAAAAATACATTGTAGCCCTTTTGCAGAAATGCCCAATGCTTATGAGGTTATGCTTCAAAACAGGGATAAAATAGACATCTAAAACGTACTTCTTATCCCGCTTATTTGTTAGAATATTGACTCTTCCTTTGCCCATGACAAAGGCTTTTCTATTAGTCCCTAATTTCACTTCAGATTTCACATTTTCATCTAGATTGGAAAACATTTCTATGCTCCTTGTCATGTGGTTTTTGCACCCTAAATCTAGAAACCCTACATCACTTCTTTTTTTCTTGTGCTACATTACAAGCTAAAAACATTTTATCTTTCTTTTGATTTTCCTTTTTGAAAATTGCACCTTCTTTGTTACTTATGTCATGTTGCTTATTTCTACATTTATTTGCATAATGATCATACTTCTTAAAATAATGACATTGGACATGAGATTTATCATAGCTCTGACCTTGTGCTTGTTTATGGCTTCGACCTTGATGTTAATTTTGATTGTTGACCCTTCCACTTGAGTTTGAAGGTGTTATCACTCAGATTTTCCTTAGAAGTTATTGAAAAGAAGGAAAGGATCCGAGGTAACCACAAACCAACTTTTAGACTTAGGTCCTAGCCCACCTAGTCCAGAGAGGGCACTCTCTTTATGATTTAGCTATTCTTTGAAAATACTTTAGGCTAGTATTAATGTTCAGGGAGGTTATTTTGTTTGAGATTGGTGGATTTCTGAAACAAATGGGAAAACTAAGCTTTAGGCCATTGGGCTATGGAGTCAATCAAGGATAATTCACTGGATTAAGTCAAATTGTTGAGGTATGAGTTCAACAAGTAGGATAACGGAGTAAAAACAAAGTTTGGGGCTTGAATGGATGATAGTTCTTCTCAAAACTAGATGGAAACCAAGAATCCTCAAGTTAGGATAAAAAGGAAGAAGGGAAGATAGGTCAACCAGCAAAGGGAAATTAAGAATCCTATACCAGGGACTTATTATAGAAAAACTACAGGGATAGAGGAGCAATTAAGAATTCCTTTATTGAAATAGTTTAGAAGAAAACATATAAATGGGACACTGTTGATAGCAGAGAGAAATAAATCTAATTCTGATATACTTTGACTATTTTACCATTTACATTTCAGATGCATGAAACATTGAAACATATTGAAAGCACATAAAATCACAAGGATAGAATACTTATTTGCAATTATACTGCATGAGAATCTGATGAAATGTCCTCAACTTTCATTCCTTTCCTAGAAAAAATTCAAGTTTGAGTACAATAGCTTTCTCAGCTTGATAGCATAGAGTTACAGAGATGTTATAGAATCCACCCACAATACTTCAAATGGAGAAGTATTTATACTAATTCTAAACTAAAATATCTTGAAAAAATATCAAGATTGACTTCGCAAATATCTTCAATTGTTTTGCACTAATAGAACTTAAATAAAGGACATTCAAAACTAATGAATCTATTTGGCACTATTTTTATGGATTTATGGTGACAAAGAAGATAAAATCGAATTTGATAGCAACTCTTAAGTGATGATGAGGCATCCCAGTCACTAACAACATCCTTCCTTTGTGCATTCTGCCCTAGAAATTCTGCAAACTTAGGGTCCAATGATATGCTTGTATATCTCAATCCGAGCTAGATATATAAAAAGTGAAAGCGGTTATTGTATGTAAGAATGCTTTTGAGATAAACCTCTCTCATTTTCCCAAAATTCAACTCCAGATGTTCACAATATGCTCTGCACAAAGATTTCAAAAACAGTACTTTGCTCAAACTGAAAAATAGGCTGTGAAGACATGCACTTATTTCACTTTAGGTAACACCTGTGTAAAAAGTGAGATAGCTTTTTGTATATTCGGCATTTAGGAAGAAAATCCTCCTCCAATTTCGCAAAATACCTCTTGGATTGGCCATAATAGTTTATGAAAAGCTATGACTTAAACAGGAAATTCTGAAGAATGTACCATTTATGCTCTGATTTCATCTTTTAACCTTACATTTATTTTAACTTCTTTTCACTTTTATTTTAGATAAACTTCATTGTTTCTGGTGAGAGTGTTTTCATCTCTGTTTAACCCTTACTACATCCAAGTTTACTTTTACTGTTTTACTTTTACCATTCTGTTTTTTCATTTCTCTTCACTTTGACATGAATCAGTATGCTCTGTAACCATTTTCCCTATTGTTTATATTCATGCTAGCTGATTTACTTGACTTGGCCTTCAATCTAATACTCCTTAACCCTTATACACCTTGATTGTTCTTTATTGTGTCCTTTTACCTTCACGGTATATTTTAGTTTTTTTTTACTGTCGATTTCAACAGTAAATCATTTAATTTCATGTTTACTCTACTTGTCCTTTAACTTTATTTTTTATTTTCCATCTATGTTTGAATAGATTTGGTCACAATCTCACAGTAAACAGGTCTTATGACAAGTATTAAGACTATTTATCCAAGGTTGCGGTCTTTTGATCGCCTGTAAAGCAAAACAAACTATTAGGAAAACGTTGGGTTGACAGGGAGGGTCATTAAGGGATTTATTGAGATTTATAGCTCTATGGAGTGAGTTCAAAATGATTTCAGGAAGTAAACCATGCTTGAATTGGTTAGAAGAGGCTTCAGGTGGAGTAGAAGGGTTTCATAAGTTTACACAGTAGTATGGGTGAAGGGCGAGAAAGCCTGGGTTCTTACGGTTTGAACTTTAATGGGAAAACTTTTAAAATATGGCACGAACTAAACAGTAGACGGTTTGTTGCGTAGTAGAGGTGGTAAGCGGGATCCATCGCACCACTTTTGGGAGGTTGGTGGTTTTGTTAGAAGGTCGCGCGATGCCACAAATTGGATGACATGTAGCACTGGCGAAGAGTCAAAACAACTTGCATCGGGTAGTTAACATTCGCCCAAAAGGCCCGTGCGATATGAGTGAGAATCTTGAATGGGAGAAGGCGGATCGTGCAGTAGTCGACAGTGGAAAGTGTTAGGGAGTTAATCGAGGGGCCCGATGGAATAATCAACATAATTAAAATGATTTTAATTATATCGGGGATGATACAATTGTACGAATAAAGGATTAATATTTTTAATGATATCGGGGGTCAATTTATTGGCGGAGAGGCTATTAATTAATCTATGTGACTAACTAATCCCTTTTTAACACGTCTGGGGTTTTGGCTCTTAATTAATCGTTGTTCGATTAATTAATCCAACTGAATTAACTTTATTTATGGTTTATTTTTCAAACCACCGGGAAGGGATATTTATTTATTTTGGGATTTTTATTAATAATACGAGAAAGGGTAATTTGTTTCGGGAGTTAAATAAATAATAAGAATTAAGAGTCAATATGACCATGGAAAAGGAAAAGGCGCTAAGTAAATGTTTTCGAAAATACGTTCATCATCCAACATTATGACTTAGGCTAAAATGTCTTTGGGGGGTTTTTGTAAAGAAACTTTATTTTTCATAAGTAAAAGAGTGATTTACCTTGGGAAAAGGATTTGAAGAAAATGAATGAATTATGAAGGGGGTGACTTTTGATGAAGGGGTTTTAGCACTTAGGCCTTGCAAGTTATTGGGCCGAGGGTCCGATCCCTCCAAAAGCCAAAGAAATGCTATGAGTCCCTTTAAATTTCAAGTTGTTGGTGCCTTTAGTACTTATGGGAAATTAGAAAAATTTAGGGAAAAAATGAGTGAGGAAGTTAATTAGTTTGACTTTTGTCCATGATGTAAATGTCTCCATTGCCATCGATACCTTTAAGTGCTTTTGATGATGAAAGTATATGACTTGATATCTCTATAATCATTCATCATGCATAATTCTGCAACCAATCATCTACTTACCCTACCTACTTATCCTACCATTTTTTCTTCTTTTATTAGGGCGCACTTAAACTGGAAAACCCTTATCAAAACCTTTTTTTCTCTTTTATAATGGTATTCTAACTAAGTCTAACCTTATTACATCCAAGGGCTCAAATTAAACTGTTGAGCTTCTTTATTCGCTCTACCTATCTACTTATCTTCCAAGATTAAATAGTTTGGTCGGATTTTATTCTCTATCTCTAAGCATGAAATTGAAAATATGGAATAAACAAGATTAAGCTATTTGGTTACCATGGATTATGGCATAAGTAACAAGTTGCGCACAATTATTTATACAAAAAGTGAAATAGTAGTAGCATTTGGGCTTGCACACTTTCATGGTCTTTTATTTTTCTTGGGGTTTATTTTTCATCTTTTTTTACCTTTTTCCTTCTCTTTTCCGTTTGCTTTTTCTTTTAGGGCATACCCTCTTTACATTTTTGATTTTTTTGATTTTTTACAAATATGGAAAATATTTGCTGAAAGCAAAGGTATGTACATATTTGAGAGATAAACCAAGTCAATCATGATATATGACGCCTATTGGTATACGAACATAATAGAAAGGATACCTCTTCCACCTCTATATGGGATTCCTCCTCTTCCTCTACCTTAACCAAATGAAACTTGTGCCTTGAGGGCATTCTCCAATGAGGGATTTTTTCTCTATTCAATTTATGTTCATTAGAAATAAGTGATCCATGAAGCTTATCCACTAAAAATTGCTAGAGATCCTTTGTCTCTTCTTTGGCCACAATAATGGCATCAAATCTTGCTGGCAAGCTTTTCAAAATTTTCTCAACTATTACACTTTCCTCAAGTGTCTCACCATGAGACTTGATTTGAGTAACTAGTCCAATTGAATGCATACAAAATGAGTCTACATTCTTAGACTCTTTCTCATCCTGGTGGATGTTGGTGACCACCCGCCTATCGCACTTGGAACCCCACAACTATCTCTTTCAGCTTTTTAGTTTTCTTAATTGTAGCACAATTTATTATTTTTGGTAGTTTTTCGGGTCCTAAACTTTTGGAGTTGTTTGAGGGCCTAAACGAAGTTTTTTGGGAAAACGAGGGCCAACATGAGACATATACCAATGTTAGTCATCCAAAAATTGTAGTCCTTGGATACATATTTTTAACGAGGTATTGTGTGCATCAAACTGAGATTGTATGCAAAAGTTACGACCCGAGGAAGTTGATGTACCAATTTACCCAAATGGGGCTAATAGTTTGGCACTTCATCTCTTAGGGTTAGGTTTTTTGTATCTTTAGGATTTTCCATTGTTCCTCAACAATAAATAGGCCTTCAAGCCTCATTGTAATAGAGTTTAGAGGCATGTAGCTTCCACATCTCTTCCCATAGATAAGCTACCATTGTCCTAGCTAATTTATTTCCATTTATGCTTGTAACCATATTTTTAGTATTTGATATTAATAAAAAAGGTATTATTTCTACTGCCTCTCTATATTTATGGTTATATCTATCATTTTTTGCGTTCCTGTTTAAATATAGATTAGTGGTATTATAGTGGTCTGCTCCTTCTCTGTTTTTTTTTTTGCATGTCCCCAATGATGATGGGATATCAGGATTTAAGGCTTGAATAGGTCGACCTTATGCAAGACGATCCTCGCAAATCCCAATGGCCTCCTATGGAAGAAGAAAAGAAATATGAGGGGATAGGAGACCCTATCAAAATCTTGCTCAAAGAAGCCCTCGAGCAACAAAGGAATGTGATGATGGACAACTTTTCCCATTTCCTTCAATGGCTACCCAGGGGCGGTGCATCCACATCCAACATCCACTCTAGAGGCTCCATACCTTTTAACGTACATGTAAACTTTGACATTCCCATATTTAAGGCCCAAATAGATGCAAATATCGAAGATAAATGGTTAAATCTTCTGGAAGGACATTTTCCTATTCATGATTTTTCCAACTGATAAAATATTACTTCTTTCTTCTCAAAGCCACCCCCCATGTCAAGGGTTGTTAGGAAACCTATTGTGAGGCAAAGGATGAAAGTACAACCTCACTGTTTTAAGTCTCACCCACTTGGAATTCATTTTAGGATGCCATCAAAGAGCAGTATTACCTTGTCGGCAGCTTTGAGCATAAATACATAAAGTGGACAATGCACCAACAAGGAAGGGACCAAGATGTGCCAAGTTTACCAATTTTTTTCATACCCTTCGCATGAAGTTGGTAATCAAGGATTCTGAGAAACATTTGGTGCTCAATTATCGTGGCTGCCTACATAGGTACATTTAGGATGAGATGGAGTTCCTTGACATCTCCTCACTCAGCATGGCGTACAGATACGCTGTCAAGATCAAGCAAAAGTTTAAACAGAAGAAGAAATACTTTGGATCTAAAAATTTGAAGCAAGGGAAAGGCTTCCCCAAACCGCAGAACCAAGAACAAAGCCATGTCTATGTGACCCAAGACAACCCGTCGAAGATGGAAGAAAATGACAACACCACGAAGTCAAAGAACGACACAGGAAAGTGGTGTGAGTTCCATAAGAGCCCCACTCATAACACAAGTGAGTGTCGGACCAGGGAGTCACAGGTGGTTGTGTTGAAGGCTTCAGAATTAGATGCATGTTCTGACCCTGAGTCAGAACCTGATAGGAGGAATGACAAAGGGAAGCAGATCATTGATGGAGAGCCCAGTGCCATTGTTGCCACTGCCAAGATGGAGAAGAATGAGCCCGAATAGCCAAAGGAGCGGGAGCGTATTTTCCACAAACTAATGTGGGTGAAGGGTTCACCACTGTAGTTCATTGATGATAGTGGCAGCCAGAAAGAACTCATTTCAACAGAGGTCATGAAATGGCTGGATCTACTTACCATACCACACCCACAACCATACAACATCAAGTGGCTTCACCAAGGATGAGATCTCCAAGTCCGTCTTCAGTGTCACCTTCCCCAGAGCATTAAGCCCTTCACAAATGAGGTTTTGTGTGATGTTGTACCTCTTGATGTTTGTGATGTATTATTAGGCCAACCATATTTATGGAAGCAACATTATGTGTATGAGTCAAGGTCTCACGCTGTTATTATTTCTTTGGGTAATTCATTATACAGGATACTAGAGGTAGCCCCACCTACCACCACCTCTCTGATCTCTGCTAAGAAATGCAGTAAGATCATCTCCCAAACTATAAAATTCATTTTCTTTCTGGTTCACCCAAGATCATAGCCACATCCATGGCCCTCCACCTAGTAGAAGCAGGTGGATACGGTCATGAAAGAATACATGAACATATTCTCCTCACCCAAAGGGGTACCGTTGCACTATCAGGTCAAGCATTTGTTCGATCTAACTCCCAGATCACCTCTACCCACCGGGCCAATATATCATGGATCCATTCTGGAAAATGGAAACTACAAGTAGTGGCATGATCAACATTGGGTGCCACACAAGTTTCAAGTGGGTGACAAAGTCTTGTTGCATCTATAGAAAGAATGCCTTACAAGAGCCCATTGGAAGCTCAAACCACTCTGACATTGTCCTTACACAATTACCAAGGGTGTGCAAAACAATTCTTTGGATCACAACATTCCCCCATTGCCTGGCTTATACTGAGTTTTCAATTTGAACTGCCCTCGACTATGCTTCTCATCATTGCTGGACACATCAAACATTGCAAAACAGCTCACCATGGACCAAGCTCAGCAGAAGTTTTCCCATCTCATGGAGGCACTCAACGCAATGGGAACCATTGTTTCCTAAAGGTGGAGGAATTATCCAAGTGGATTTTGGTGGCCACCCACCTATCCCACTTGGAGCCCCACAACTGTCTCTTTTAGTTTTTTAGTTTCCTTAATTGTAGCACAATTATCTATTTTTGGCAGTTTCTTGTGTCCTAAACTTCTTGAGCCATTTTGAAGCCCTTACACGATTATAAAGGCTATGGGAAACAATGCTTTAGAGCATAGCTTCCCACCATTACTAACCACATCATAGATTCCATAATAGCTCACTAGGGACCAACTTCAACATAAGTTTCTCCATCTCATGGAGGCACTCAACGCAATGGGGACCATTGCTTCCTAAGGAGGAAGGAATGATCCATGTGGGTGTTGATGGCCAACCGTCTCTTTCAATTTTTTCAGTTTCCTTATTTATAGCACAATTACTATTTTTGGCAGTTTTTCGAGTCCTAAACTTCGAGAGCCATTTTGAGGCCATAAACACCGTTTTTTTGGAAAATTGGGGCCAACATTCATTTATATCATAATTTGTTGTCCTTAGATAAATATTTCTAACAAGGTATTGTGTGCATCAAACTAAGGTCGTATGCCAAAATTACGACCCTAGTAAGTTGATATATCAATTTACCCAAACGGGGCCCATAGTTTGGCGCTTCATCTCCTAGGGTTAGGTTTTTGGATGTTTAGTGTTTTCCATTCTTTTTCAACAATAAATAGGCCTTCAAGCCTCATTGTAATATAATTTAGAGGCATGTAGCCAACACATCTCTTCTCAGAGATAAGCTACCATCGCCCTAGCTAATTTATTTTCATTTCTTCTTGTAAGCATATATTCAGTATTTGGTATTAATAAACTGAAGTAATATTTATGTTGTCTCTCTGCATTTATGGTTATATCTTTCATTTCTTGCACTCCTATTTAAATTAGGATCACTTTCATACGAATTGTCTCAAAGTTTCTCCTTTGCATGTGTATTTTTGATGTCTTCAATTTTCCCATGCCTTGGTAAGCTGTTTGGAGGGTATCCCATGCTTGCTTGGATTTTGTTGTTGCTGCAATCCTTGCGAAAATGCTTTCATGAACTGCTTGAAAAATATAGAAGATTATTTTTGACACCAAATCCGAAATAATATTGAGAATAAAATATTGCCTTCAGTATTATATCATGGTAGTCATAATTTTTTCCATTAAGTTGAGGTATTTTAGGATTAGTGAAACTTTTTCTTGATGCTCCCATTTTTACTGTTAAAAAAAAGCTCTCTCCTGTTAGTAAGTATGCTCCAAAAAAAAAATTTCCCTCAAAATAATTTTTAATTCCCAATAAAAACACGTGGTCTTAACCTGCTTTGATACCATGTGAAAAATTTAACAATTTCAACTCCCAGTAAAAACACGTGTTCTCAATAGAGTTTCCCAAAGACTATTATGCTTGTATGCTTGCACTATCTTTTTACGTACGGTTACCTTGAAGAATATCTAATTGGGGGATTACCGGTCCTGGCTGGCTCATTGGTTCGGGGTTCGGAGAGCACATAGTTCATCGTTTTGTCCTACCCCTATTATTTATTGTGTAGGTTCGTATACTTGCTCGTCCGTGTGGTCTCTTTGAAACCAATCCCTTTTCCTCCTATCGCATTCAATTCGAGCTCAGTGAAAACAAGGGTTCTTAATAGAATTTAACCTGCTTTGATACCACATGAAACATTTAGCGTAGAGGAGTCTCCCTCAAGAATTGAGTTGGGGAGAGAAAATCCCAACTAAACTGGAGGTAAAAACTTAAAAAATTAAAGCACATTAGAAACATAGTAAAACTTTGGGAGAAACACCATAAAACTTTGGATTATAATTCTACTACATGAAATACATTCATATGGAGACTCTTGCTCCTTCACAAAATACAACGTGTTATTAGTGTCATTTACATTCTCGAGGAGTTGCAAATAACTCTTTGTAAAACCCTGTAACAAATTTTTTTCACGGGCCCATCACAATTTGCTCCACTATTTTCTCCTCTGAGACTTACACGCTCTACTATGCAAAGGAATTTTACATGCATATATTTCAAAACATACATTTTTGACAAATTAAAAAAAAAGAAAAAGAAAAAAAGAAAAAAGAAAAAAATAATTTATGGTAATATATTAATATATTAATATATATAATGGTCCACTTACATTTATAACCGTATTAACCTTTTTAAATAAATAGAGTTTTTACCCCTTATCAAAGTCAAACTAGCCATTTCTAGGTCAAATCTAGCTGTTGTCATTTTAGCCATTATCTTATCTAGAAAATTGGGTCATGGTATATTCTGCCCTGTCTATTTAATGTGAAAAACGAGATCTGCTCATTTAACTTGTCCTGATGATGAACCACATTGGTTGGTTTGAAACGCGTTGACAAAAATTTCTCTACGTGATTTTTGTCGAAGAATTTTCAAAAACATTAATAGATGATAGAAAAAAACATTAAGACATAAGATGGGCCATTGGTTTTTCTATGTTGCAGAGTACATATTTCATAAATGCATATTTCATAAATGTTTGACCATACTATGTATTAAATTCTCATTTGAATTTAATCATATGATGTGTTATGGAATGGAGAATTTGTACTCATGCTAACCTCATTTAAGCTATGTATTTCAATCTCCAAACAAAAATATGCAACCTACAAACAAAATCTACTTGCCAAGTATGGTTGTTGGAATTAGTACTAATGCTCAAAACCTCATTTGGGCTATGTCCTTCAACCTCCCAGCAAAAATCCACAACCTACAAACAAAATCCATTGGGCGAGTATGGTCAATTTAATAACTGTGGTGGTTAGGATTATTTTTCCCAAAATAAGGAAAACGTAGTCAATAGATATTTTAGGGAAAATATTAAAATAATCCTCCCACACTATTAGGGTTAGGGGTTTGTGTATTGACGGATGAATGAGAATCTAGGGTTGTGTCTTTGGGTCTCGAGTGCATTGCAAGGGCTTCTTTGAGTGTGTGAGAGGAGCTTGAGAGGCAGGGAAACCTGCCTGCCATGGAAGTAGGGAGGTCCGCCCATTTTGTAACTGGTGTTTATGCTAACAAAGGAATTGAAATTCGAGTATTCTGTGGTTTATTTTCAGCACTATTATGTGTTTATTTTCGGTTTTCTAAGATTATCAGCAACACTTGTCATCGGTTTCAAAACACTTGTGGTTGGTTTTACTAGTTGAATGTAATATTTCCATGTTTAATTTCTATAAGTGTATGTGGAATTTTATTTTTAGTTTTGATTTAGATGCAACAACAAGGGGTTTTTGATCGAAACAATTAATTTTCATATCTATAATGGTTGTTAGTGTGCAATTTCTTGTGGTTTGAAAATATTATTTTTATTTTTGTTTTCCCTCCTAGCCAGAGGTGCCAAGAAAATTTCTTCGGTTCGGATGTACCTCGTCTCCCTCTTCAGGCGAGTGGCAACAGCGGTGGAGAGAAAGCTAGGTGAATGAACTTGTGGTTAGAGAAAGGCTACTAGTGACTGACCTGTAGGTTTAGGAAAAATGCAAAATCATTGATCTGCATGACTTGGAAAAATCTAGGTTTTGTTAATTTAGAGACTCCTCATAATCTATTGAATCATTTTCGATTTAGTAGAGGCTTATGTGTTTCCAACAATCTCTTTTTCTCTTGGGGATTTGGGGTTCCTATAATGTTTTCTCTGTGGCAAGAAATATTGTTGAAACCTATATGGTGGTTGTAGAATCTTTTCATAGGAGACATGAAAGCGACTGTGTTCTAGCATCGCGGTAAGGGTGGAGTACATTTTAGCCATGGGTGGTGCTTTCTTTGGCAATTATTTGTTGGAAGTACCCAACAACGTGCCCATCATCATGGTAATGATGGTGACACCTTCAAGACATTCATAATGAAATTAATGGTTCATACATTGTCGTTCTCACTTATATAGAGAGGTATTGTTGTGTTGTGTTATAATGATGCACCACATTCCTGGCAGGAGGGCATATAGTATTACCGAATACATTTCTTCTATGTGGAAATGAATTGTGTCGGGGGATCTTAGTCTTAAAATGCAATTGAACCCAGATATAGTTAAAATTTTGTTACATGACAGTTTATTTTGTGTTCATATTGTTATCCATTTTTTTTTGGGGGGGGGTCATGCAGAACCTCTAGCAAAGAAATAAAATCTTGGCAGAGTCGATGGGAGATCTTTCCTAAGACTCCCACTAGGTGTTGCTAACTAGTCATGATGAAACTAGTTGGCACAATACAATTTTCCAGATGCCCAGAGCAATAGAAGGTTTAGGAAGAAGAGGCAGTTTCATAAACAAATACTCCAACCCAGTAGCAGAGTCAAACAAAAGTAGCAATAATAGCAGATACAGTATTTGAGCAGGTGCATTGTATAGGATTACTAGAATAATGGAGGATATCAAGGAGCTAATTGCAAATTGTAGTAAACAAAGCATGATAAGGAGAAGGAGAAAGGAAAAGGGGTCTTATGACGAGGAGGATGGGATGCCAAAAAAGGAAGAAGTGCACAAAAGGGATGTGCAAAATAGAGTAGTGGATGAGGGAACAACCTGCAGTTCAACATTTAGAAGAGGATTTGGATCGTGCAACAATAGGACAAGCAATCATGGATTTCTAGTTGCACCTGGATCGAGGACGAGCCAAGATTTTGTGTCAGGGGCCTTTTGGAGTGCAGGTTTAACTTAGGTTAATTTTATGTGAATTGAAATGGCATGTAATGTAAATGAAATGACTTCAAACTTTTCATGGAGTGAAAAGGTAGTTAGCAGATATTTTTGGGAAAATATTAAGATAATCCTCCTACACTGTTAGGGTTAGGGTTTATTGCATTGGGGGTTGTCTCTTGGTTTCTAGAGTGACTTGCAAGGGATTCTTTGATTGTGTGAGGGGAGCTTGAGAGGTGGGGTGTCCCCCCTTCCACGGTAGCAAGGAGATTTGTACATTTTGTAACTGGTGTTTATGTTAAGACAGGAATTTGAATTACATTATTTTGTGGAGAAGTTTTATATGTCTATTTTCAGTTTTCCGAGTTTATTAGCAGCACTTGTGGTTGGTTTCGACAGTTGAGTGTAATTTGAGCATGTTTAATTTTTAAGTGTATGTGAAATTTTATTTTCAGTTTCAATTGAGATGCAAAAACAAGGGGCTTTTAATGGAAATAATTTATTTACATCTGTAATTGTTTTTAGCATGCAATATATCTCAATTGTTGTAGTTTTGATTTTTTATTTTTTTTGTTGGCCCTCCTGGCCAAAGAATCCAACACTCGACAATTCAAAATTTACAACACTGCTAAATGCGATTACTAATTATAGAAAAAACGAGATCAACCATGGCTACTCATGGTTGTGCTTTAATGAATGGATGATGTAGAAAATGGTCACAATGGTGGCTTATTTTCCATGTCTAAGAGTTGAAGGAAAATGCACTAACTAGAAAATTGCATATTTTTATCAAATTAATATTTTTTAAATTTTCTGTTACAATGTGCACATGGTATTGATAACACTTAGATTTCTAATTCCATATCCATTATAGGAAACATTTCCATATTTGTTAATAAATCTTATGGATTCCAAATATATCATATCCATTACGTTTTAGCTAAAAATTTTGTGGGGGCAGGGAGATTGAGATTGGAATTACATATGAAAAAAATTATTCGAAAGAGTATCTAGACTCAACCCAAACCTTAATAAACCCATAACAATATCTTGATACCACAAAATTCAACATTAATATTAGCATCAACTTAAACTCTAATTAAAAATAAACTAAAACATTAATAATAGCATAAAATTAAACTCTAATTAAAAATAAAGTAAATCAGGGGAAAAATAAAAGTAAAATCTGATCACATAATTACAACTTGATAAGCCCGAGTACTATAGGGTTGTAACATATATCCTGTAAGCACTTCTATTATCCACATATAAAAGGAATCAACCACCACTTATACAAATATTGCAAGTTTTTCTTGTGGTTTTGAGAAGTTTTTCTTTGTGTACTCCTCATGCTAACAACTAGGGCACAGGGACTGCACACTTCACCAATAATCTCTTCAATTCTAAACGCTACTGCATAGTTTCGAGAGGAAATTGTGAATGTGTTACAACTAGAAAAATAATAATCGCATAGCTTGGAGAGGAAATATAATCCTAGAAAACATTTCTAATTAAGCCACATAAAAAGTAATCAGATATGTGTTTGCAATGTGGATCCTAAAATGTGCATGATAAATAGCTAGGCATTGTAGTTGCAGATCGATAAATAAAACTTGTGGTTACAACGATACATTACTTTTTAAAATTTCACTAACTTATTTGTTATACTACCTACTCATATATAATGACCACAATTAAACTTTGGTGTGGGTGTTAAAAGGTGTGCATCTTCTAAATGTCATTTAGCCCAAAAATAAAACATATGTCACTAACATGTATTTGTATTTCAATAAAAATGTTCAACGAAATCATATAATTTTATTTATTGATATAATTCTATATCATTCAAAAATATTGGCTTAAACCCTCAACTAATGTGCCTTTGGAAAGAAATAAATCAAGTAAGATCTCTAAAATGAATTATCAATTTGATCCTGGCATATTGTTAATCACTCATGCGTACTAGGATATACCGACACAAAATTAACAAACCATGAAACATTGAAACAAACACGATTAATCATAATTGCATATAACTAAATTGCATTTTCGTCATAAACAAGGTAACTCAACATGTGCATTATGCCCTTTCAAGTAGAAGGTTCTTAGAAATATTTTTATGCTTTGACTATTATTTAAAAACTGTAGTTTTCCCTCTCACACAAGTATCAACAGTCCAGGCTTCTATACACAGCATGCTTTTCTTCTCATGCCTTTGGAAAAGAATTAAAGCCTCTTCTTCTTTGATGAAAGGAGAAATTGCGCTAAGTAAATATCCCTTTCATTTCCAAAATATCGATGGTGGACCTGTGGGTTATGGGCCCACGTTTCTATCAGAAGTGTTAATTGGTGCTTTTGCCTTAAAAACCATAACAACAATAGTCAACGCAAATACACAGAAATACATGGAAACCTGACCATGAAAGCCTAAGGCCGGATCTCAATAGAATAAACCCACATCCATAAACTCCTCGGGTCCACTCTTTCCCAATCCTTTCCGTCATTCTTCAATCTCTGTTTTTGATCAACTTCACGATCCAATGGTTGATGCTTCATCGCATTCTCGGCTCATCGCACATCGTAGTTTCCATAATCCGCTAGCACTTGATTCCTGCGAAATGCGAGAGTTAACCTCTGTTGTTCGATCAATCCTTTGATTTGATGGTCCATAGTCCATCACAACATCACAAATTGAAATCACAAGTTCCTCAAGGCAAGGTTCATTTACTTATGACCGATGCGATGCAAGATTGATCTAACGGTGAGAAGTATTCAGTGATCCAATGGTCACTGTGACATTGCTCAGAGATCTACATGATGATTATCTGCCCTCATAGAGCCGATGAGGTTTATAAGTCCTCAATTTATAAAATTTCGGGTCCGGTATCTGGATTAACTTCCATGCCTATTCCAACCCGATATCCATCCAATTGTCCAACCAACGAATGGTCCGATCATCCCTAGATATCAACTAGATTATATTCAAGTTCAAGCATCCATCGGGTCCATCTTTTGAAAAACCATTTACAGCCCTTAGGTTGCCGATGAACCACTTTCCTATTGTAAAACTACATTTAATGATCCGATGTATCTTCTTCTACACTTCTTCACATATGATGGAATCTACATCAACACTTAATTAACTTTTCCATTTCTACTCGACACTTCACACAACAATTGACCTCCTTAACTTTGAATCACCATCAATCCTCATAGTGATCGATGGTAGATCAATAAACCCGTAACACAAAAATTAACTCAACAAATTATATATACACAACATAACTTGAAAAGGCATAAATACACAGATACACAGAATTCACGCACACATGCAGATTAATATTATATAGAACTTGATTACATTCTAAGGCATTTCAGCCTTTGTCACACTTTCCCCCTCTTGACTACATTGAATCCACACCTTGTTTACACAAATCTCTATCTGTCGCTCTCTCTCTTCATCTCCTTACACAGACTCTCTTATATAAGAAGTTACAGAAGGGAGTGACCATTTACAATCCATGAATTTCTCCCACAATCTTCCAAAAAAACTGTAAATCTCTCTAAACACATACATGGCAGATTAAATTACATTAAATAAGTCTTCTAGAGACTTTATCCATTCCATCATTTTAGCCCTTTTTTAACAGAATTTGCCTCTTGCTTTGCACATTTGTCCATGTCTCTTCCTTCTTAGCTTTGGATTCATTTTTTAATGAAGAGTGCTTGGATGCTCCTGCATCAGACTCCCTAGGCACAAAAATTTATGACCTCCTGGCCATATGCTTCTCCTTAATCCCATAACAATTCTACCCACTTCCTCTGTGGAACTACCTTCACGATCTTTTGTGAGCTGCAACCAAACCTCTGTAGTAAAAGTCTTCTTTGCTACATGATACCGAACCAAGCTTTCTCCTTTGACCTTAGTCTTTCGGCATCCTTCTGGTTCTCTCCTCTAGAACCAATTTAGCACTCCTTGCTCTAGGTTGTTACAAGTCTTCTAACCTTCTGCTATTGCTATCTGTACGATAGTAAGACCGTAAACTCGCCAAGCTTTAACACAACTATACCTCCTTCTCTTTCTGCTTACACTCGTTCTTCTACACAAAATCTCTTTTACATAGGAAAACCTTTCCCTACTCAGATACCACTCGATGGAAGGAGAAATTTCACTAAGGAAATATCCCTATCATTTCCAAAATATTGATCGTGGACCTATGGGTTATGGGCCCACATTTCTATCAGAAGCGTTAATTGGTGCTTTTGCGTTAAAAATTGAGACAACAACAGTCAGCACAAATACACAAAAATACATGGAAACCCGACCATGAACGCCTAAGGTTGGATCTCAATAGAATAAACTTGCATCCATAAACTAATTGGGTTCACTCTTTCCCAATCCTTTCCGTTGTTCTTCAATCTCCGATGTTGATCAGCTTCACGATCCAACGATCGAAACTTCATCATATTCTCTACTAATCGCACATCACAATTTCCACAATCTGCCTATAGTTGACTCCTGTGAAATGCGAGAGTTAACCGTTGTCGCTCAATCAATCCTTGATCTGACGGTCCATAATCCATCGCAACATCACAAATCACAATCGCAAGTTCCTTAGGGCAACGTTCATTTACTTATGACTAATGCAATGCGAGATTGATCTAACGGTCAACAATATTCAATGATCCAATGGTCACTGTGACATTACTTAGAGATCTGCGCGATGATTATCCGCCCTCATGGAGCCGATGAGGTTTATAATTCCTCAATTTGTGAAATTTCGGGTCTGGTTTCTAGATTCACTTTCGCGCCTATTCCAACCCAATATTCGTCCGATCGTCCAACCAACGAATGGTCTGATCATCCCTGGATCTCAACTGGATTATATTCCAGTTCAAGCATCCATTAGGTCCATCTTTTGAAAAACCATTTATAGCCCTTAGGTCACCCGATGAACCATTTTCCTGTTGCAAAACCGCTTTCAATGATCTGATGACTCTTCTTCTGCACTTCTTCACATATGATGGAATCTGCATCAATGGTCGATCAATAAACCTGTAACATAGAAATTAACTCAATAATGTATATATACACAACATAAATTAAAAAATCATAAATACAGATACATGGAATTCACACACACACGCAGATTTAAGTTATACAGAACTTGATTACATTTTAAGGCACTTCAGCCTTAGTCAAACTTTTCCCCTCTCGACTACATTGAATCCACACCTTGTTTACAGAGATCTTTATCTATTTCTCTCTCTCTTCACCTCCTTACATGTACTCTCTTATATAAGAAGTTACAAAAGGGAGGGATCGTTTACGATCCATGAATTTCTCCCACAATCGCTCAACAAACCTCTAAATATCTCTATACGCTTACATGGCAGATTAAATTACATTAAATAAGTCTTCTAGAGACTTTATCCATTCCGTCATTTTAGCCTTGTTTTAACAAAATTTGCCTCCTGGTTGCCACATTTGTCTACATCTCCTCCTTCTCAGCTTTGGATTCCTCTTTTAATGAAGAGTGCTAAGATGCTCCTGCATCATTCTTGAAACGAATCTATACCCTCTATAATGGAGCAGGTGGCAGTGATTAAATCATCCTATCCAAAAGAGATAATTCATTGAGATCCTTATAAAAATAATTTACTAGTAATTGCCTAAAAATTGCTACTTCACTACTAGTTAAAGTGCAACCCTAATCTCCTTAAGTATTTTTGACCCCATCTTCCAATTGTTCATCTCGTATAATCTAACTCGAGTCAATCCAAAATGATAGCATCCAAACCTTCAAATATATCCACATTTTTCTTTGAATTATGTGATAATTGTAGCTTCTTTACAAATTGAATTTATCCATTCATCTCTAATTCAACTCTAAGCCCATGCATATTGAAGTTCCATAAGTGGGTGTCACAAATTTAGGCTAATGTATTTTTTTTTTTTTCTAAGTAATACTAAACTATTATATTACATCAAGAGCAGAGTTACATTGTGAAAATTACAACGGGGCCGCGGCCCTGTAAAATTTGTCCGTGGACAGACAGTAGACACTTGAGAATTCTTGCCAGAATTGCATAGGACACATGGACAGAGGACACATGGATAAAGACTTAGGGCCACATTCATGCAGCTGACACATGGACATAAACACTTGCAGAACATCGACACAGAACAGAGATAACATAAAACCGACACAATTACATAGAGACAGAGTGACAGACTCATATATAACCGCATAGGAAGCAGACTGAGAAAAATTCTTGCTGTAGAACCTGGAGTGCGAGCTGGGCATGTCAATCTTCGTCAGTGGTCTGCGGCTCATCTTCTGCCTTGCAGCGTGGAGGCTGTAGGATAGCCTTGCCAAGGTTGCGCGCTCCACGGTCGCTTGGGCCAGCGCCTGAGTCACCAACAGGCTCTCTCAGGCTCGCTCCCGGGTCATGTAAGGGCCGCATCATCTCAACAGCAGGGAATTCCATATCCACCATGGGAACGATCCCAGGAACACGCGGAGGGTTGGCCCGAGGGTTGTCGTCCTCATCTTCCCAGGGATTGCTACAATGCTCAACAGAGACAGTCACAAAGAAAGTAGAATTGGCTAAGGTGCAGGGGAGGCGGTATCTCACCATTGGGTGTTCCGTGTGCCCACAATCCATGCGCGCAGGAGGTTCCCCCAATCTGCCTCTGCCCGGGGGCCTACCCCTCGGCCTTCTGCATTCAGAGGTTTCCTCAATTGAGGAAGAAGTCGAGGGGGCTCTGCCACTATATCCACCCCTGCCGCCGCTGCCTCTTCCCCGAGTGCGATGCATGCTGGTCTTATGAGCAGAGCGCTCAATTCCACAGTGAAACAGTGTTGTCGGCCTAGAAATACTGCCAGACCAGGTCTGAGTTTCCCAATTGCCGAGAGCAGTGGCAGCAGAGCCTTGACCCTCTTTCTTAATGTTTGATTGAGAGCTGAGACTCTGTGCCTCCACACCTTCTAACGAAGCCAGAACAGGACCTAACAATGGACGCAGATACGAGCTGAAGCTCTGAGTCCCCTCACCTTCTAACGAAGCCAGAGCAGGAGCTAACGAAAGACGCATACAGAGAGGCATTACCAAATTCTCAGAGGCGCAATTGGCATGCTTGTGAGCTTGCCAATTGCCCCACTCTTCCGCAGCAACACACCCACATTCACAATCAAAGTTCAGAACCTCCGTCACCTCCGGCGAGAACGAAACAGTTGCAGGAAGGAATGGCGGAAGAATGTCTGGGAGAATGCTGTTATGAAGCGCCATGATGCGCTTCTCAAGACTCACCTTGAATGTCGACAGGACTCCTCTGTCAACCTTCTTTACTCCCCTCCTTAAATGCTGCAGGGTGGTGGAATGAATGCGTGTCCTTCCGTCATGCTTGGCTCGTCCGGGCGGACACCTGCCCTTTGGACGAGCCTTGTGTGCCACATGTCTAGCGATCACCCGCATCCGGGGGAGAGAGATCTTGTTGCACCAGGGTGATGCATTCTTTTTTGAGTTGATCATCTTCAACCGTGTCCAGGGGACCTGAGAAGTGAGTTGAAGTCTGGGAAACGCCTTGGTTAGTGAGTCTATCGGCTACCTTGTTTGCTGTTCTTCGCACATGCTGAAAGGTGAGGCTATGTGGATTTGTAAGCTTTGTTTCCAGGGCTTCCAGCCTACTCAAGAGTCTCCAGCTGGTTGCTACCTTGTCTGCTGCTTTTCCTGCTTGGATTTTCTTGGCTACATTGATAAGGATGAGGGAATCGCCTTCAACCTCCAGAGGTAGGAAGTGAAGTTGCTCTGCGAAGCAGATCCCATGCCAAAGTCCTTCCATTTCTGCAACATTATTGGTGTCTTTGCCTAGAGAGCCATAGTATATGTGCACGGGTTTACCTGTGTGACTTCTGATGATTCCTCCATAGCCTGCCGGACCAGGATTGCCCTTGGCCGCCCCATCAAAGTTGAGCTTGAAAGAGTTGAGAGCCGGAGGGGACCAAGAGGAAGGAGAGGTGGGGCCACGGGGGGGACGCGTGGTGACCTTTGCAAAGGCTGAAAGGTCCAGGTTCCATGCTTTTAAGATGCCCTTTTCTTGTTGCGTCGCTGGCATATCCGTGTCATACCAGGTTCGAATGGCAAGGGTTTCCTGGACATTTCTTTTGTATATGAGCCACAGGGCATCTATTGATCTGGAGGAGCTGTTGAAGATGCGTGAGTTGCGCTCTTTCCAGAGCAGCCAGTACATGAAACCCGGAGTGAGATCCCATAAGGAGTTGAGGATTTGGCATTGAAACGGATTCTTGGCCCAGTTCCTTATATTGTCCGTCACATCTTCGCTTCGTGGAGCTGCTCTTTTGTTGCATTGTTCCACCCGCTTCCAAAGTTGCTTTGCTAGTGGGCAGGACTCCATTAAATGGCCGATTGTTTCAGTGTGGAGGTTACAGTTCGGGCATCTAGAGGGCCCGACGAATCCTCTCTTTAGCAAGTTGTCCCAAGTGAGAATACGCCTTTTACTGAGCAGCCAAAGGAAAGTTGAGATTTTGGGCCAGAGCCCAGGATGCCAGACCCGTGCCCAAATTTGGTCTTGAACCTCTTGGCTATTAGAGTAGCGCAGCTGGTGCGCCTCTTGCGTGGTAAAAGTGCCCTTGTGCCTGTGACCCCATCTGAGCTTGTCCTGCTGGTCAGAGTGGCGTATTTTCCGTTGCATCAGTTCCTGGTCCAAGTCTGAGAATGTTTCCCCTGCCCAGTCTCTTTGCCAGCTGTTAGCAGATCTCCAAGTTCGGTATTCTTAATGGGGTAATTGCTGCCAGAAGTGATGCACGTGAATGAGGTTTTCGTGATGCATGTACAATTGCCAAAGTGGCATCTGGAATAGATTAGTCAGCTTGGGGAGTTGCTGCCACGAATCCTCCCAGAACCTGGCTGACGTTCCTGAGTGTATTTCCCAAAAGCTATGATCCTGTATGAAGCTGCTGTGTATCTTCGCCGCATTCCAGATTGGAGAGCCTTTGGCACTGGGATTGATTCGGATTAGTTCTTGCCATTGACTGCCCATTGCATATTTTGCTTGCCATAAGCGTGCCCAGGGTGTGTGAGGCTTGGAGAGCCAATTCCACCACATGCGGGCTCCCATAGTATTGTTGCTTTGAAGAGGATCTCGAAGCCCAAGGCCTCCCTCTGTTTTGGGTTTACATACATCTTTCCAGTTCACGAGGGCCCATTTGCGGTTTTTGCCTGAGGAGCCCCAGAGGAAATTTCGTTGAAGGTTGCGAATGGCTTTTAGGACCCATTTTGGAGCTGCCAGAGTGGAGAAGAGATACAGCAGCATAGCTTGCAGGACAGACTTGATGAGGACCAATCTGCCAGCCATATTGAGAGCACGAAAGGTCCATGAAGAGAGCTTTGAATCCAGCTTATCAAGGAGGGATTGCCATGAGGTATTTTTAATAGCAGAGGACGAGAGAGGCGCACCAAGATATTTGGAAGGCAGATGGGAGATGGTGAATCCCAGGATTCGGGCTATGTTCCTTTGAGTGGAGGGGGGGGTATTGAAAAAGAAGAGCTGCGATTTGGAGGCGTTAATGGAGGTGCCAGATGCTTTAGAGTAGAGGGAGAGGAGCGATTTAAACATGGAGGCTTCTTTTGAGGATGGGTGGCCAAATAACATGGTGTCATCCACGAATTGTTGATGGGTCTGCGGATTGAGGCCATGAATGGATATGCCCTTAAGCTTGCGAGAGGCTGTGGCAGCTTTGAGTAGTCTACTAAGCCCCTCCGCCATTAAAACAAATAGAAAAGGGGAGAGAGGATCCCCTTGTCTTATGCCACGAGATGGTCGAAAAGGAGGAGAGGGGGATCCATTCAGAAGGACTGAGAAGCAAGGGGAAGAGATAAGGTTCATTATCCACCTGGTCCATGTGGCATTGAATCCAAAGGCTAGAAGCATTTTTTGGATGAAATTCCAACTGAGCTTATCAAATGCTTTGGAGAGGTCGAGTTTTAAAATCATACCTGGTTTCTTGAGGATCTTTAGAGAATGTATGACCTCGTTGGAAAGAATGATTCCATCCATAATTTGCCGTCCTTCCACATAGCCTGTCTGCTCCTGAGATATGAGAAGAGGGAGGAGAGGCTTAAGCCTATTTGCAATGACCTTTGAGATGAGCTTATATATCACATTGCAGAGAGCGATGGGTCTGAAATTCTCCGGCCTGTTGGGTTCTTCACCTTTGGGGACCAGAGCTAGAAAAGTTGTATTGAGAGACGGAAGAATCCAATGCGTGCTTCTGGATTCCTCAACCAAATTCCAGACTTCCTGCTTGATGAGGTCCCAGAATTCATGGAAGAAGTTAGCCGTGAAACCGTCAGGACCTGGCGCTTTTCCATCTTTGAGTTGAGCCATGGCTTCTTCGACTTCTTGCATGGTGGTGGGCTGTAGTAATCTGTTGTTATGATCCTCAGTAATTATGCTTGGAATGTGCTGTGTGATGGCGCGGATGGCTGCTTCTCTGTTTTCAATGGGCTCTGTTAATATTTCCTTGAAATACCCTGTGAATTCCTTTTCCATATCCTCATGCTTTTCAACTCTTTCACCTTGTTGGTTGTTGATGAATGCTATGTTATTATGCATTCGCCATTGAATGGTGGTCTTATGGAAGAATTTTGTGTTCTTCTCCCCTTCTTTGAGCCAGTTGATTCTGGATTTTTGCCGCCAGAGTATTTCTTCTTGCTTTCTGCGCTCTTCTATTTGGTTCCATAATTCCTGTTCTTGTTGTGCATGTTCTTCTGTTCTGCCTTGGAGGATGAGGGTTTGTTGGAGTTTATTCATTTGTTGTTCTAGTTGTAAGCGCTTCTCCTGAATGTTGCCAAAACTTGTGCGATTCCATATTTTAAGGACATGTTTCAGGTTCTTTAACTTTTGCTGAAATTGATACATCTTGGCACCCTCCGGTGGAATGTAGGCTGCCCATGCATCGTGGACCACCTTTTTAAAAGTGGCGTTTGTGAACTAGAATGCCTCGAATCTGAAGGGTCTGTTACTTTGATTACCTGGTCTGTTCCATTGTAGCAGAATTGGCCAGTGATCCGACCCTCCTTGAGGAAGAATGGAAGCATGAAAATCCCCTCCCAGATGGATTGCATTGTCAGAGAGGAAGAATCTGTCAAGGCGGGAGGCTATGTGTTGTATGCCTCGTCTCTTGTTTGTCCAAGTGAAAATTCCATTAGAGGTGGGGATGTCCATGAGATGGTTGGATCGAATGAAATCTTTGAGGCTTTCGCTGTCGCTGTCGAGCCCGGTTCGGCCTCCCTGTTTCTCCGTCAATGAAGTGATTATGTTGAAGTCGCCACCCCCTATCCATAGTGGGAATTGTCTGCTTTCATTGAGGTGAGCAATTGTTTCCAGGAGTTCTATCTTTTGCTGAACTGATTGAGGGAAATAGACGTTTGTGAGGTGGCCATGTATGCCAGTGCCAATGAGATGGAATGAGGCTTGAATGAAATGAAGTGTAGCATGAAAGTCGTATAATGTGACTATCTGGGGGTTCCAAAAGATGGCTAAGCCACCTGAGGCTCCAGAAGCATCAACAGAGATGGCTCTGCTTCCTGCCCAGACTTTGCCTCGGATTCGTTCAATAGCATCCGTGGTGCTTTTGGTTTCTTGCAAAAAAACTATGGTAGGTTTTTCTTGCTGAATCAGGTGTTTGATCATTCTGTGTTTTGAGGGACTGTTGAATCCTCTCACATTCCATGATATTAACTTCATGGAAACTATTGTTTGGGTTTGTAGAATTTGGTCAACTTAGGGAATCGCCCCGATTCCATAAGTATTTCCCCCAATGCTATTGTGCGCTGGAGTTCTGTCTTCCGTCCTCTTTTCTTGAGGTCTTTGAGAAGCTTTTTTCCATCCCATGGGCTACCTCCCTGGATACCCAGGCTTTTGTTATGCTGCGCCTTGGCTAGAACTCCTTCCAGCTTGTCGATCTGCCAGGGTTGAATAGAGTTATATTCCTTTTGTTTGCATGCCGTTTCAAGTGTGAAGATGTCTAATCCATCAATGTTGACTTCCGCTTGATCTTCTACCATATCAATGTTGTCATCTAGAGCTTCCTCATCCTCTTCTTGCTGGAGCCTGAGAGCAAGAGAGACATCGGTTTCCATATCGGTGTCCTGCTGCTGGCTAGCCTCAGGGGAATGTTCTTTGGAGAATGAGGAGGGACTGAAGTTGGAAATGGATTTGCCTTTCTCCATGGCAGGACTGGGTGTGGGTTTCAGTGGATCAGGGTCGGATTCTTGCATGGGATCTGGGCGAGAGTGAGGTGGAGATGGCGGGGAGGGAGAGTGAGGGGGATCAGAACTAGGTTGGCCTATATTTTCTTGCGTTGCAAGAACGGAGAATTTGTTCTGGTTGTCCACTTTGGGGGTGCTTTCAATGACTGGCTGGCTCTTTTTGGCATGCCTGCGGCGGTTAGGTATTTTAATGAAACCTTCTGAGTCCGTTTCAGTACCAGCTGCGGCTGCTTTGGACTGTGCATTTAAGGGGCAGTCACGAAAGAGGTGACCGTGCTCATGACACTTGCGGCAACGAAAGGGAATGTGTTCATAATCTAAAGATTGAGTCCATTCATAATCATCATGGTAGAGCTTTACTGTATCCGCGAGAGCATTGGTGAGGTGCATCAGGACGCAGATCCTGGCGTAAGAGGTGTACTTGCGAGTCTTTGTCTCAGCTGCCACTCTGATGAAGGTGCCAAGTTTGTTGCCTATGTCTGCAAGGGTTTCTTCTTTCCAGTATTCTGCAGGGAGAGAGTACATCCTGATCCAGACGGGCGCCCAGCTGAAGTCCTCCGTATCAGGATTGAATCTGGGCTTCCATTCAGTGAGATAGAGGCCTGAAGAATTGAAGAAGTACGGCCCTGCTTCGAATATTCTCACTCTGTCCTCCACACAGTGGAATATAGCAGTGAAGAAGCCCTTTGGTCCTAGTTGCAGAGTTATTTGACCTTTGGGTTTCCACTTGGAGGCTATCCAGCCTTGTAAAGCCCTTTCCGTTGGCCAGAAGCCTAAAAATTTTCCGATGAGTGCATGGTCTTGCATGTACTGGATTTCACCATTGATGCGATGGCTAGGCAACTCCACTTTGATGGGTTCAGCTGCTTTTGGTATGCAGGTGGCTGATGTAACCTTATGCTAATTCTTTTTGGCTTTAGCAGGCGTCTCTTTGTCATCTTCTGCATCATCTGTAGGGGCCGTATGGGTCCTTGCTTCCTCTTTCTGATTTACACCTTGTCCTGATTCTGGATCGGCGTCAGAAGGGGGCGTATGCTGAATGTTCCTGGCAGCGTCAGAGTGCTCAGAATGTTTGGGAGGGGGAGCAGAGCTCTCCCCTCCTCCCGCCATATCCATTGCTAACGACCAGCAAGGATTCGACGGCGGTAGCAGGGCGCAAAAACTAGGGCGGCGGCTGGTTAGGGTTTGGAAGCAGTAGCAGAGCTTTTCATCGGGAGCTCCATTCAAGTTATTCTCACCTATTCTTTTCAGGCTAATGTATTAATGAAAGCTCATTTTTTTGTTTATTAGCCATTCTAAACCCATAAACAATATTACTTACTATTAATGTACTATATTAAATCCTCACCATCTTGTCCAATAGGCATAATAGTGAATCACTTTCACTTTCCATATTTTATTATAGCTTTGTTCCTTATAGATCCAATGCCCCAAACCTCTTTGATGGGAGAGCTCATATGCACATCAGGCTCCCACTACCACGTGGACTTAAAATGTAGTTTCAATTTGATGACCTCCAATGGCTAGGATCTATTTGATCTAAAGGCTAAACAACATATTGACTCCCAACAAATGTCGATACTAAAACAAATTTGTGCCTGTGATCAAATCCAGTGCCCCTATTTAATCACGATGAACAACCCTCACCAATATGTGTGTGCTTGTGGCAATGAGGCCACAATCTTTATGAGCCATTGATTTTCATAGAAAATTCAACTGTTAAATTGACTTAACTGTTGCAATTTCCCATCAAAATCAATGGCTCATAAATATTGTGGCCTTGTTTTCCCTAGTGATGTCAATAATGAGGGAAAGGGGGTTTTTCATTCTCTATTCCACTAAAGAGTTTCGCCCCATCAAATGAAAAATTCTTTACTTTCTAGGATCCATGCTTCTTGTGAATTACGAGGGGATTCCCCCATGATACCATGGAGAGGGGGGGTCAATAGTGGTGGTCCCCTCCCCTCCCAAGAATTCTACGTTCTAACAATAATTCCACCATGAATGTCGATAATTTCATTTTATAGACTTAGCTAAATTAGCCAAATCAATCCCCTTATCTATAATACTTTCCCATTTGAATTTTCCAAACTCTTCTATCTTAGCACCTCTTTGACCAAACATATCCCATCATTCCAAAAATTGTAAGCTATTAAACATAATTCCATCATTTTTATTCATCATTCTTGTAGATTTTACACTCCTTATGAGTCAAAACAAACATATCATGTAAAACCTATAACTTTCCCTAAAATAATTTTTTAGCCCACAACCACATTAACACCTGCTTTGTATTAAAATAAAGTACACGACATATAAATTTATCATACCTATAATAACATGAGTTGAATTGAAATCGTCGAGAATTAATGAAACAAACCCAAAGGTAAAATATTCATGTCACTTGTTTCTAAGATTCCAATCATAGTGAAGGTTCTAGCTTTGAAAAGTTCCAAATCCCTTTGTCTCTAGAAATCTGTTATAACTTTCCAACATGGTTTTTAAAACTAGACATCAAACTACCTACAAGGTGGTTTTGGCACAACTCCTTTGAAGCCTAATATCAAATATGGTGATGTTGAGTCAACATTGTCATGGGGACCAACTTACCCACCCTGTCATTTTATGTAGTTAATCCCCTCCTTATTTTGCATCCGATCTGCATTGTCTGTTGTCATTTTAGATAGCTAGGCATGTGTTGTCCCTTTCATGTAAGATGCATTTTATTGGAACTGAATCACTAATGTGGACACCACAAAACCCTTCCCCTCCCCCCTCAGTTACTTAACGGACCTTATGCTCAACCATCCATCGATATGTGTCGTGAAACCTTTTCCCTCTATCCTTGTTGTCAGAACATTAGCATAAATTACATTGTTCACTTCAAATCAATCATGATGATCAAGACACCTAGTCTCACGACCCCAGGCCTGCGATAGTCTTTCAACCACTTATGGCGAGGTGCGACACCACCGAACACTTTCTTTTCACCAATGCTTACGTTCATGGACTACCCCTAACCATTTGTCTACCTAGTTTGTTTTTCTCAACCACGTATTATTATTGTTCCTTTATACTAATGAACACCCATACACATTCATTATCCACAACAATTATACATGAAGAACACAATTGCATAGTATGAAGGGAGGGTGTTACACTAAAATTTGTCACCATGACTATTTGCAGTCAGTATGGCTCCATCAATAGTCATACTGTCCTCCTTGGCAAGTCTTGTACCTCTGCTCCTCATGTCAAACTCCAAAAAAGAGAGAAAGTCTTTAAAAGTCAGTATAACTCTGGTTACGCAGTTTCTCTTACCCTTACCTGCGTGTACGCACCTCAAATACATAATACCTGCGTACTTGTACGCTCTGTCTGTAAAGGTGGGTGCGTAGTCCTGTAAAGGTCAAAAGGCACAAGTTTTACTTCAAAAAACTTACTTCTGGTCGATTCTAGAGCATTCTAGAAGATGGTTTGACGTGGATTGAGTGCCCCCAAATGGTTCATGCATCCCAACGAAAGAGGAACTTATCCCATTAAGAGGGGAGCTATCCCATTGAAAGAGGGGCTTATCCCATTGATGGTGGACCTGATTAACTTCCTCCAAAGCACTATAAATACAGGCATTGGGCCAGAGGGAGGGGAGGTTGAAAGCTGAACATTCCTAAGGGTAGATGCTGCTGAAATTAGGACTCCCTTTTAGAGCTTGAGAGGAGAGATTCAAATCCTTTCTTAGCTTCATTTGCAAGTGGGTGAGCTAATCAAAATAAAGGAGAACTCTTGCTAGACCCTGGGAGGGACCTTCACAACACCAAGGCACTGGTGGTAATGGTTTCTTTTGTTTCCAATTAATACAAGTAAGTTCATTTTTCTCAACAAGTTGTTATATATAATTTGTTTCATAAACACCTTGGTCTTTATGATGAATATGTTTTATTATATGAGTTATTCCGGTGCTATGTAATTGTTTGCTGGTTAGTGAATGCAGGATTCAAGGAGAAGGAGCTCATCTGGATCGAAGAGGCTTGGCTGCTGCAAACAAGCGTTGGACTAGAGGTAAGCCTTAAACACCTGGTTGCTTTATTTTAAATGCATATTTAGGGAAAGATAGTGCTTGATTGTTTTGTTTGTCACTAGAAAGCCTTAGCTTCTAGGGAGGTCAGTTTTGTCCGCAAAATTGACTCTTTCCGCATGACAAAATGGCGACCCCATTGGATAATTCTTGAAATGATAAAGTGCTTCACCCTTCCTAGATGATATGAAACCCTAATCTACTACAGGCTTCGCACTTTAGGGGAAATCTGTTACGCTAAAATTTGTCACCATGACTATTTGCAGTCAGTATGGCTCCATCAATAGTCATACTGTCCTCCTTGGCAAGTCTTATACCTCTACTCCTCATGTCAAACTCCAAAAAAGAGAGAAAGTCTTTGAAAGTCAGTATAACTCTAGTTATGCAATTTCTCTTACACTTACCTGCGTGTACGCACCTCAAATACATAATACCTGCATACTTGTACGCTCTGTCTGTAAAGGTGGGTGCGTACTCCTGTAAAGGTCAAAAGGCGCAAGTTTTACTTCAAAAAACATACTTGTGGTCGATTCTAGAGCATTCTAGAAGATGGTTTGACGTGGATTGAGCACCTCCAGATGGTTCGTGCATCCCAATGAAAGAGGAACTTATCCCATCAAGAGGGGAGCTATCCCATTGAAAGAGGGGCTTATCCCATTGATGGTGGACCTGATTAACTTCCTCCAAAGCACTATAAATACAGGCATTGGGCCAGAGGGAGGGGAGGTTGAAAGCTGAACATTCCTAAGGGTAGATGCTGCTGAAATTAGGAGTCCCTTTTAGAGCTTGAGAGGAGAGATTCAAATCCTTTCTTAGCTTCATTTGGAAGTGGGTGAGCTGATCAAAATAAAGGAGAACTCTTGCTGGACCCTGGGAGGGACCTTCACAACACCAAGGCACTGGTTGTAATGGTTTCTTTTGTTTCCAATTAATACAATGAAGTTCATTTTTCTCAACAAGTTGTTATATATAATTTGTTTCATAAACTCCTTGGTCTTTATGATGAATATGTTTTATTATATGAGTTATTCAGGTGCTATGTAATTGTTTGCTTGTTAGTGAATGCAGGCTTCAAGGAGAAGGAGCTCATTTGGATCGAAGAGGCTTGGCTGCTGCAAACAAGCGTTGGACTAGAGGTAAGCCTTAAACACCTGGTTGCTTTTATTTTAAATGCATATTTAGGGAAAGATAGTGCTTGATTGTTTTGTTTGTCACTAGAAAGCCTTAGCTTCTAGGGAGGTCGGTTTTGTCCGCAAAATTGACTCTTTCCGCATGACAGAGGGGCAACTCCCTGAACAATGAGTCTACCCAATTTCAATATATTATACAACTTTACAATATTTACAAGTATACTTGGGAAACACCAAGTTTCATACTTAGCCAATTTTACAACAGGCAACACCTTCGTGTGCCAACCTAGTTCCTTGCCTGAGTTGGGTGGGTGCGCCCTCACACGGACCACCAACCACACTCCTCAACTGAACTTCGTGTCATGTCGTTCACCCGAAAATACTTCATTTCACCTGGGGGGCGGGCGCCTTCGTGCACCCTCCACCCGCTTCTATGATTGTTGGGCAAGCGCCTCACCGCACTCTCCAACCAGCGGGAAGGTGCTCTCACGCACTGTGCCTACCTGAGCCTTCAACCGAAATGCCAACCAAACGCGTTCACCTTTGCACGACGGGCAGGCGACCTCACCCGAGTCTCCACCGCGTTCACCCTTGCACGATGGGCGCCTTCACCCAATGCTCCACCCGTGTGTCTCACCGAACGGTGGGCGCAACCCACGCCCACGCCTTCACCCGATAAACAAGACTCGTTCGTATCACCGTGTAGCGCTACCCAAGAGCGAGCGCATTAGAACTGTGCCTTCTTGTTGCAGCGTAACTCCTCTTTGCACTTCCTTGTTTATCACCAAATGATGTGCATTCGAATGTGATGCCTCATCACTCCAACGCTTACTTATACTTATACGGGCGGTTGGGCGAATCGAGCTGCCTGGCCGACTTGTCCACCGTGTGCCCAACGCCCTCATATCTTTGCAAACTCGTTTCTTATTGTTGGTCGGCCAACAATCCATTGCCCAAGTCGCCATCCATATGAGGTCGGCCCGTGGGTGCCTCTAACTCGTCCCATGCTATAAACTTTCCATCGCTCATCCACCTATGCGCATTTTCACTTGTAACTTTGCACATCTTGACCTAAGCTATTCGCACTTCACAAGGAGGGAGTCAACCGAACCGCAGGTCCTTACACCTAGTGCTAGAGTGTCTATAATAGCTAATCATATAATTAACTTTTTCTTATTTTATATATACCAAATTTAAATCACCCTCCACCAACAAAATTATGACATATTATGCCATATGAATACTTGCTTAACCAATAAAAAATTTAGAAATAATTTCTTCAAAAATTTAAAATATGTTTTTAATTTTCGAGAAAATAAAAATAATCAACATTTTATGAAAACATGAATTAAAGCTACAAAAATTCGCGAACTAAGACACAAGGGTCTTTCACTACAAGGCAGTTGTAGTAAAGCGACTACTATTAAAATTAATATGAAAATATCAATCGTTTAAAATTATCCGCATTTAAATTAATCTACTTTGACGTGAATTTCTGCTTTAATTTTTTTAAAATAGAGTAAGATTTTTTTAATTTCTACTTCAATATTAATTTTTAAATATTTTAATCTATAAATATATGAATGACCTTCATTATATATGAATAAACATAAGAATTTGCTTATTATTATAAGCGGGGAAACAAATCTGCTTCACCTTTTCTATGAAAAGCGCCTCCTTCACCAACCGTGACTCACTTCTTCACATTATTCAAGTGTTTCTTCGTGGGTCCCACATTCCCCGCCTTTTAAAAGGAAATCCGGTGTGGAACTCCGGTCCATTCTTTCACTAATTACTCTTCATTTCGGACCTTTGGCTCCAGAGATTTCAGACGCGTTGTCCATTTTTTCTTTCGCATCCTCCCGCTTTGTGTTGCGGAAAATAATGGAGGAGATAAGACGGAGGCTGATGGAGTTTGGAGTTATCGGCCCCGAACTTCTCTTTGATTTCAATCCTCGTCTGGAGATCGTTATACTGTACGGCGACACACGAATCCGCATAGGTGATGAAGTAGCCCATGCTCAAGTGCAACACCCTCCTACTCGGTTGGATAGCTATTATAATCTTGATGATCTAGAGATACAGCAAATCTTCACACACCCGAAATTAGTAGCAGTTGTAAGTTTAATTCCTGATTTAATCAATTCGTTGCGTAATAATTATTCATATACCTGTATTTCCTCAAATTGAAATTCATACCATTAATTATTTCATAAAACCATCATCAGGTTTTGATGGATCCTGACGATCCTGACGGCGGGTATCTGCACTGGCATGTTATAATCCGCCTGAACTCGGAACAGATTTCTAATCAAATGTAACGTAGAATCGATTAACTAATTTCAGAACAACAGTGTTAATGGCTACGTTCTGCAGGTTACAAATGGGTTACTTCCACATCCACAATGATATAGGTATGATGATTGCGTTTCTTTCTTTGGCCATGAAATTTGTCGATAGAATATCAAATGTGCGCGTCCTATCATGAATATGTAATTTGATTCTATGTGCTGCAATATTAGGATTGCCGCGGATGATCGATGTGGTTCCCTATGAACCTCCTAGACCGTTTACCTCCATGTTAGTTTTCGCATTGTTCAAGATGCATGAATTTCAGCCCTTCCATCCACCAAACTCCCGGGAAGGCTTCAGTATCACAGCTTTTGTTCTTGATAATGCACTTGGATTACCGGTGGGTGCTTCTTTTTTCACCATTAGCCATCAAAACGAGGACCCGAATTTCAGTACATTTTCTGGGTGCTGCTCTTTTCAGCGTCATGAATGAAAATCAGAAGAATGACGATAATGAATCGTCAACTTGCACGACTTCTTGGTCATGTAGTTAAAGAAAAGAGAATGCAGAGTACTGATGCAGTAAGAGGAAAATATTTAAGAATGATTAAGTAGCGACACCATCTTCTCTTATTTTAGAGTCGCAGTGGTACATTTATATATATATTACTTTGGAGCACATATATGGAGAAGAACCAGGTTGCAGACTTGCTGTTAAAGTATGGGATTGCTGATTATTTTGGTACTATGCATTACATTTATCTGGAGGGCCTCCAGTTTTTGAATTTTCTTATCATATCGATGTTAAGTCTATATGGTTATGTTCTTTCTTTTCGGCACAGTCAATTATGGTAGAACCCACTATCTCAATCATGGCAGTTATTGATGTAAATCTTTTTCAATATAATATATATATATTTCTGGGTCGATTGCTGATTATTTTGGTACCATACATTACGCTTATCTGGAGAGGCTCTTGTTTTTGAATTTTGTTATTATATTTATACTAAGTCTACATGGTTATGTTCTTTCCCTTTGGCACAATCAATTAGGTAGAACCCAATATCTCAATCATGGCGCTTATTGCTGTAAATATGATCTTTTTGAATATGATAAGATATGTATAGATCTATTTCTTGGTCAATTGCTAATAGAAACCTTTTGAATATGAAAGTTTAAATGTACTCATGATGAATATATCCATTAGTACACAATATAAACCAACATTTTTTTCATCCCAACAAAAAAAAAAGGCCTTATACGAGGGTTGTTTGGATATTGTTATGGTAGGTATATATAAGCAAATCCCAAAGAACATACCGTTTTGTAGCTGTTAAGTAATGTACGTACTTAGTTTTGTTCCATTAATGTAGGCATTGATGTTCTATTAAACGATATTGAAACAATGTTTGTTCTTGTTTTCTTGTATGTGGTTACCCTTAATATATAAAAATACAATACCATATAGTCCAATCAGAGCTCTGATTGTAGTGGTGATTTTTGTGAAATGTGTACCTCCTTTCTGATTTTTCATTTGTATTTGTAAAGGTGTGGTCCGAAATAAATTATATACATCAATAATGAGCTCACATTCGCCCTGCGGCGTTATTAAAGATGTTGACAATTCTTACCAATCGAAAGAACAAGATATGAAACTGCAAAGAAGTAAAGCAAACCCTGATATAACATTTAACGGGAGGTAATTTATGGAACATTCACTGTTAAAAGACGAATTCTAGGCCCTAGGTTTATCTAGATTGCCGGTTCGCTTAATATTTGGCGATCAGAAGTATTTGACCACGCCCATGTCCTTCTGATTACCAAATATTTGGTGAATCAGCAATGGAAATCAATTCTACGGTTGCCCCGTCAATCAGCCATTGCAACCGCTTATATATTATTCCATCAGATATTTTCATGGTTATATTTGGTGTAATCGAAAATGTTTTTATGAAAATCTATTTTTAATATATTTCAATTATTATAAGTGTTTGATTTTGTTTATACATTCTGGTCAATTGTTTTTAGCAATTTAAATAAGATTCATTGAAATTTAATAGCATTTATTGAAATGATAAGTTTGTGTTCAGTAATTTATCTAATTTTAATGTTATTTTAAATACAAAACAATTTAAATTAGATTAGTTAAAATTTAATAGTATTTATTAAAATGATACGTTTGTGTTCAGTAATTTATTTAATTTTTATGTTATTTCAGAAATATTAAATATATGGGCATTTTAAATAAATACACAATGTAGTAAAAATGTTTACGTGAAATTAACTAATAAATTAAAACGGATTATTATACTAAGCTTATTTTAAAATTCTAATAAATTTTATTTTTATGTTATTTGAGAAATATTAAATATATGGGCATTTTAAATAAATACACAATGTAGTGAAAAAGTTTATTATCAAATTACCTAATAATATTTTAAAATTCTAATAAATTTTATAAAATATAACATGATTTTTAAATATTTAAGAAATGCATTTTATATGAATATCTATGGGAATTAATAAAATTATTGTTTTGTTGAACTTTGATATTATTTTTTTTTTTCATTATATTAACATAATTGAATAGTAATAAAAAGATTAACCTATCTTTTATAGTGGTACACTATCTACATTGAGGAAGTCAATCTTCCTTGGCGAGTGTCATGAATGAAAAGATGCTTTGAATATGTATCTACCAAAATTTAAATATAAGGAAAAATGGTAAGGCTTCAAATTCTAAAAAGAGAATTCAAATGTTTAAAAGTTGAAGAATGAAAGAAGATGAGTAATGATTAGTGTGAATATATTGTAGAGTAAATAATTTTGGAAAATATTTTTAGATCCATGCGTCAAAGTATGATTTAGTGGTCATAGAGATTGAAGAAATACAAATTGTAAGCACTTCATAAGTAAGTATGTATGATCTTTGTAGTTTTATGAGCAATGTATCTAGTGTTCTAGAAAGAACTAAATGTAAATGCACTATTTATGGTTTTGTGTGAAAATTGATGAGAACTTTAATCCTCTCTTATTTAGAAAATAAAATATAAATGAATTTTTCCATTGGCAATGGATATCTCTGAGGTACATGGAGACCACAAGAAGATGGTATAGAAAGAGAAAAGAGTTACTAAAATCACATAAATATATAATGTATGTATTGCTAGTGCCATAGGAACTACGATTTTGATTACAGTAAAAAGAAATTTGTATTATCAATACATCAAAGAAGCACACCATTTCACATGAAATCTATTAAAAAAAGATGATAAAATATACATGGTTTTTGAACTATCATTGCTGAAATCATATGATTAGAAATTATGATCTTTTGAAAAAGATAAATGAATTTCTTAAAATTCAATTGAAATTTGGAATTTACAGTGAAGTCTATGTTATGGGAAAGGGTTATCTTCATGTTATACTAAGAAACAAGAAATAACATATATCTAGATTGTATTATACTAGGGTATTTTTTAAAGAATTTTTTATTTTTTTTAGATATAGTATTGTAGGTTATTATTTTGGTTTGAAAATTTATATGTATAGAATAGACGCAATATTAAATAAAAAAATATGTAATTTACTATTAAAATTGGTAAAGTTTTGGCAAATACCATGCATTTAATATTATATGTGTAAAAAATATGTAGTTTTTAAACCAAAATTGGCTACTATTTCTTTCAGCAAATGTCCAAAATTTTGGCCCATAAAATTTTCCCTATGCTCGCAAATAAATATTACATAGTTGCATATAAAAGCAGTTGCTATAATTTTTTGACTTTAACAATCATTAACTTGTGCAAATTCCCCAGTAATAGGAAACAAGTATCTCTCCACTAAATATTGTAAATAAGCCTATGAATGAACTTAAAGAAAGTAGTGCATTCATGGATATCAATTTTATGTTTACATATTTTTGCAATATTTATCTAAACTATTAAATGAGGAAAATTACATCATATGAAAAACAAATTTAACATGTAAACAACATTCAACTACAACATAAGAATCAACATAGCAAAGAAACACGTGGAAATCATAGATACGTGGAAACCCGTGAAGGGAAAAAACCATGAATTTGTTATTTTTGTGATGGAAAGGAAACCTCCTACTTCCTCTATTACATCAATTTTTGGAGCTCTGTTGTTTTGTGTTATATTTTGTAGCTTAGGCAAGTGTTCTAGTCATAGGAAATGTCATTGAGGCTAATAGCGTAAGAAGATAAATTGTGTTATATTTTGTAGCTTAGGCAAGTGTTCTAGTCATAGGAAATGTCATTGAGGCTAATAGCGTAAGAAGATAAATTATCTCCAAGCCGAGTTTATTTTTCTAAGTGAAAATTCTTAATTAAATTATTAACTAGTTTTTAGAATTATTTTCCTACATCTAACTTAGGAAAACTGGTTAATTTATCAATGTTAATTGAGACAAGTGGATTTCTCTCTTGTGGCTTCAAGAAAAGTGATTTGATGGAGTCAATATCATCTTAGCCATTAATTGTGATTAAATCTTGGCCATTGAATTCTCAACCAAATATCATAAGAGGAAGCTGATGGGCATGTTGGAGACATACAAAATTCAATTGAGCAAAGGCAGGGTGATAGTGTGGGACACTAGCATAGGGTTTTAGTGGTGAATGGGGAGATATTTGTCGGAGATATTACTTTACAATGGTCTCCAATTTATCTGAGACTATGTGAGGTTGAATTATTTTGTAGAGGGCCAATTTTCTCAAGTTGTTTGAATTTCCAAAAGGAGGCCAATTTTCTAATGAGAAGACTAATTTGTGAGAGAGGTTGATTTGCAAAAAGAAAGCATGAATTTTCTATAGAAGATTGATTTTCTAGTGGAGACCAAAATATTTCTCCATGAGGTGTGAGTTTCCAGTGGAGGATGAGATTTTTTCAAAGAGCACTTGTGGATTGAGTTGAGGCTATACAGGAGGGTTGACTTGATTCTAAGAGGTTGAGTTACTTCTAGGCGGTCTAATATCTTGTAGAAGTGAAGAAAATATTTTTTTTTTGTGCTTTCCCAGTTTATGGAAAGCAGCTTATGTATTTTTCACTTATAGTTTGCTGAAAAATAATAAAACCCTCTTTTACAAAACTTATTTTCCCCATATTGGGATTTTGCCACGGGCAAATTGTCCAAAAAGCTGGATGTCCATTTTATGTGTGTTGTTTTCATTGTTTCTATGGTTTATTAATTGGTGAAATTTGTAGTTGTGATTTTATTAGTATTTGCAGTTAATAGATTCACTAGGAAAAATAATATGTTAAAAGACAGGTGAATAATTACCATATTAATTGCAATAGAATTTTCACATTTTTAAAGCTAGAACATTTTCAAAAGCTCCTACTCCCTCTTTTACATTAATTATTTGTAGGCCTCTACCTACAAGAGGCTACTACATCAAATTTCTTTATGCAAGGTACTACTTGCTAGCAAGCTCCTACTCCCTCTTCAACATGCTCCAAGTTCATATTTTTTTAGGCTACTACTTGAAAGGAGACAACAATCCCTCGGTACATGAAAAATTTAACATGTTGGCTTACTCAGTCTTTAACTCTACATACCTCCATCTCTTTATCTTTGTCTTCTCTTCCTCAATTCTTCTTCACATTTACCTCTTTTTTTTCTTTGTGCCAAGTAACTCACAAAAACTCTTTTAAATCACAAGCTAACAATCTATTCTACCGTCCAAAATCACATATTTTTATATAAAAACTTTTATAATTGTTTGTATTCCCATGTAGGAATCTAAAATAAAAATCTCCCCTCTTTGTATTCCATCTATTCATTTCATACTTTTTTAGATTTTGAATATGAAAGAAAAATTAATGGTCATCCAAATTATATTTAAAAAATAAATATTGGCCAAATGTAATCATTATATAATAAAAAGTAATGCCAAGACCAAGCAACTTAAATAAACCCATTGTAATTAGCCTTTAATCATCCACTGTAATCAATTTTAACTAGTCTTACACAAACATTTCACAAATCATCCTTACACGTCACAACATATGCAAGCATGTGTATAATAACATCTACCAAAAATAGTGGCAATGCCTCTCACAAACAACCTTTGCAACATACCTTGTTTCTTAGCAATACATCAACAATATTAACATCACAACATATGCAGGGATTCATATAACAACATCACAATAGCTGCACTTGATGAAATAATAGCTCTTAGCATCAGACTTAAGTAGATCTTTACATAGGAGTAATGTAAACGATACAAACACAACATATTCAACTATGGCTTAGATCAACATAGGAAACCTTCAACAATTGTATCTTCAACAACCCTTGTCATTAACAACAATTTCTTTAATAATCTCTCCCTTACATTGGTCCTCCTCCTTTTGTCCTAAGAAATATTTCTTATTATTTATCCTAACCTCTTCTTACTTCCCCTTTTCACATCAATAATAAGGGGGTTTAGTTGAAATGAAAA
Organism: Pinus tabuliformis; assembly: GCA_031772625.1. Lineage (NCBI taxonomy): Eukaryota > Viridiplantae > Streptophyta > Pinopsida > Pinales > Pinaceae > Pinus > Pinus tabuliformis. Next base: position 725,588,801 of record CM062819.1, read on the forward strand.
TAAATCAAGCAGATACCCCTCTAGTGATTGCACAAACTACAAATGTATGAAATAAAAGCTTCGGTATAGAATTCTTTAGTATTTATGTAGCTAAAAAAAACACAAAATTCATTGAGGTCATCATGCACTTAAACATATTAGCAATCAAGTTTTGAATCGCTATCAAACTAATAGCTTTTGTATACTACATTCATCTACTCAGTCATACATGTTAGATTTGAGTGCAATGTCTGCTATATTAATAAGCTCTCTACAACTTTGATATCAGGAGAGTCCTTTTCTACAAGAACACTTGAAAATATGCTATCTCTTTAGCACAATATGCAATTGAAAATTCCTATTATTTCTAACATCCATTTTCTTTAGACATAGTTGCATCTTTTAACCATGGAGAGCTCTAAAATTGAAATGTAGATAATCTCAATAGATTCATTAATCCCCCCTCCCTGCCCATTTTTCTATTTTCTCATCCCCTACTACAAAAGGAAATGGAATTTATTTGGGGAATTACATACTAACATACTCTTTTATCAATCCATCTTTTTTACAAATTAGCATTATAGTGTACCCATTTTGAGAAATGTGCATCAAGAAATGCTAAATTTAGAAAGTGCTAAAAAATAGATCTACTAAAAATATCATGTCCAAAAATAGCAGTTTCGGCAATGAGAATTTTGGCCACCTTGGGTGAGAGGTGAAACTACCAAAAATAGAAACTTCTAAAAATGGCATTTCTGGGTCCCTTCCTATTTTTAGCATTCCCGGGTCTAACTATAGGAAGTAAAAATGAATTTGGTCTTAACAAAAGTTTAAAATATTAATTAATTATTTCTACATGAGTTAATTTGTTAAGGAAAGCAAAATTGAAGTCTTTGTGAGAACAGGCAATTATTTCTCCACTAATTGGGGAATGTGTCCTTGATTTGCTCCACTGATTGAGGAATTAAGGATGAGTTCTATATTGAGAGGATCAGTTGAGTTATTTTAACTTAGTCAAGTTCAGTTAGATTAATTTAACAAGTTGTTAAATTAATGAGATATAGTTTGTTGATGCTTGCATGCATGTGACAACTATTATTTTCAGATAATTGTGTATTTACTCATGGATAATGGATGCATGTCAGTTCTGTCAGAGACCCGATTGAGATCAGATGTGGAACAGTGAACTATCAATTGGATGAATATTTTTCCGATAAAGAAAGCTCATCCATGATGAGGATTTATCTCCTTCAAGTTTGTGCAGTTAGATCAGAGGTTAGTGAGTGTGTGAAGAGGCCAATTCACACAGGTAGCAGCACTAGACCCCAAGGAAACTGCACAAAGAAATATGAAGCTTGGAGGGCAAAGGAGAAGGTTTGTGAGAAGCCTTTGATTGTATATGAGCAGTAGAGGGATTGTATTGAGAGATGGATAGCTTTCGAGCTAAGGCTTTGTGTAATCTAGACTATATTTCCACTTGTATGATAATACAGAGATGGGGTTTTAGGTAGGTGCTTCCCGCGGGTAAATTATTCTGTATTATGTGTGATTGATTCCTTATTATTAGTTATATGTGTTCTTATTAATGTTGCTCATGGTTGATTAAGCTTCTACTAATTTTTTTGTAGAAGTAGATCAAGTGTTTTGCTTTAGTACATTGCATTACCAGGTTGATCTACAAGTGGGAATCTACATGGTATCAGAGCTAGCTGATTTGTAGAAAATTTTTACAAATTCTACATGGTATTAGAGCACATGTGATGAAGGAAGAACAATATACAAGAGGAGGAGGTTTCAAAGTTTTGAGTTTTGGGCCAATAGTTTGCAGAGCAGATCTGGAAATTTTTATACAAAATTTTCAGAAACAAATAGCAGATTTCAATTCCATGTGGAAAAATACCCAAAATAAAAAAAATCAGCTGAATCACAATTCGAATGAGGGAGATATCGTTGATTTAAAATCAGCTCTTTTTCTAGAAAATTTTGTAACCATGGGAAAGTGGAAACAAATTGGTGTGCTAGCCAAGAACCTGTTTTCACTTGAGGTACAAGATGCATGTAAAGCCTTGAGGAGCAAGGCAAAGGTTAGATACTTGGTGGTTGAGAGGGAGAGTAAATTACCTCTCAACATGCAGCGCCAGAAGAAGTCTCAAACGATTGTGGAGGAGCCACGATTGGTGTAGCAACTTCAGGAGGTTGTGGAGCAACCATAACAGGGGAAGCTGAGTAGAGATCGAGCAGAGACATATACTCATGCAGAGACCTCTAGTAGGGGGAAACTTCGAGGCAAGTGGGTAGAGGGATCACATGTAGCAATACCTCTAGGTAGGAGGTGGGGCGATATAGAGTGATCATCCCAACGAGGATGGGCAGGATCCTTGAGTTACCCAACCTCTTGGATGATACCTTGCTACGGAAGCCCCGATGTGGAGTAGCAGGAACTGAATGATTGGGTAGAGACAGATAAGATGGAGCAGCAGAGAGAGCTACAGTGCAGGGAATCCCAAGATAGTGTAGAGCATGTAGGCTCCAACAATGCGAGAGGCACAAGTGTTTTGCATAGTGCTAGGTGGCACAGAGAGGTATGCAATGGTGCGAGATGCATGGAGATGTTGCAATAGCGTAGATTTCAGAGAGAGAGCACTTGTCAGTAGCAGGTAGAGCTTCAGCATTAGAGTATGTTTCTAGCCCGATAGAGAGGTTAGTTGGGAGTGTTTTTGTTCCAAGAGTTTCAGGAAAAATCGGACTCGATAAATGTGTTGCATGAAGAACATTTCAGAGGTACAGGATCAGGTTCGAGAGGAAACCTTTCTTGTTGAGATGGAGTGTTGAAAAATATGCAACAAGAAATGTTAAATTTAGAAAGTGCTAAAAATAGATCTGCTAAAAATAGCATGTCTAAAAATAACATTTTGGCCACCTTGGGTGAGAGGTGAAACTGCTAAAAATAGAAACTTCTAAAAATAGCATTTATGGGTCCCTTCCTTTTTTAGCAGTTCCGAGTCTAACTATAGAAAGTAAGAACGAATTTGGTCTTAACAGTAGTTTAAAATATTAATTAATTAATTCTCTATGAGTTAATTAGTTAAGGAAAAGAAAACTTGAAGTCTTTGTGAGAAGATACAATTATTTCTCCACTAATTGGGGAATGTGTCCTTGATTTGCTCCACTGATTCAGGAATTAAGGAGGATTTCTATATTGAGAGGATCAGTTGACTTATTTTAACTTAGTCAAGTTCAGTTAGGTTAATTTAACAAGATGTTAAATTAATGAGATATAGTTTGTTGGTGCTTGCATGCATGTGACAACTATTATTTTCAGATAACTGTGTATTCACTCATGGATAACTGATGCATGTAAGTTCTATCAGAGACCTAGTTGAGATCAGATGTGGGACAATGTACTATCAGTTGGATGAATATTTTTCCTATAAAGGAAGCTCATCCATGATGAGGATTTATCTCCTTCAGGTTTGTGCAGTTAGATCAGAGGTTAATGAGTGTGTGAATAGGCCAATTCACACAGGTTGCAGCACTAGACCACAAGGAAACTGTGCAAGGAAATAGGAGGCTTGGAGGGTAGAGGAGAAGGTTTGTGAGAAGCCTTTGACTATCTATGAGTAGTAGAGGGATTGTACTAAAAGCTGGATAGCTTTCGAGCTAAGGCTTTGTGTAATCCAGACTATATTTCCACTTGTGTGATAATTTAGAGATGGGGTTTTAGGAAGGTGCTTTCCTCAGGTAAATTCTTCTGTGTTATGTGTGATTGATTCCTTCTTATTAGTTATATGTGTTCTTATTGATGTTTCTGATGGTTGATTAAGCTTCTACTAAATTGTTTGTAGAAGTAGATCAAGTGTTTTGCTTTAGTACATCTCATTACTAGGTTGATCTACAGGTGGGAAATTTCTACATGGTATCAGAGTTTCCTGATTTGTAGAAAAATTCTACAAAAAATTCTACATGGTATCAGAGCTAGCTGATTTGTAGAAACATTCTACAAAACTCTACAACTCATAATATATGATTTTACAAATTAGAATTATAGTGTACCCATAATATATGACTTGCTTAACGACCTTCTTGTACTTCTTATTGATATTTCATGCATGGATATGACATAGCATGAACTACAAGAAAAATCGAAATAATTTCCACTAGAAAATCCAATTCAATACTTTGAGATATGGGTAAGCCTCTCTACCTTTCCCATTACAAAAAAATGATTGATGGTTTGAGTAGTAAAATTTGTTCATTTTCATACTTTAAAATCACTGACATGACATATGTGGCAAGAAAAGTACCATGTTGTTAAAAATATGGAATCAATATTAATCCTTATCTGTTCATATAAGTATTAAACAATTAAAAGGAACAAGTGAATATCATATAGAAAAGTTGTTTTCAATAAGATCACTACAAAATTCCATTAGATATATTCGAATTTCTTTTCCACATACACTTGATTGTTCAATATTTTGGTTTAATTTAATCAAGGATATCTCAAAATCTATCACAATTTCTTCAACGAAACTAATAGTTGTCCCAATTTATTTTGTACTACACTAAAGATAAAATTTGGTAAACTCTACTAGAATTTTGATGCCATCCAAAATCCTTTAGAGGGATTATTACATGATAGTGAGACCAAGGGATAATGAAGGTGCTGGGAAAAAAATTATATGCATTTGATATTTAAATTCACATCATCATATAGGTTAGAAAAGGCCTTAAAAACTATGTAATATTAGTGTAATTCATGAAATTGACATTTGCAACAAATATGGTCACTTGTAGAAGAAAATTTGTATGAACTTCAACCCGAGACACAAATAACCAAACTTACGAAGTTGTAGGGACAAAATTTTGGATTTCACTTGAAGAATTTTTTGCATCACTAAAATTTCATAGGTTTACACAAAGAAAATTTCTTACAAAATACTAACAATCCTGCATCCAAATATATCTCATAATGGATATACTTCAATATTGTTTGCAAAAAGGGTGTGAAATATAGGAAACCTGCCATGTTAATGATGTAGCTATATTGTAAATTCTTCCCAAGAGTTAACTTTTTGTTCAACAATATGAGCATAATCCTTCTTGTGAATTTTTGGGGTGAAAAAAATCGAATTTGGGCAATCTGCTCTTAAATATCTCTATAATACATACTTCTATCAATATTCTTACTTTGTTAATCCTACTATGCATAATTAATCTAGTGCACTAAGTTTGGTACATATGCTAATATTCCCTCTTTGCTAACAAATATCGAGGTTGGCATACATCAGAGTTAATTTATGTAACACACTTGAATACTAACTCAAACTTTATAACATTCCACACTTAACATGCTGGTCCTTTTCTCTATCATTATTCCCACCTTGTAGAATTTTGTATACCACTAGGCTATCCATTGAGTTGTAATGCTTTCTTCCATTAGTCAAATTATGTGTATTTTGTTGAGTTAACAGGTCTATCTTTGTCTGCAGGTGCATGTGGCACATGTCACCATGCCTCCTCATATCTACCTTACATTGGTTTCACCAATGTATACTACAGTTCAATACTTTGTAACGTGTATTTGGTCTAAGAAGAGACTTGTAATGTTCTGGTCTACGCATGTCCAGCCTATCTCTACATATCCATATCTGCCACACTTCAAGTTTGCCTCAGGTTCTAGCATAGCATTGTACCAATGTAACATTGCCTAGACTAGAGTAATGTAAGGTTGAACCTTGATGGAGTCTCCATCATGTAACCTTTGGTTCACACCTTGTAACTTCTTTGGTTTTGTTCTTTATGTGACCAATTGTTTCCATGTTGAACCCCAGAACAAAAATACTTAACCCATCTCAATATCCATTTCTATCTCTTCTTGTTTTGCTCCATGTTGCAACAAAGGGAGGAAAATGAGCGTCCTTGACACTCTACAATACTAAATTTTTTTGGAGGTGTCGAATCTTGCATCATAGAATATCTCAACATCCTAGTTCTCCTTGTTTCTTTATTTATCTCATCATAATATCTAGCTCAATTTTCTTTCCATTATCAAGAAGAGATTTATTTTGCTACCTCAATGGTAGAAAAGTTACTGCGATGCTCCTACTCTTCTTGTTGTCATATGTTTTTGTATTTCCAAATGAATGCATGAACCTTTTTCCTTTTACAGTGTTATTTTCACATTTCTAATAGTAAAATGTTGGATAAAATTGTTTTGATGGCATTAAGTTCCAAGAGTTGTATCTTTATCTAAGTGATATTGTATATCACCATATAAATATTTGGCCATGATTTCTTACTTTATAATGCTTTATTTAGATCCTAAAATGTAAATATTTGGTATTACCCCATCCTTATTAAACACCTCAATGATTATGACATTTATCTACGTGTTTTACGAAATTTCTATAAATAATATTATAATGCCTTAATAATATGACCAGTAATAGTGCTCCTTTCATTGCAACCTTGAGTAAAAATGGATGTTTGAAAAATCCAATGAGTATGTCTCCATGCTGCTTACTGTATATAAACTTGGTAGTTCCCTACAATTTCTTAATTGTATTTCTTAAATACATGCTTTATAGGACATTAGAAATAACTTTTTGTAACTTCTCTAGGGTCATTTTCTTTGCTTGTGAGTTGAATATAATATAATTTTCTATGAATGTGGTAGTGCCATCCACTAATTCTTCTTTACTAATTATGATATATCCTCTATTGTCTATTCCACACTTTTCTTCAATTTTTCATCAAAAATCTTCTTCTCTTTTTGGGATCATTCTTCCCCCATTTTTTTCTTTCTTTTTATCCATTCCTTCATTCCTATCCTTAACCATAACATTTACACAAGATTTCTTGGCACCTCTACCAGATGGGTTGCTATTGTTATTTTCAGTTACAAATTAGGGAATAGTCTCATTTCATTCCTTATTTTTTCCAAGGTCCTCAAGGTGTCATAGTATGTTGTTATTTTACATGATAAAATATCATGCATTACAACATCATAAATATATTGGACAAATTTCATGGCACCCTTTGTCAAATTATGTGTCCCATCATGAATCAAAAGCCTAGTTAGTGCAATGACCCTTGAGAGCATAAGATGTATATTGGTTATTTGAAACTCAACAAGAGTAAATGTTGTCTTTAGATTCTTCATTATGCTATAAAGAATAATTTCCACCAATAATCTTCCATCATCATCCAATATTTTATTCAAAACATTTTCGAAAGTGGAAATCTATTTCATAACTTTTTGTTCAAGGCTTTAATTTGCATGGAAACCATATATTGTTTGTATAAGCATTACTCTATTTCTTTAGTCTTCAACGAACACTATTGGTGTTGCTTTCCCTCTAAGGTGCTTCACTCTTCATGATTGATACTCTAATGAAAACACTAATTCGATCCAATTTTTCTTACTTCAGCATCTCCCCCTCAAACCTTGTTGACTTTAGTTTTTCATTGAAGTCACATGTTTCTTGTTCTTCCTTCTCAATAGTTTGTAAGGCTACTGTCTAATCCATGCATTTTATTCTGACTTATTATATGGTCTCCTTGAGTGACCTCCTTATTCTATCTAGTTTTCTTTAACAAATTGAGAAACTTTCAATATTTGATGATGTGGCCGATATTGCCACATATATGGCGTATTAAGTGACTAAGAAATGGACAAAAAGGTTTGTGTATTCTTATGCTCTTATCTACATATTCTTTCCTACTTTTATTTTTATAAGGCTTTCAATAATTTTCCTTATGGCCAAAAGCATTACAAAAATAACAATAGTCCACATATTCTTTCCTACTTTTCTTTCTATAAGACTTGCAATAATTTTCCTTATGGCCAAAAGCATTACAAAAATAATAGTAGTCATAGAAATTATTTGATTACCTAGTGGCTAATGATATTCTCATAGGGAAAAGCCTTCTTTGTTTGTTTGCCTGAGGATACTTCTTTTTTTGTTGCACCTTTCATTGATGTAACTTGATTTGACCGCTCCTATAGTTTGCTACTACATTCCCAAGTTCATAGTGAGAATAAGACTTTACATCTTCCAATAGGGTAACAAAGGATTTTTTATTCCTCTTTTGAAATCATGTAGGTTTCCTAAATTCATCTCTAGGTGCAAATTGCATTTTTGCAAAATATAATTTCTTTGAACTATTTCTATGTCATTGGTTTTGCTTATTTTTATTGTTTGTCTCCTTACTAATCATGTTGTAGACACCTTATCCTACATGCATTTTTGGAGTTACTTTATTATCTTTTGTGGTTTCCTTTGAGTTACTACTCTTTTTTGACTTTTGTCTCAAAGACATAACCTCCTCTTTTAACTTTTCATATTGTTTTATCTTTTATGCACATCATTTCTTTCTATAAAAACGTCAACTTCTAATATTCCACATTCTTCCTTGTTGATCACCTCTTAAAATATCCTCACTTCTTCCAAATGTGTCCTTAGGCTAATGCTTTCTTTGTTATTCTAGTTCTCTTTCTCATCTCATATCTGCAACAATTTATTTTGATTTATGTTTTTGCTTCTATCACTTCCATTTCTACCAAGGCTTACTGAAGCTTAGCTTGGTTTTCATCTATCTTCACCTCATGATAATTAGGTACTTCCACACTAGCAGAATAGGTCTCATCTGAATCATCAATTTATTTTTAAGAGGCCTCTTTATTCTTCTACTTCTTTTCCTTTTTCTACGTTGTTTCTATTGGTTTACCCTTCGTGTATGAACTACAACCTATCCAATATTTATTTCTCAAATTTCATATCTATTACTAACTCAAGATATAGATTGTGAATATTTTTGTAAATTGAACATTTAACCTAATCATTCCATTTTTATTCATGTGTTGAGGTGGAATCTTTATTATATCCATTGCATACTTGTAGAAATTATGTTGTAGAATTGCAACTTCTCATGAAATTATAATCAAAATCACAAGACGCAAACCTACTCTACTTCTTTGTGGAGTTCAATTCACAATTTAGAACACAAATCACAAACATGAAATGAGAAACAACACACATGTACACAATATTTTTCCAGGGGAAAGTAATCTGCTAAAAACATCTTTTGTTGGTTGCACTAATCTAATGAATATATATGTATTACAATTTCTTTTCTCAACTGAACACAACCTACAAGTGAATAACCTATCTTTCTACTCACTAAGAAGCTTTGACTTGGACTTAGTAAATTTTTTCCTCTACTTGAGGCCCTATTTCCTTGGGAAATTTCTTATAGAATGATTATGCAATTCCCAAGGTTCATCATCTCACTGCATTCAACACTTCTACACTTAATACTAGTATACATGTTATGTTATATCACCTTGAAATATTCCACCACAGCTAGGGAACTTGAATTCTCTACATGCATTAGGTATTTTGGGTTGATTTATTAGTTAACTGGATGAGAACTGAGTTAGACTGAATTCACACTCCACAATTGACCTTCCACTAGTTCCTCCAATAGTTAGAACTAGTTTAACTTAAAATAACTTGAAATAATTGGCGCTCATTACTACAAATTATAAATCACACATGCTTAAGTAAACTCTAATTCCTCTAACTTTCATTTAGTGAGATAATTGAGTGAAAATATTCATGTCACAAAAGTTAACTGCATCCATGTTTTCTGGTGATGTGGAAATTTAAAATTTTCTCCATCTGACCAAGGCAAACTCAAATTGAGACTTTCTTATTGTATTTTTCAACACTCTGTCTTTGGAAGAAAGTGATTATTAACCACCACTATCATGTACCTGTAGAACTTGAAGTTCCCTCCTGACAAATACTTTGTCAAAATTTCAACATCTTTTTGCTCCGTCGAAATGTATTGTATCAACATTATCTACCTCTGCACACAGTCCCGTAAATGGTTATACCAAATATCTATATGTTTGGATCGATCATGAAATAGATTATTATCAGAGAGATTAATGCAACTCTGATTATCACAATAGATCAAATTTGGATCCATCATATGATCAAACAGTCCCATAAGTATCTTTCTCATCCACATCACCTCACATGTTTCTTGACTTGCAACCATGTATTATGCTTTTTCCGAGCTGCGTGCCACATATTTTTTAATCTTGTTTTATGAGGAAAGAACGGTGGACGGAACACTAAAAATTTTACCTAAATTACTCTTTAATTTGGATGGAATCCCTGCCTAATATGCATCTATTAAGCTACACAACTTCACTCCCTCTGTTCATTTGTACCATAATCCAAACTAAGTAGTGCCTCTATACCATAAAGCATGCTTAGTTACCTTCCAAAATAATTTGAATGGCCTAATGATAGCTTGGCTTAGTTTTTTGACTAGATAACACATATCTGGTATTGTGTTCAAAAGATACATCAATGAACCGACTAACTTCCAGTAAATGGTAGCATCCAGCTCTTCACCTGAAGTGGCAGCATCCTTCCTCCAGTTGGTCACTAGAGGTGTCTCCATGGGTTTACATATCTCCATGTAGAATCCCTGTAGTATCTCATTTTCATACTTACCTTGACACACAAAAAGTTCCCCATCACCTTGCCATACTTCAAACCCAAGGAAGTAGTGCATGAGGCCCATGTCCTTCATTTCAAATTCCCTTGAAAGTTCCTCCTTGCAAGATTTGATCAGTGGATCATCACCAGTTAAAATTAAATCATCAACATATAAGACAATAATAATAAATTTACCTTCTCCCAAGATATGATAAAGGTTTACATCTTATTCACTTTTGTTGAATCCCAAACAAGGAGATAACTATCGATCCTAGTGCACAAAGCATAAGCTTCTTGTTTGAGACTGTACAAAACTCACCTGAGTCTGCACACATGAGCCTCCCGATAAAATGTCTCAAAATATTCTAGTTTCTCATCGTACACCTCTCCTCAATTAATCCATTGAGAAATGTTGCTTTTACATGCATATGGTCGATCTTTCTACCCCATTTGCATAGCCAGTGAAATAATTGATGTAATGGATGAGTACCTTGCTACAAGAGAAAATGTCACCTGATAGTAAATTCCCTCAACTTGAGAGCATCCCTTGGCCACAAATATGGTGTTATACTTGTCTATGCTTCCATATATTGCATGCTTTACCTTGAAGATCCATCTCAAACCCACAACTAATTTATCTACTATTCTTAGGACTACTTCCCAAACACTATACTTTACAATGGATTTGTACTCTTCCATTAAATAGGATTGTTCAATATATACAATCTTTTCCATTATAGCGATGTAGCCAGTATATAGATAATTTTAACTTCTCTACCTATGCAAATTTGAAGGAGCTCCCACATTCTACCTCACATTCTGCACTAGTATATCAACTTCCCTAGTTAGTTTCCTGCCTTCTCTGGATGGTCCTGCTTGAGTGCATGTCTTCACTCTCTTCTCCTCAATGTGTGGCTATTCGAAAATCTCATAAGGCTCATCCTTTGGAGTTAAAATAGCTTCTTCTGGTGGTATCCAAATCTCCCTCTCAAGAGAGAATTGCATCACTTTCTCCTCATAAAACTTTACATTCATTTGCATACCTGTCATTCTGAGGGAAGGTAAATACGTAGAGTAGTTGTGAGGTGTTTTTATGTAACCCACAAATACCCCAACCTTGTTTCGAGACATGACAATAAATAGAGGCTCCAAAAACCCTGAAGTGCATCACATCCAATTTTCTCTCTGAGAAGGCCTCCTCTAGTATAATCATACCAAGAATCTGATGAGGACTCTGGTTCAGCAAGTATATTTTTTTCTTACTTGCCTATACCCATAAATGTAGTGGTAGGCCTTCGTCATGCAACATAGCCCTTGCAACCCCCACAGTGCTACATTTATTTCTCTCACCTACCCCATTCTATTTTGGGTTGTGGGGCGTTGTCAACTCTCTTCAAATGCTTTTTTTCACAAATAAATTCTTCAAACCATTCGAAACGTACTCACCTCCATTGTCACTCCTGAGAGATTTCACCTTATTGTTGGTTTCTTTCTAAACCTTATTTATTAACGCAACACATTCTTCCACATCTATCTTATACAAGTTCTTCACCTGAACCCCGATCTAATTAACCTATCTCATGGTTATGTTTCTTAGGAATTATTTCCATTTTGTGAAGATCACATCATAACCACAGTCTTACAAAACTAAAACAAATATGAGATTTTTATTTATGCCTGGAATGAACATGCATCCTTGAGTGTCAATGGGGATTCGAACTCCCTCTGAAAGGTATCTATACTAATATTGGTTGTGTTATACCTTCTATCATCCCTCGACTTGGTGTCCATCTAGAGATATTTCCCCTCTAGGTCATTTAAAAATTCTTTACACCTTATCATGTTGAACGATACACCTGAATGGAAGTAGCACATGCTACCCATAACTTTGTTGGCTATGCAAGCATTAAGGGTGAAGTCAAGCTTGAATTGTGAAGCCAAGACTTCACCTTCTTCTCCTCTTGAGTTCTTATTTCTCAACAATTTGTGTGGACACTTCATGGCATAGTGCCTAAATTAATGGCAATTAAAGCATTTAGTTTTGGAGAAATCTTTCTTCTTTCTTCCTTGGCTAGATTGTAGTTTGATTTTAGATTTCTTTCCTTTTCCCTTCTTTCCCTTTCCAACCAATGCAATTTTTTCTTTATATGCGCCCTTGGATGAAAGCCCATCTCTAGTATTTCACCTTGTTACCTCTTGTACCAAATAGGACCATAAGTGTTCCCAATCTGGTAGTTTCTCCCTCCCATTTAGTTAATCTTGCTAGATTTCCAGCTATTGGGAAGGCATAGAAAGGCTATTCTTACCAAGTCATCTTCTATAACATTTAAAGAAACCCTGCCAAGTTCATCATGAACTTGTGTGAGCTTGTTTAGATACAATGGAAGAGTTTCATTCTTCTACATCTAGATATTTCAAAGTTTATCCTTGAACATCAGCTTCCTATGGTCAAGTCTACTACTCTCGAACAATTATGTCAGTGCCTTCCAAATTGTGAAAGGAGTTTCTTTCCCATGGAGATTTGATAAAATGTGATATAACACTCCCTCCAAGATTTTCTCCTCACCTTGGCTACATATTTCTTCCATTGGGCTAGGTTCTATGCATCAGATGCCCGTGGTTTTTCCACATCTGTCTTGATGTATTCTAGCAAGCCATTTTCATCCAATATCACCTTTATGTGGTCCTTCCATGCAATCAAATTAGAGTTTCCTTCTAAGGCATACTCTAGTCTCATAGAATTGAAGGTGATCTTCGCAACTCTAAAAGTATTTTGCTACACTGAATTACAAATTCAATCCTCCTCGTAAACAAATTTGAAATTCTTATTCTAATTGAATCTCGCTCTGATACCATGTAGAGATTATGTTTTAGAATTTCAACTGCTTATGAAATTTTAATAAACATCACAAGGCACAAACCTAATCTACTACTCTGTGGAGTGCATTTCACAATTTAGAGCATCAATCATAAACATGCAATGATAAATAAAACACATGCACACATTATTTTTGTAGGGGAAAGCAAACAACTAAAAACCCCTTTGCATGCTTCCATTAATCTGATGAAAAAGTATGTATTAGAATGGATTTGCTCAACTAAACACAACCTACAAGTGAGTAACCTATCTCTCCGCTCACTGAGTAACTCTAATGCAGGATTAGTAAATTTCTACCTCTACTTAAACCCCTATTTCCTTGAACAATTCCTCATCAATTACATCCCTATTATTTAGGAAATTCCTCCAAAATTATAGAGTGATTCCCAAGGTTTATTAACTAATTGCATGCAACATCTGTACACTCAAGACTAGTCTACAATTGATGTTACAATGCCTTGGAATATCTACCACATGTAGGGAACTCGAACTCCCTGCATGCACTAGCTATTTTGGGTTGATTAATCAATTGACTGGATGATCACTAAGTTAGGATGAAGTCACACTACACAACTGACCTTCCACTACATCCTCCAACAAGTAGAACTAGTTTAACTAAAAACAGCTTCAAATAACTAACCTTGATTGCTACAAATTAACAATTACACATTCTTAAATGAAATCTAACTCATTTACTCTAATTTACTGCGCTAACTAAGTGAAAGGCGCCATGTCACACAAGTTAAGTTCATCCAAGTTGTCTGTTGGTGAGCACCAGTATTGCAAGAATAATGCGGCAACTCATGGGCTTCCTACTTTACTTTTATCAACCCGATAGTTCGTAACAAACTTGGATGTGATGGTGTTGTATGCACAAGTACTAGTTCTTACTACAGGTTGTCACTTGGTTAGTTGGCACAAGATCACTATGAGCTCAAGCCAACTTCTATGAATTCCAGAAGAAGCTTTATATGTGACTAAAGAAAGGAAAGCTTACTCTACAAAGGTTACTCTACTTGCAAAAAGAGAAAGAAGAATGAAATGCAAAGTAAACCTATCAAACCCTAATTAACCAACTAACCCTATTTTTGCAGAAAGAGAGATGAAAAACCATGAAATGAATGCTATTACTTAATATAGGAAGAAAACAACATCTACTCAAGCTATTTCTAGAAGGAAATGAGAAAAAAACATCTTTTTGGATTTTTATGTATTTTTAGGCGAAATTGTCATGCGTGTAATTTATTTGCTTGCGAATGTGGCAGCAATTAGGTGGCCATGGAGGGTGACTTTGGAGTTTGAAGAGGTTTAGGAAGGTGTGGATGGGTCCTAGGAGGTCCTAGGTGGCCTTCTAGAGGCTTTCCCTACAATTGGACTTCAAAAAGACACCTACAGGAAAATCTACAGGAGGTTGTAGGGGATCTACACGAGGTCTACAGGAGGACACCGAGAGCATTTTTGGAGGTTTTGAAGGTGGGAAAGTGGGTGGAAATGGTAGTTGAAAGCTAGGGTGATGTGTTAAGGTGTCTAGGGTTCATAAAAAAGGATTAGGGAAGAGAAATATGGTTGGATTTGTTCAAGGAAAGAAAGGAAAGTTCATGAGAAAAGTGTAGAAAACTAAGGCAAATTTGTGAGGGACTTTGGGTGACCTGTGGGACATATATCAAAGAGAAATGGTGATGACTAATTGGCTGACTTATTGTGAGAAGAGGATTGCTACAGGAGAACTGAAACTCACATCATGAGATTAAGCAAGCAAGGAAGCTAGCTATATCAAAAAACAGAAATTTGCATCAAGCTAGGCTAAATTCTGATCTAGGAAAGTAAATGCTGAAGAATGCTACATGGGAAGAAAGCATGGAAGAAAATTTATTGAAAATATAGAAATGGGAATGGTGAAATAGATCTACAAGAAAGCATTAACCTTATAACAAACTCTAACACTAGAAATCCTATGGAAAAGGAAAATCTGTGTTTTTCTGTGTGGTAGTAAGAGGGTCTTGGCCTTAGTTCATGGTCCCAGAGGGAGGAAAGGATGTCAAGGCTCTATCGATGGCCTTTTTGTATCTTTTTCCTATCACTTTTCAACCTACTACAACAAACTAAAATGGAAACAACCCTTTTAAATCACCAAAAGCAACATATTATTAACTAAGACAAAAATCTATCTAATAGCAACTAATTCATAAACTGAAACAAAGCATATAAATAGAAAACAAGAGGAGGTTGGCTACTTGGATTGGGCCTAAACCCAAGAGCTTCAGCCCTCTGAGGTAACATAATGCTAGCTCGAACAAGATCTCATCTTCATTATCAAAATAATAATAGGATTACATGAAACTATCAACAAAAATAAGCTCGAACTTGAGCAGAGAAAAGCTGCAACAAAAATTCAAAAATTTGACTAAGTTCGGACAACCTAATGAGGCCCTAGGCCTCTCTACATATACAACTGAAGCTCCCAACAACTTCCTTAACATCAGGGAGGCTTGGTTCCCAAAATCTTGAGATAGACAGAAGTTATCCTCCACTTGCTCAGCTGCCTCTTTGGTGCATTGATGTGGCTGCTTGTGCTCTAAGCTTCCTAAAGGAGAACTTGAAGTAGGGAGTCATAAATGAGGGGGACACCCTCCTATAAATCCTCTCCCTTGTTTTCTTTGAATATTTTCTACCAAATGTCCATTAAATCTTTGACTTTGTCTCCAAAATTGACCAAAAATCTGCATTAAGTACACATTAGACAACATGGCATAATGACCAACCCAACTCACTCTATTAGCATAAATATAATAAAAAACATGCAATAAACTAATGAGAATGGTGGATTAAGCTAATTTAGGAGGCAAAATGAGCCCATATAATTACCTATTTATGGGGCTCATCATCACCCCCTATTGAATGTATTGCTCATCGTCTAAGCAACTAGTCCACGTCGTCATCTTTGATGGCCCTGATGGCCTCCCTGACATCCCATGCTTCTGATGTGAGATCCTCTTCTTTATCATGGAATCTTGCCTTTCTATCCACTTCTTCCCACTGTTTTTGCTCTTCTTCCTCTTTTCTTCCCTTTAGCAGTCCTAGCAGTAGTGGGGGACTTCGTTTGAGGCCAATCCAATTGACCTTAAAACTCTACATTGAGTTCTTGTATAGTGGAACTCTCCTTAATGCTTCTT
Source organism: Pinus tabuliformis (assembly GCA_031772625.1). Classification (NCBI taxonomy): domain Eukaryota; kingdom Viridiplantae; phylum Streptophyta; class Pinopsida; order Pinales; family Pinaceae; genus Pinus; species Pinus tabuliformis. Next base: position 725,605,351 of record CM062819.1, read on the forward strand.
TCATCCTTGTTGGAGAGTGATACTCCCTTATCTTCAAGTTGTGTGGCAATGTATTCCACTTCCTCATACAAGCATGAATACAGTCATCTCCAAGTAATCTTTCGATGTCCTAAAAATTTTCAATGGCCTGAGCTTGACCATTGATATACTCAGGGGCACTTTGAGGATTATTTGCAAGTAGTTGGTGTGTAATGATGAGAACCATGGGGTATGATGGCTCAACTGCGATCATTAGGGGTTCATTTTTTTCTTTTGCCTTCAACCTTTTGATCTCTGTTGCCCTTTTCTCCTCATGATTCATCCATGATGCCATGGCCATTGGCTGTAGGTCCCCTAGCCTAGATTTGGTATCCCATAGGTTCATATCGGTGAGGGCCATGTTATGCAAATAGAACTTTGCTATCTTTGCCTTGTCTTCTGCTAAACTTTGGTCACATAGGTCCATGAATTGTTTGTAATCCTGAAAAGGCATTGTGCCTCTCTGTGCCAAACTCTTGATCTAGAACTGTAGCCACTAGTCTTTGAGGTATACTCCATATGATTTTGATGGTGTTCTACACTATAGTGCCGACCAGCTGCCCATGTATGCCAATTGTGTTTCCTTTTCTTGCAGCTGTCTTCTTAGCAACTCATTTTCTGTTTGCAAGTGAGTTCTTCTGATTTCCTCTTTATTTCTTACAACAATTAGCTCCCTTCCCATCTATTTAATTGGTTCTCCATGTGCCCAATATCCTCTACCCCCTTGGATTTGGTGATTTGCATCCATTTATGGCTCCTTATCCTTTCTTCCTCTAACTCAAAGAAAAGTGGGACTGTAAATTTATGTGGAATGATCTCCCCCCCTCAAGAAGATTGTAGTAAGAGCCCAGACTAGGCTGGGGGTCAGGTTCTTGAGTCTTTGTTGTTTCCTCCTTCCCTTTTGGTTGTTCTCCCACCCTTTTCTCAAGTTTTTCGATCTCCTGTAGCTTAGTTAGGGTCTCCTATAGAACAATCTGTGCCTCCTGTAGAGCTGTTTTTAAGTGCTATAGTTGCACCCTTTCCTTCCTGGTGGAAGAACTAGAACTTCCTCTTTCATATGTGATGGGGGTTTTAGAGGGATATTCTTCCCCTTTGATAATGGGTGAATCTTCAATTACAATAGGCACTGTTGAAGATGGATACAAGAATTTTGAAGGAACATGAAAACGGAGAAAAACTGTATGTTTTTTTTTTTCTTAAATAGGCAATTTTTTTATGGAATTCATCTTCTCCTACAAGCTCAATTCCTCCTTAAAACTGTATCATTCCTTGCACATATTAATAATCAAGGTGGGTATGCATAGAACCTACCTCCTCAAGCCATATATCGACAAAAATCCCGTGTTTTCTCCTTAAAAAATGCTTACTTCCCCTCCTGTAGAACTGGATGTAGGTGCTCCTATAGAACCTATTAGTGCTCCTGTAGAATGCTAATAGCAAGAGGATGGCTGTAAACAATAGAGAAAAATGGTCTCGAGGCTATGGAGATGGTATAGAGCTTACTGTAGCTAAGTGGACGAGGATGAAATGGAAGAAAAGGTGGTGAACGAGTTTTGAGGAGGAGCACTTATGTCTTCTTTGAGATATTTTTGGTGATCGGGTGAGCTGGCAAAAAGGTACATTGCCATATTTGGACCATTGGTTCCCACTACCTTGTCATCATGACTCCTCATTACTCTTCCCCAAAATCACTTCCCATCATTACATCGGAGTTTTTATTCCCTCCACTACCTGTCCTTTGGATTTTTCTGTGACTTGACTAGGTGTACGTGTGGTGGCATCTTCAGATGAGTGCAGTCAACTAGATGAGGGTGGCCAGTTAACTGGCCACCTCTCCTCGTTTAACCCTAACCATCTCATTCACTTATGCATATTTTTGAATTACACAAATGCAACAAAGGAGAGGGCTAGACACTTACCTACAAGGAGAATGTGCGTGCTCTGGTGCATTTTGGTTTGTTTGTTGCTGGATGCTCGTATTTCAGTTGTTGCATTCCTCTATCTCCTCTATTGTATAATTTTTGCTTCCTGAAGTGTGGCTTGTTTGCTTTGTGTATGTATCCTCTAGCTGGATCTGATCTTTAGCAGTCTACTTCAACCTTCAGATTTGCACCCTCATGCTGTTGATGCTAGATTTTAATGGGACAGTGACTTGTTTTGTCCATATCTCCCAAATGGTAGACTGGATTGACCTGAAACGTTTTGAGCATGTTTCTATCATCATTATGCACCTCCCATAGAAAAATTTTGGTCAATGGATGCACGAATTTCAAGAAAAACTAAAAATGGCTGAAGGTGATGGAGGCCAATTTCTTGGAAACCATGTACTGGAATTGGCTAAAATTTCTTAGGCATGTTAGCATCATCCATATGCATCTCCCTATGAAACAGTTTTTTAAATGGATGCATGGATATTGAGAAAATGCAAAAATGGCTGAAGGTGATGGAGGCCAATTTATTGGTAACCGTGCACTAGAAGTTGTTGTAATTGCTTAAGCATGTTACCATCATCCATATGCAACTCCCCATGAAACAATTTTTTAAATGGATGCATGGTTTTTAGGTTATGGAAAAATCAAACTTCTGTTCTATGTATTTTTGCATCCTATAGTTTCTTGGACAACAAGGAAAATGAGCTTGGGGCGTGATGCAAGCTTGAAAATGATGGAAGAGAGGTTTGAAGACTACAGGAGGATTTATAAATATTGTATGAAGCTTCCTTGTTCTCCAAACTGCCTTTAAAATCCATTTGTAGCTCTCTGTAATTTCCACAGGAGCCTCCTGTAGAAAACACAGTTTTCGAAAAGAAGCACAGTGAGGTGAAAAGAATGTCAAGAATGATGGAGAAAGGTGAGGGAAGGTAGGATAAGTGTTGTTATTAGTTTCAGAGCTCCCTTGGCACCTGTTGTTGCTTCCTATAGTCCTCTTGCACCTACAATACAACTGGAAATTCAATTTTCTTTTTCTTTTTCTCCTTTTTTTTGTTTTTTTTTTTTGAAAACAACTAGGGCACCTCAAAAAGGTTTTTACCCCAATTGCCTGCCCCAGACACCTCCAAGGGAGGTTTTCACCCAGGGACCTTATTCTTTTTACTCTTCTTCTTTCCAAGCCATTGACCGGCTCATGGAGGTTTTCAATCAATGAGACAATCTGAGGCACCTCCAAGGAGGCTTTCACCTTATATTTTTATTTTTTCTCTTAATTTTAATTTTTTTTCTCTCTACCCTACCCTAATTGAAAAGAAAAATCATTTTCAAATATAAGAATAATTCCAATGGAGCCATGTGCACATCGAGATGATAGATAAAATGAAGTGGGGACTGAAAATGTATGCTTTGACATATATCCGAATTTCGGAGACCAAATTATTTGACTTTGAAGGGATCAAGCATAGTTGGGGAAGAGAGTGATGCTACAACCTAGTGACTATTTGGAACCATATCTCAATATAGTTGTGATGTCCTTGGGCTTTCTACTGATCTGGATCATTCTTCATGTCTTCTTCTACCATGACCTTCATATTTTCCTCTTTTTACTGATTTTTCTCCTGAATACATGGAGGATTTGATGGTAACCATGAGGGAGCTCTCTCGATCTCTGATTTTTATGTCTTCTCTTCATTAAGTGCATCCCATGTTTCTTTGATCTTATCTTTTGAATCTTCTTCTACTGGATGTGGTCCTTCATGATATCAATATAATCTCTCTTTTACAACACTCTTCCTGAGCTATGGTGAATATCATTGAGCTCAAGAGGAGTTGTTTGCAAGTGTTGTACCTCAACATTGTAATTGGGTTGAGCTACTTCAATGTGTGGGTTTGGAAATGGTGGTATGGGTAGTTGAGTGAGAGTGTATATTTGAGATGGATGTGGATGGGGTTGCGGTTGGGTAGGTGGTGGAGGTAGAAGAGTGGGAAAAGAGATGTATTTGTGCCACCACCCCTGATGAGATGCATTCCACTGAAGTTGTGGCTGAGCATAGGGTTGAAATGAATGGGTGGCTAGTTGGGCATGATATGGAGATGTGAATGACCAAGGAGGAGGCGTGGACTAGGAAGGATGAGCAAGAGGGCACCAAGAAGGTATGGATGTGACTTGGTTGGGGTTGTAGTATGTGTGAGATGTCCCTTACATCCCCTGCTGGTATGGTATAGGTGCATGTAGCCCCCTTTGATTTATGTAATAGATCTGTTCAGTGACACCTGTATCCCCTTTGTATACAGCTTTAAGTTTGGGCAAGGAAGGGCACTTATCTGTAGAATGATCTTATTCACAGACTGAACAAACCCTTATAGAGTTTAATGGGAATTCATTCCTAGGATGCCTCCTAGTGCATCTAGGGAAAAAATGGACAAAGCCCTCTTTGCTACCTCTTGTTTCATTTTGATATGTAAGGCATCCATTTTCATGGCAAGAATCTGCAGCATCTCACTCTTGAGGTCTTCTAACATGCTTCCAATTTCACCCTTAATGGATGAATTGGAAGAAAAGGTACCTCTTCCGACATTTCTATTTTCAGCCATTGGCTCCTGAAGAATGTTTTCTTCTTCTTCTTCCCCTATAGGTTCTTCAAATAGGTCTAGCTATTACCTAAGGGTTTTCCTTGATTGCAGCCACCGAAGAAGAGAGAAGGTTGGCTGTGTGAAGTAGTGGGGGCGTTGGGCAAACATTTTCCTAAATTATCTCTATTCCTATGAAGCATGAAAGGAAATCTTTTTGGTCTGTTTTTGTTACTTTTTCCCCACACTGATAGTACCTGCAAAACTGAAATTGATTGAACAAGCAAATTGCAACTAACTAAAATGAACTTGCTGAAATGGAAATTGCATAATTGAAATGAAAGCGAGGAAATGACGAATCTACTTTTGCTGGAATGGAAATTGCAGAATTGAAATGGAAGAAAGGAAATGACTTATCTACTTTTTTTTGAAATGAAAATTGCAAAATTGAAATGAAATCAAGGAAATGTAGAAATTGAAATAGACAACTACTCTACTTTTGTTGAAATAAACTACTTAGCAGAATGTTGTAGTAGAAAGTAGAAGCAAAACAGTAATCACAAAATACTCTGACGCTACCCCGGCAATGGTGCCAAAAAGTGGTGAGCACCAGTATTGCAGCAATAATGAAGCAACTCCTGGGCTTCCTACTTTACATTTATCAACCTGGTAGTTCATAACAAACTTGGAAGCGATGGTGTTGTATGCACAAGTACTAGTTCTTACTATAGGATGTCACTTGGTCAGTTGGCACAAGATCACTAGGAGCTCAAGCCAACTTCTATAATTCTAGAAGAGGCTTTATATGTGATGAAAGAAAGGAAAACTTACTCTGCAAAGGCTACTCTACTTGCAGAAAGAGAAAGAAGAATGAAATGCATAGTAAACCTAACAAACCTTAATTAACCAACCAATCCTATTTTAGCATAAAGAGAGATGAAAAACCATGAAATGAATGTTATTACTTAATCTAGGAAGCAAACAACATCTACTCAATCTATTTCTAGAAAGAAATGAGAAAAAAAAAACAACTTTTTGGATTTTTATGTATTTTTAAGTGAAATTGTCATGCATGTAATTTATTTGTTTGCAAATGTGGCAGGGATTAGGTGGCAATGGAGGGTGACTTTGGAGTTTGCATAGGTGTAGGAAAGTGTGGATGGGTCCTAGGAGGTCCCAAGTGACCTTCGAGAGGCTTTCCTTCAATCGGACTTCAAAAAGACACCTACAGGAAAATCTACAGGAGGCTGCGAGGGATCTATAGGAGGTCTACAGGAGGATGCCGAGAGTAGTTTTGGAGGTTTTGAAGGTGGGAAAGTGGGAAGAAAGGGTAGCTGAAGGTTGGGATGATGTGCTAAGGTGTCTAGGGTTCATCAAAAAGGATTAGGGAAGAGAAATATGGTTGGACTTGTTCAATGAAAGAAAGGAAAGTTCATGAGAAAAGTGTAGAAAACTAAGGCAGATTTGTGAGGGACTTTGGGTGACCTGTGGGATACAGAACAAAGAGAAATGGTGATGGCTGATTTACTGACTATTGTGAGAAATGGATTTCTACAAGAGAACTAAAACTCACATCATGAGATTAAGCAAGCAAGGAAACTAGCTATATCAAAAAATAGAAATTTGCATCAAGCTAGTCTAAATTCTAATCTAGGAAAGTAAATGTTGAAGAATGATACATGAAAAGAAAGCATGGAAAGAAATTTATTGCAAAGATAGAAATTAGCATGTTGAAATAGATCTACAATAAAGTATTAACCTTATAACAAACTGCAACACTAGAAATCCTATGGAAAAGGAAAATATGTGTTTTTTTAATGGTAGAAAGAGGGTCTTGGCTTCAGTTCATGGTCCCAAAGGGAGGAAAGGAGGCAAAGGATCTATTGATGGCCTTTTTGTATATTTTCCTATCATTTTTCAACCTTCTACAACGAACTGAAATGGAAACAACCCTTTTAAATCACCAAAAGCAACCTATTCTTAACGAAGACAGAAATCTATCTAACAACAACTAATTCATAAACTGAAACAAGGCATACAAATACAAAACAAGAGGAGTTTGGCTACTTGGATTGTGCCCTAACCCAAGAGCTTCAGCCCTCTGAGGTAACTCAATGCTAGCTCGAAAAATATCTCATCTTCATTATCAAAATAATAGTAGGATTACATGAAACTGTCAACAAAAGTAAGCTCGAAGTTGAGTAGAGCAAAGATGCAACAAAAATTCAAAAATCTGAATAACTTACAAAAAAATAATGAGGCCCTAGGCCTCTCAACTTATACAACTAAAGCTCCCAACATCTTCCTTAAAATCAAGGAGGCTTGGCTCCCAAAACTTGAGATAGACAGAAGTTATCCTCCACTTGCTCAACTGCCTCTTTGGTGCATTACTGTGGTTGCTTGTGCTCTAAGCTTCCTGGAGGAGAATTCAAAGTAGGGAGTCATAAATGAAGGGGACACCCTCCTATAAATCCTCTCCCTTGTTTTCTTTGAATATTTGCTACCAAATGTCCATTAAATCTTTGACCTTGTTTCCAAAATTGACCAAAAATCTGCATTAAGTACACATTAGACTCCATGGCATAACGACCAACCCAACTCACTCTATTAGCATAAATATAATAAAAAACTGCAATAAACTAATTAGAATGGTGGATTAAGCTATGTTAGGAGGCAAAATGAGCCCATATAATTACCCACTTATGGGGCTTATCATCTGTTGATGTGGAAATTCAATTTTTTCTCAATTTAATCATGGAAGAATAAAATTGAGACTTTCTTACTACATTTTTCAACAATACTAACTTCTACGCATAAGGTCCATAAGCTATCAATCCATATTTTACCTTCTATCTCCATTCCTGAAAGCTGGTAGTACTAAGCAGTTGTACACTTTGAAAATCCATGATTAAACCAGATCTACCCTATAGTGGTTAAGCTTATATAGAAGGAACCCACTCTTATACCAATTGTTGGAAACCTGGCTATATTGAGAAGAGGGTAAACTAAGATAGTGAATTCATGGATATCAATTTTATTTTTACTTTCTTTTCAACATTTATTTCATCTATTAAAAAACCAACATTACATCATATGAAGAGAATATTTAACACATAAGAAAAATCAAGTATAGCGTAACACTCAACATGCTCTTTTTCAAGCTACTACCTAAAAGGAGACAATAATCCCCTAGTACATGAAAATTTTAACATGTTGGATTACCTAGCCCTTTACTCTATATATATCCATCTCTTTTTCTCTATCTTATCTTCCTCAATTTTGTTTCACATATTATCCTCTTCTTCTTTCTCTTTTTTCTAGGTAACTCACAACAACTCTTTCAACTCACAACCTAACAATCCATTCTGCCATCCAAATGCACATATATGTACATACAAACTTTGTTGATTATTTGCATTAAAATAGAGTAATATGAAATGAAAATATTTCCACTTTGTATTCCACCTATTAGTTTCATTCCTTTATAGATTTTGAATAAAAAGGAAAAATTAATGGTCCACCAAATTTTATTCAAAAAACAAAATATTAGCCTACTGTAATCATTGCATAAGCCAAAATAATCCCAATACAATGTAACTTAAAAAGGCCCACCATAATCAAACTTAATCAAACCACTATAATCAAAATTAATTAGCCTTACACTTACAATGCATAAATCAACCTTACACTTCACAACATATAGAAGCATTTATATTGCAACATTTGCTGACAAATTATAGTGGCCATACCTCTGAAAAATAGCACATAATCATTAACATACTTATTTCCTTCTACAATATATCAAAATTTTTTGAAACATACCTTTATTGTAAAAAATAAAGCTTGCTACTGAACAATACATCAAAAACCTCTACAACATACCTTGTTTGTCTACAATATACCTTTATGCTAAGAAATATATCAACAACCTTAACATCACAACATATGCAAGGATTTACATCACAACATCAGAGTATCTCCACTTGAAGCAAGCATACCATTGAACATTAAAATTACTCACAACTCTACATAGGAGTATTGAAAACAAAACAAACACAACATAACACCATATTCAATTATGGGTTATATCAACACATGAATCATTCAACAAGAATACCTTCAACATCCTTTGCCATCAATGAGAACTCCAACAGATTCATGATCATCAAATAACTACTATGGATAGTTGAATTTTAAGGCTTGATCCTAATTCATAAGAAGAATAGAATGAATGGGTTTAATTTAATTAAGAGAAAACAATCCATTGTGCTATGTAGTTGCAAATAAACAACATGATATCTTTGTAGTCAGCAAGTCATGAAGGGTAAAATTTAATCAAGCTCATATGAATTAACATTTATTTCTTTAATATAACATCATCATTGAGTTATAATATATAATTTGTTACTTGTTTATTATTAACATGACACATGCATAGGCACACAAAGATTATGGCCCCAAAAGTGGCAATCGGACCATTAGGAACACACACCTGCAAGACTGCATTCGCGTTGCCAAGAACATGTGCACGCTCCTAGCCATACAAGCTCAACAAACCATTAGTTTCCCACCATGATTCCAATGATGTTTCCAACTCGACATGGCTTCGGAAAATACATGTGGTCCAAGAATGCAGAGATACTCTAGGAACATGCTCACCTTTATAATAATAATTTTTGTTTATGCACCCACAACCCCATTTTTTACCAAATTGGGACTGCACAACAAATTTTTGGGAGACATTTAGATTACAAATTAGCACCATAACTCACCATGAGATTCCAAGTAAGAATTCTAACAATTTGTTTTCTTCTTTTTGTTAATAAATTTTGGTTTAAAATTCTAAAAATAACCAAATTAATACCCTAAAGAAAATTATGATATTGATTTGTAGGGAAATTGGACAGTATGGAACCTAATTATAACCCACACCCTTCATCACCAAACAAAAAATTAGAACCAAATCCAAACCAAGAATGGATAAATCCAAATGATGAAATTGATGAATCCATAGCTACATTGATGTCATTGATATACAATCTCCCAAACCTTAGAAATTTGTCACAAGTGTCTCTTGCATGGTCATTAAAATGAATTTTATCATCCATACAAATGATTGAAGCTAGCTCACTAATATTGCTTATTACAAATCTAGAATATATGTAAACTATAGACTTGGTCTAAATAAAGATTGTATCATAGACTGCAACATTAATAAACAATATTCATGGTGTTTTAATGTTGAATTAACAATGGTGAATTAAAAATATCCCTCCTTATAAAGTTTTTCATATGATTCTAGTCCATATTATAGATTATTTTATTTTCTTGTACAATTATGGCATTAATTTAATTCTCTTACAGGTTCTTGTAACACTAGGGGAGGAACGAATCTCACCAGGGGATGGATAATATTTTCCTTCTTGGGTATCAAATTTCTAATAAGATTTTGTTTAAATTTTTATTTCATTATCTTATTTTAGTTTTTAACTAAAATATTATAATTTCTAAGATATTTCCTCCTTTTTCCTAGTTCTCCACTCTTATTCCTTTGCATCGTTCACCACCATCCATTTTTTTCATCAATTTTCCATTAGTATAGTAACATTTCCCTAACATTGATATTCATCTTACCTTGAATAAGGAATTTCCTTCTTTGGTACAACCCAAGGATGTTGATCATCACCTTCCTCCACCACCTTCACTATCCCATCCACCCATAGAGGTTCCATCCCTAGACCATTAATAGCCTATCAGTAGGTTGTGTAATTGAATGCTCTACCTATGATTGAATCTCCATCAATGGGGCAAAAATTTACAGTGAGAATGGTCATTGATGATTTTTTTCTTTATGATGAATTGAATTTACTATATGAATTCTTTTTTTCAAAATTTATGCTCTAAATCTTGTATTGCTAAGAAGTTGGGGATGTGGAGGAGGATGACACCCTCTCAACTAATTAATACATCTTCAATTAAATTTCTAAGATTGATTATAAAGTATTTGATTGTAAGTGTGTAATTTATTATGGAAAGAAATGATAATGAGAATGATGTTTCCTTGTGCAATCCCTAGAGGAATGAGATCTATGTTATTTTTTTTCCTTTTTACTTAGCTAACATCTATTTGTGTGTAAGATGATATCGATAGGAATCAAGATATAGCAAGACAAATAAATAATGAGCAACAAATTTGAATATTACAGTGTAAGAAAAACTCAACGAAACCCTAAAGAAGAGTCAACTAGGAAGATGAAAGAAGAGGACAATGCCAAATTGATGAAAACCCTTAGAAGCCTAAGATGTGAGACAAGATGTTGAAATGGAGATAGTGAAAATATTCTTAGAGAGCAAGGCAAAGTAAGTTCCATATTGTTGTAGAGTCTATCATCCTTGCAAAGATAGAGATAGCTCCAAGAGGTTGGAACTAGGCATCGGGACAAGTATAGGCCTAAGGATAGCTCACCAAAGATCCAAAAGCATGATTTAGATAACTATAAGGTATAGGAAAACTAATCGATAAAGAGGCATAGACATGTAGAAGGAGGAAAAATTATACTCAGCACACCATAAAGAGAATTGAGATTACTTGATAGGTGATCAAAATATGCATATAGGAGAAATTATAATCAAAGGAAGATTAGGGTGATTTGAGTGCAAGAATAATTGAAGAAAGTGAAAACACCTACCTTTGAGGGAGAATTAAAGAGAGTATAGGATGCAAAGGCTTGGCTCTTGGGAATGAAGAAATACTTTATATTGCATGACTACTTTCAGAACATGAATTCTCAAGTGTTTGTATTCAAATTGAAGGGTAAATCTAATATATGTTATGAGGATTCCAGGAACATCAAAGGTGTGAGAGAGAAGGAGCCGACATGGAGAAAGTTTTGAAAGTACTTCCAAGCGAAGTACTTACATTACATATGATCTATCATATGTAATTCCTTTAGCATGAGTCCTTCTAGAATGATAATCAATGAAGGTCACATAATAAATATGGCCTCCAAGATATTTTTTAGACATTGGCCCACACATAGATTCAATTCTTTGGTGAGAACAAGTGTTTGACCTTGCGGATAGTCATGTGTGATCCATGAATGATTCCGAAACATAAAGGCAAAAGAGAGAGAGCCCTTTAGAAGCCTGTAATAGTATGCAGCTTAAAAGGAACACATGAGAAAAATTACATCATGAGCTTACATGTGGAATAGTCCACAAGATAAGGTGATGAATTAATAAAAATAATACGTTTAGTATTGTCCGCATATTATCAGATGGACGAATAATTATTTTAATATTTTTTTGAAAAAAAATATTTATTATTCAAACAGTATTTCAAATATATTAATAAATATAAATTATAAATTATAATTCAATATTTATAATTCTAATAGATATTATTTACATTCAATTGTTATAATCATTTTGGGCAACCAATCATTTAGGCAAACTTAGGACAAACTTTTCTAGCCAAAAATTAGTGAAAAAAATTTCAAGGATAGTAAGGTGATATTCTCAATATCACCTTATTTCAGGAAAAGTAAGATGATATTTCAAAATCACCTTACTTTTCCTTATAATCCATATTTTTAAATATTATGACAACACATACAAGGAATTCTATGAACATAAAATGTAAAATATGACACTTGAGGAGTAGATCAAAAATTGCATGCAACTACTAAGGTATTTACTTTACATCAACGATAAGAGGACTGAGATCCAAAGGTATGTCAATGGGTTTCCACAATAATGCTAAGATAGAATAGAATTTGATGAACCTAAGATTCTAGAAGAGGGTATTCAAAAGTCCAAACATTGTAATTAATAGTCCAAGCATAAGACTAATTTTGAGACTGACTAGGGGAAGAAAGAGAAAGGAGGATGGAAAATAACATCACAATATAAGAAAGGGGGGAAGATTGGAAATTTTAGTAGCCTCACCAAAAGTGAACATTGACAAAGTCCCACAATCAATGGAAATACACCTGAGAAATTAGTGAATAAACAAGTTGAAGGATCTTGGAAAGGGAGGATGACATGTTGGGAATATGGAGAAAAACACTTGTGGAGATATTTTTTCTATTATTTTTCTACAAGTTTTTGTACAAGAATGGTGTTTAATACTTTTCAAATTCACAGGAAATATACATGAATCACAACACAAGTAGTTATCAATGAATTTTCAATCTCAATGTTTTTATTTGATTCATAGATAAGGGAAATTTTTATCCATAGTAATGCATGTTCATGTAGGGTTCCTTGATTTCAAAATTTTGTCACAAAGAACTAGCTAGTGACTTCACCAAATCACTTTGATTCATTAAAACATAATTGGTGTAGAGAATTCGTTCTTCTTTTGTAATATCACACACAAGTAACATATTAATTTCTAATGAAGGTACCAATATCATTTTCTTCTATCTTTATTTTAGCAAGGAATTATTTTCTCTCACTTTATTTATATCATGTCTTTACCAAAGGATCCTAAAGGTGCTTATCCCTACTAAATGCGACAAAGAAAGTGTTATAAAATTTTGTGGAAAAACAAACACATAAAAGCATAAAAAAAAGAGACACAAATATATGTGCATCACCAAATTTTGGTTATGTCCATAGAGAAAAAAATGGTTCTTACTTTTATATTATCCACCCAAATGAAAATATACAATCTACAACAAATTTGTTGTAATTTCCTCTTCACTCTCAACCAATATCTCCTATTTTCTTCGTGCACAAAATAAATACACAACCACAATAAAACTCCATCATATAAATCGAGGGTTTACTGTTAGGGAAAAAAACCATAGATTAACATAAATTATACCATCAAATATTCCACCTACTGAACAACGTATATTGACTATGAAATTATAATATTTTACAAGGAAATTTTCATCTAATTTTCATTTTGCAGGTGTTTCCCTCGAACTTCCATTAGGGGGGGATCCAATGAATTGTAGTTTCCACTACCCTGCCCCCCCACTAGAACCCCTTGGTAGAAATAGTAGGGGGGAAGCCCCCACACACCCCCCTATCATGGATCCAACCATGAATTAAACAAAAATCCTATGAACAATCAGGAAGATAATAAATCTCGACGTCTAACAGAAAGTCAATGCACCTAATTATTAAATCATTGCAAATAATTTCTTGCACCAATGAAAAAAAAGTTATGGTGATCATTGTATTGTTTTAATATCCATATAGGTAATGCTCGATTCAAAATGTGATTAAAATTCACTTTTTTCGTAATATTTGGTTGTTATCATTTTTCCTTTCAGCTCTGCTTTCCTTATTCAAATCCAAATACAATTAAATACTTGCCTAAAGATAATTCAAACTTATTTTTAAAACAAATTCATTATGTGATACACAAAGTCATGATCTTGATGAAAAAATTTCCATTGAAAAATATTGTGATATGTAAAGCTTTTTGTGACTTTGTGTGTTCATTTTTTTCCATAGAAAAATGGAAAGAAAGTAATCTCATTTGAATATTTATATCTAAATATGTTCAAGCACATGTAACCTTCACTTGGAGAAATTTTTATTCAATTATTATGAATATCATAAATAATATACAAATCAATGAATCCATGTAATAGTGTTTGTGTCATTGGTTTTTCATCATAGTCATCATTGTCATCATTGATTTATGTATTTGTCTAAGATGCATATCCCTGTTCGTTCTAATTAATGATGCATTTCAAGTTTTCAGTTATTGTCACATTTTCCATTTTATAAACTCGACTTTAAAAAAAAAATCAATGGCTTCAATGAATTATGACTATGAATTCGACAAAAAGCATATGTGCCTTTAAATACTAAGAATTTTTCAAATTTATACAAACATTGTACTAGACTCATTTATGTTACAATGAAGTATACATTGAATTCAAGGTGTGTCAACAGGTACATTGATTAGCCGTCTAATCAATGGTAGTTGTGGTTTTCTAAAATGTTGACCAAATTGTTGTACTTGTAAAAATAGTAATCTTAGTGCTATTAGTCTTTCTTCCAATTGATATATATGTTTCACTATGCATATGTGCTAATTCTTCCTAATCTACTCTAGAACTAGAAAATTGATAATCTTATCATTGTCAAATTCTTTTTGCATATTTTGCATACATACCTAATTTTGCTAAGATTTATTGATCATATCTCTATGACATCTCTTTTAAAGTATCTTTAATTGCATATCACACAATCAAAATTGGTACATATTGTAATTTTTTAAAATATTGTTGTTCAACTACTATTTAAAATATGTAATCAAGAATATGTAAAGATTTGTTATGTTGATTTGAAGACATCGGATTATGCCTTACTTTTAATCACTTCAATAACTTAATTTTCCCTTTCATATCTTGTATCATTTTATTATTTGTCATTTCAATTCCATATAGATTTATTTTTTCAACATTCTTGCTTCTTATATGTTCTTTTATTAGATGCAGCAATAAATGTGCCTTTTTAGTTAGATTAGTTTTCCCAAGATCCCTATTTCTTATAATATTTTAAAATTCATACAATGATAAACATGATTTTTTTTTTATTATTGATAAATTTTCTATTAAGTTGTGTGGTATCTTCATCTGTGTTCATGTTTTTAAAGCTATCAATCATTTTCCCCTTATGTTTCTTATCGGGTTATTTTATACATGGATCTTCGTTAACTACTTCAATATCAGGTAAAATGTTTTCTCTTTTCCTATTTCTTCCAAATGTTTAAAATGCAAATGATTTATATTTTTTCAAAATTTGATAACAGGGAATATGGTTGAGCTTTTCTTGAATGAGAAAAAATTAGATACAATAGTTAGAAGACCATATGTATATAGTTACATTTAAGATATATCGTGGCCAGTAATAAACAAAAATACCGCCATATATATTCCTTTCTCATATGGAAATCCAATTGTATAATATACCATGCCAATTTACTATTTGAAGGAATTCATCAATTGCATAGCCATTCATGCATTTTTCTATGCATCTTGATGTGAAAGAGTCATTACGAATTATTACATTGCAATATTTTTTTTTTGTAATAATGCATCGTAGATAGGGAACATCATATTAATTATGTGTTAATTGCATATTGTTTCAAAACAAATTTCATGATAAATACTCTTAAATCCACATATTCTCTTTAATCCATTTCTCCTCATGATTTATCTATTTGCATCCATTCAAGTTATGTTTATTTATATTTTGTTATGTTCAACATATCTTCACAATAAACTAATTTTAAACTTATTTTCTTGTTTAAAAGTAGCTCAAAATGTCTAGAAATCAAATTTTGAAGCAATATGGAAACTTTCTTTTCTTTTCTTTTTTCCCACATAAAGTTAGATTAAAATGAAAATAAATTTTGATTCTTTCTTTTACCAAACTCTTAGTTAATTAAAAAACTAATTTATGCAAAAATATGCTACCCAATAGTCTTCTTTCTTCAAGAATTATAGAAGTTGAAGTCGGTTTTGTCATCCTTTTCAAATAATCATTTTGGTTATTTATACCATGCATTTCTATCAACGCATCGTTTGATTCAAGTTGGTAAGATAATACTTCTTCACATACAAACATTTTTTTAAATTTTCTATTGTTTTTTATCATAATTCTATTGACATGTATCTAAAATTTAATAGAATTTGTATAGCATCAAGTAGGCAATATCCTATTGCATATGTCAAATTGTTTAGCCAAAATAGATTATGTTGTTCTAGAATTGCATCTATACTTCCCCATTTTATAGCTAGCATAAGAATTTCCATTCATGCCTTAATAATAACATTTCATATACTTATAAATTCACTAGGTTATACTGCTCCATGATAAGCACAATACAGCGTTTCCCTAGAAAGTGAAAGTGGAATGGAAAAATTCAGTCTCTCACATATGTTTGTGGCACACTATTACACTATTTAGTTAGCATAGCCAACTCATGGTTGTACTTTTACCACAAGGTCAATTCTTCTTCCAACTTAGTCATAAGGATTTAATTCTTCTTAACTCACTAATCTATCTATAATTCAAATCGTCTATGCAACTCCAATATATTTGGGACAACAAAATCAAGACAAAGGAGACTCACGAAAACAAGCAATAAAATATTGCTATAGACAACAAAGCTATGAAATAATAGAGAACATATAAATTGATAATATATGAATATATCCAGATGTTATATTATAATCTTTACTCTATTTTATTTTTCTTTGATGCATTTGTACTTGAATAGAATAGGAAAATTCTTTTGTTATTCCATTCTAAGAATTTCCTAGTCTGTCTCAAATGTGCAGTAAGTCGATTAAAGTTACATGTCTCAATATTCTTAGATGGGGAATGAATTATCAATTCACCTAGCATTATCTTCTTTACCCACACACAAGGATGGGGTCAAAGGAGTTAATATGCTCTACATTATCTTCTTTACCCGCTCACAAGGATGGGGTCAAAGGACTTAATACGCTCTTCCTTATACCATGACCTGAATGGATAAATATTAATCCAATTTAATAGAGCATCATTATTTATGTAATAATTTAGCCATTTTCATATATATCAGTCACTCATTACAATTTTTTAATTTATTAATATCTTTGCATACCTCCATTTAAAGTGATTAGAATGCATTGTATATGTGAACAATTTTGCTCTTTTTTAATTTATTAATATCTTTGCTTACCTCCATTTAAAGTGATTAGAATGCATTGTATATGTGAACAATTTTGCTCTTTTTTAATTTATTAATATCTTTGCTTACTTCCATTTAAGGTGATTAGAATGTATTGTATATGTGAACAATTTTGCTCTTGGTATTTTCATATCCAGCAACTACATTTGAAAGTCGAAAGTCGATTGTACAAAAATATTTTTCTTAGTTAATTTACATTTCTAATAGTCAAATCCATTTATCATAATGCTTTTTTGCTTCAATACTTTTTTTAAACCCAACTTTGATAACACGCTCTTTGCAAACTCTTTTCACACAACAATAAAATTCCCAACATTTATCATAATAATTCTTATTCCACATTTTTCTATTGCATCGAGAATCCATGGAACACCCTATAAAAAATAATTGCACCACAGCATCAAAATTCTCCATTAAATGGCATAACAATTCCCCTCTCCTTATCGCCCATATTTAAATTTTACACTTATATCTCAGGTGCAACGCAAATGCTCTCATCATATAACATGGAAAAATTTTGTTTTGTGACTTCCATTAAGTTGCATCTTCTTTCAACCCCACTTCTAAACATCACTCCTAAATCACCTAGGAGAATAAGCCCCATGTTGGATCTTAGGTTTAACTTAGGTTAATTTGATGTAAATGCAAATGGCATGTAATGTAAATGAAATAAATTTGAACTTGTTATAGAGGTGAAAGATTTAGGGGAGAGGAGTCTCCCTTTAGTTGCAGAGATCAAACTACAACTAAATTAGAGTTAAAAGCTCAAAAATTTAACGCACAGAGTAAAAATTTGATAGCAACACAATAAAACATTGGATTATAATTCTAGTACATGAAATACATTCATATGGAAATTGTAGGTCCTTCACAAGTAAAACAAATGTTCTTACTATAATTTGTATTAACTGAGAGTTTTGGAGTAAATATCTGTAAAATAGGGTAATAAATTGTTTTCACACGGCCACCAAAATTTTCTCCACGATTTTCTCCTCTTTAACTCAACTTACACCCTCGACTATGCAAAGGACTTTTACATACAAATATTTCAAAACATGCATTTTTGATACATTAAAGATGATAGAGAAAAAAATTAAGAGGGTGATTGGTTTTTCTATGTTGCAAGGACATATTTCATAAATGTTTAACCATGCTATGATTTAAATTCTCATTTGACTTTAATCATTCAATGTGTTACAAAATGGGGAATTTGCACTCTTGCTCACAACTTCATTTAAGGCGGGTTCTTCACATGCAAACAAAAATCTGTGGCTTACAAAAAAAAACTACTTGGCAAGTATGGTTGTTGTCAGTTTAATAACTATGGTGGTTGGGATTAAGTTTCCAACACCCCCCCTTAATCACAACTGCTACCATTGACAATTCCCTAACAGTATCTTAGATGCACAATTTTCACGTGTCAATGGCTTTGTGAAGATCTCAGCAAACTATTCGTATGACCTCCAGTGTTGCAACACAATTTCACCATTGTTAATCAATTCTCTAATAAAATGATATTTATCATCAATGTGATTGGTCCTCTTGTGAAAAAAGAATTCTTTGATAGTGAAATTATAGAATTATTGTTGCAAAAAATAATAGTTGTTCCCTCTTGGTTGTGGCATAAATCCCTCAACATTCTTCTCATCCAAACTGCTTGACACACTCTTGTTGTTGCAACGACATATTTAGCTTCTATTGTTGATAATTACACTATCAATTACTTCTTACGGGCCCATGAAATGGCTCTTGAACCCAAATGAAAAACATATCCTCATATGCTCTTTCTATCATCGACAATTATTGCCGAGTCACTGTCAGTGTAACCAACTAGCCTAAAATCATTTGTAGTAGTGTACAAAATACCATACTCATTTGTCCAATTTACATACCTTAGAATCCTTTTGGTTTCTTGACAATGTGTCTCCTTAGATTTCTTTGTGAACCTCGACACTGAGCTTACTGCATAGATTATATCCGACCTAGTCACCATCAAATAAATCAATCTTTCGACTACACTTTTGTATAATGTCAGATTGATGTTATTGCTGCAATATTCTTTACTCAAGTTCAACCCCTTGAAATTTGGAGTTGGTACAGGCTTGTTGTTATACGTATTAAACCTCTCCAAAATGTATGCTACATACTTTGGCTGAGAAATAAAAATACCACTTTATGTTTGTTTCACTTCCATGCCCAAGAAATATCTTAACAATCCCAAGTCAGTCATTTCAAGCTCACTTTTCATGACTTCCTTGAAATCAGTGATGAGAAAATCATCATTACCTATAAAGATCGAAATCATCTACATATATGAAAACGATAAGAATATTATAGTCACTTTTTTTTATGTAGAGAGTAGGTTCACCATCACATTTGTCGAAGCCATTGTCCAACAAGTAAGAATCTATCCTGCTATACCATGCACGTGGTGCTTCCTTTAGCCCATAAAGAGATTTCCTCAACCTATAGACCTTGTCTTCTTGGAATTCTACCTCATAACTAGGTGGTTGCACATTATATACTTCTTGTTTGAGCACTCCATTTAAGAACGTTGATTTTATGTCCATTTGATACACTTTCCATTTATGTTTTGCGATAATCGACAACAATGTACGCATTGTCTCCATCCCCACAACTAGTGCAAATATCTCTGCATAATATGTTCAATGCTGTTGCTTGTGTCCTTTGATAACTAGCCTTGCTTTATGCATTTCAATATTTCCTTCAACATTCCTCTTGGTCTTATAAACCCACTTCACTCCATTGACTTATTTTCCTTGTGGAAGGTCCACTAACTCCCATGTGTCATTCTTTTCTATTGCTTCTATTTCTTCATACATTTCTGCAAGCCATTTTTCATCTTTTTCCACATCCTTAAAATGGATTGGGTCATCTACATGAGAAAACAATTAAAATAAGGAATTTAGACCAATGTTGCTATCAACTTCATCTTCCTCATGAATTTCACTTAAATTTCTAAATTTTTGTCTTCTTATGCTTGCAGAAGATGGGCTTGACATGTCACTTGATGTTTTTCTTGAGGTAGATGACATTGTGGTTATTTGCAGTGTGCTTGGAGAAGTACTTGCTTCACTGCACAACATTGTTCTATTATTTTTTGACGGTGTCGCTTGTTCTGTTCTTTGTTGCACTTGAATAGGCATATAAGGAGTCATTGTTGATGAATTTCTTGTTATAGTGAATTCCTCTGTGTCTTAATGTGGTATACATGTTTTCACATTGGTTTTATTGTTTAAACTTCCATCCCTTACTTCCTCTTCTATGAACTGCACATATCCATAGATTATGACCTTCTTGGTTGATGGATTGTAGAGTTTGTATGCCTTGGATTCATCACTATATCTAACAAATATGCATTCTTCCCCTTGCTATCCAACTTCTTCCTTAACTCATCCTAGACATGTGCATAAGCCACACATCCAAACACTCTCATACGAGTGACACTATGCTTTCTTCCACTACATGCCTCTTCAGGAACCATATTCTTGACACTATTGGTTAGACACCTATTAATGATATATGTTGCACAAGTGACAGCATCAGCCCAATAGTCATTTCGAAAATTCTTTTCCTTTAACATACTCCTTTCCATTTCCATAATAGTTATATTATTCCTTTCCACGCCACCATTTTGCTGAGGTGTATACCTTGCTGTAAATTGCTTGTGAATTTCATGCTCCCTACAAAAATGAAGGAAGTCATTTGAGATGTATTCACCACCTCTGTCTGTCCTCAAGAATTTAATGTAGTGTTCACTTTTGTTCTCAACAAGAGCCTTGTATTGGCAGAAGTGCTCAAACATTTCACTTTTCCTTTTTAAGAAATAGACCCATGTAGTCCTTCTATAATCATCTATAAAAGTCAAGAAATAATAGTTGCCCCCAATTGATGGTGCCTGCATTAGTTCACATAAGTCTGAATGGACAATTTCAAAAGGTGATTTTTCCGTTATTGACTTTCCTACTAGAAATGTTTCTCTATTTTATTTTCCCAATATGCATCCTTCACATCGGCTATCTGGTTTTTCTATAAGTGGAAATCCCTTCACTAATCCTTTCCTATGCAGCAAATTCAAACCTCCAAAGTTGAGATGGCCAAATCTCAAATTCCATAACCAATTTTCATCTTTTACTTCTGCTTCAAAGTTTACTTTTGTGATAGCTACAACTTTTCTTTCATCCTCTTGTGAGTTCATTGATAGTTGTCCTTGTGCACCTTCTTCCTTCAAATCAGATTTTATCTTTAGGGGAAACATTCTAATGCTTGTCATATGAACTTTTTCAATCAATTGTCTTCTGGGAGACTTATTCAAAATTATGCACTCATCATTTTTTAAAATACATTGTAGCCCTCTTGCAGAAATTCCCAATACTTATGAGGTTATGCTTCAGAACAGGGATAAAATAGACATCTAAAATGTACTTCTTATCCCGCTTCTTTGTTAGAATATTGACTCTTCCTTTTCCCATGACAAAGGCTTTTCTATCAGTCCCTAATTTCACTTTAGATTTCACACTTTCATCTAGATTGGAAAACATTTATATGTTCCTTGTCATGTGGTTTTTGCACCCTAACTCTAGAAACCATACATCACTTATTTTTTTCTTGTGCTACATTATAAGCTAAAAACATGTTATCTTGCTTCTAATTTTCCTTTTTGAAATTTTCACTTTCTTTGTTACTTATGTCATGTTGCTTATTTCTACATTTATTTGCATAATGACCATACTTCTTACAATAATGACATTGAACATGAGATTTATCATAGCTCTAACCTTGTGCTTGTTTATGGCTTCGTCCTTGATGTTAATTTTGATTGCTGACCCTTCCTCTTGAGTTTGAAGGTGTTATCACTCAAATTTTCCTTAGAAGTTATTGAAAAGAAGGAAAGGATCTGAGGTAACCACAAACGAACTTTTAGACTTAGGTGCTAGCCCACCTAGTCCAGAGAGCGCGGTCTCTTTATGATTTAGCTATTTTTTGAAGATATTTTAGGCTAGTATTAATGTTCAGGGAGGTTGCTTTGTTTGAGATTAGTGGAGTCCTGAAACAAATGGGAAAACTAGGCTTTAGGCCATTGGGCTATGGAGTCAATCAGGGATAATTCACTGCATTAAGTCAAATTGCTAAGGTATGAGTTCAACAGGTAGGATAATAGAGTAAAAACAAACTTTGGGGCTTGAATGGATGATATTTCTTCTCAAAACTAGAGGGAAATAAAGAATCCTCAAGTTAGGATAAGAAAGAAGAAGGGAAGATAGGTCAACCAGCAAAGGGCAATTAAGAATCCTATACTAGGGACTTATTATAGAAAAACTACAAGGATAGAGGAGAAATTAAGAATTCATTTATCGAAATAGTTTAGAAGAAAACATATAAATGGTAGACTGTTGATAGCAGAGAGAAATAAATCTAATTCTGATATACTTTGACTATTTTACCATTTAGATTTTAGATGCATGAAACATTGAAACATATTGAAAACACATAGAATGACAAGGATAGAATACTTATTTGCAATTATACTGCATGAGAATCTGATGAAATGTCCTCAACTTTCATTCCTTTTCCAGCAAAAATCCAAGTTTTAGTACAAAAGATTTCTCAGCTTGATAGCATAGGGTTACAGAGATGTTATAGAATCCACCCACAATACTTCAAATGGAGAAGTATTTATACTAATTCTAAACTGAAATATCTTGAAAAAATATCAAGATTGATTTCACAAATACCTTCAATTGTTTTACATTAATAGAGCTTAAATAAAGGACATTCAAAACTAATGAATCTATTTGGCATTAGTTTTATGGATTTATGGTGACAAAGAAGAGAAAGTAGAATTTGATAGCAACTCTTAAGTGATGATGAGGCATCCCAGTCACTAACAACATCCTTCCATTGTGCATTCTACCCTTGAAATTCTGCAAACTTAGGGTCCAATGATATGCTTGTATATCTCAATCCGAGCCAGATATATAAAAAGTGAAGGAGGTTATTGTAGGTAAGAATGTTTCTGAGACAAACCTCTCTCATTTTCCCAAATTCAACTCTAGATGTTCACAATATGCTCTGCACAAAGATGTCAAAAACAAGACTTTGCTCAAACTAAAAAATAGGCTATGAAGACATGCACTTATCTCACTTTCGGTAACACCTGTGTAAAAAGTGAGACAGTTTTTCTATATTCGCCTATTAGGAACAAAAACCTCCTCCAGTTTCTCAAAATACTTCTTGGATTGGCCACAATAGTTTATGCAAAACTATGACTTAAACAAGAAATTTCTGAAGAATGTATGATTTATGCTCTGATTTCATCTTTTAACCTTACATTTATTTTCACTTTTTTTTACTTTTACTTTAGATAAACTTCATTGTTGCTGGTGAGAGTGTTTTCATCTCTATTTAACCATTACTGCATCTAAGTTTACTTTTACTGTTTTACTTTTACCGTTTTGTTTTTTCATCCATCTTCACTTTGACATGAATTTGTATGCTCTGTAACTATTTTCCCTACTATTTATCTTCATGCTAGCTGATTTACTTGACTTGGCCTTCAATCTGATACTCCTTGACCCTGATACACCTTGATTGTTCTTTACTGTTTCCTTTTACCTTCATTGTATATTTTAGGTTTTTTTACTGTCTATTTCAATAGTAAATCATTTAATTCATGTTTCCTCTACTTGTCCTTTAACTTTATCTTTTACTTTCCATCTCTGTTTGAATAGATTTGGTCACAATCTCGAAGTAAATAGGTCTTATGAATAGATTAAGACTGTTTATCCAAGGTTGCAGTCTTTTGATCGCTTGTAAAAAAAAACAAACTGTTAAGAAAACATTGGGTTGACAAGGAGGGTCCTTAAGGGATTTATTGAGCTTTATAGGTCTATGGAGTGAGTCCAAAATGATTTCGGGAAGTAAACCATGATTGAATTGGTTAGCAGAGGCTTCAAGTGGAGTAGAAGGGTTTCATTAGTTTACACAGTAGAATGGGTGAAGGGTGAGAAAACCTAGGTTCTTAGGGTTTGAACTTTAACGAGCAAACTTTTAAAATATGGTGCGAACTGAACAGTAGATGGCTTTTTGCGTAGCAGAGGTGGTAAGCGGGATCCATCGCACTGCTTATGGGAGGTTGGTGGCTTTGGCAGAGGGTCACATGATGCCACAAATTGGATGACACGTAGCATTAACAAAGAGTCAAAACAACTTGCATCAGGTGGTTAACTTTTATCCAAAAGGCCTGTGTGATATGAGCAAGAGTCTTCAGATGGGGGAAGGTAGATCGTGCAGTAGTCGACAATAGAAATGGAGGCGCCCGATGGAATAATCAACATAATTAAAATGATTTTAATTATATCGGGGATGATATGATTGGACAAATAAAGGATTAATATTTTTAATGATATCGAGGGTGAATGTATTGGCGGAGAGGCTATTAATTAATCTAGGTGACTAATTAATCCCTTTTTAACACGTCAGGGGTTTTGGCTCTTAATTAATCGCGGTTCAATTAATTAATCCAACTGAATTAACTTTATTTATGGTTTATTTTTCAAACCATTGGGAAGGGATATTTATTTATTTTGGGATTTTTATTAATAATACAGGAAAGGGTAATTTGTTTCAGGAGTTAAATAAATAATAAGAATTAAAAGTTAATATGACCATGGAAAAAAGAAAATGCGCTAAGCAAAAGTTTCCAAAAATACATTCATCATCCAACATTATGACTTAGGCTAAAATGTGTTTGGGGGGTTTTTGTAAAGAACCTTTATTTTTCCTAAGTAAGAGAGTGATTTTGCCTTGGGAAAAGGATTTGAAGGAAATGAATGAATTATGAAGGGGGTGACTTTTGATGAAGGAGTTTTAACACTTAGGCCTTATAAGTTATTGGGTTGAGGGTCCGGTCCCTCCAAAAGTCAGAGAAATGCTCTGACCTCCTCTAACTTTTAGGTTGTTGGTGCCTTTACTACTTATGGGAAATTAGAAAAATTTAGGGAAAAAATGAGTGAGGAAGTTAATTATTTTGACTTTTGTCCATGATGTAAATGTATCCATTGCCATCCATATATTTAAGTGTTTTTGATGATGAAAGTATATGATTTGATATCTCGATAATCATTCATCATGCATAATTCCGCAACCAATCATCTACTTACCCTACCTACTTATCCTACCATTTTTTCTTCTTTTATTAGGGTGCACTTAAACTGGCCAACCCTTATCAAATTTTTTTTTTCTCTTTTACAATGGTATTCTAACTAAGTATAAGCTTATTACATCCAAGCGCTTAGATTAAACTGTTGAGCTCCTTTATTCGCTCTACCTATCTACTTATCTGCCAAGATTAAACAATTTGGTCAGATTTTATTCTCTATCTCTAAGCATGAAATTGAAAACATGGAATAACCAAGATTAACTATTTGGTTACCATGGATTGCGGCATAAGTAACAAGTTGCGCACAATTATTTATACAAAAAGTGAAATAGTAGTGGTATTTGGGCTTGCACACTTTCATGGTCTTTTATTTTTCTTGGGGTTTATTTTTCATCTTTTTTGACATTTTTCCTTCTTTTTTCCCTTTGATTTTTCTTTTAAGGCATACCCTCTTTACATTTTTAATTCTTTTTTATTTTTTTACAAATATAAAAAACATTTGCAGAAAGCAAAGGTATGTACATATTTCAGAGCTAAACCAACTCAATCATTATATATGACACCTATTTGTATAGGAACATAACAGAAGGGATACCTCTTCAACCTCTGTATGGGATTCGTCCTCTTCCTTTACTTTGACCAAATGAAAATTGTGTCTTGAGGGCATGCTCCAATGAGGATTTTTCTCTATTCAATCTATCTTCATTAGAAATAAGTGATCCATGAAGCTTAACCACTGAAAATTGTGAGAGATCCTTTGTCTCTTATTTGGCGACAATAATGGCATCAAATCTTGCTGGCAGGCTTCTCAAAACTTTCTCGACTATTCTACTTTCCTCAAGTGTATCACCATGAGACCTGATTTGAGTAACTAGTCCAATTGCATGCATACAAAATGAGTCTACATTCTTAGACTCTTTCTCATCCAGGTGGATGTTGGTGGCCACCCACCTGTCCCACTTGGACCCCCACAACTATCTCTTTGAGCTTTTTAGATTCCTTAATTGTAGCACAATTTACTATTTTTGGTAGTTTTTCGGGTCCTGAACTTTCAGAGCAGTTTGAGGCCCTGAACGATGTGTTTTGGGAAAATGAGGGCCAACATGAGACATATACCAATGTTGGTCATTCGAAAATTGTAGTCCTTTGATAGATATTTTTAACGAGGTATTGTGTGCATCAAACTGAGATTGTATGCAAAAGTTATGACCCGAGGAAGTTGATGTACCAATTTACCCAAATGGAGCCAATAGTTTGGCGCTTCATCTCTTAGGATTAGGTTTTTGGATCTTTAGGGCTTTCAATTGTTTCTCAATAATAAATTGGCCTTTAAGCTTCATTTAACAGAGTTCAGAGGCATGTAGCTTCCACATCTCGTCCCACAGGTAAGCTACCATCGTCCTAGCTATTTTATTTCCATTTATGCTTGTAACCATATTTTCAGTATCTGATATTAATAAACTGAAGTATTATTTCTACTGCCTCTTTGTATTTATGGTTATATATGTCATTTGTTGCGTTCCTGTTTAAATATGGATTAGTGGTATTAGAGTGGTCTGCTCCTTCTCTGTTTTTCTTTGCATGTCCCCAACGAGGACGGAATATAAGGATTTAAGGCTTGAATTAGTCGACCCTACGCAAGACCGGCCTTGCAAATCCCAATAACCTCCTCTAGAAGAAGAAAGAAAGATGAGGCGATAGGAGATCCAATCAGAATGCCCTTGAGTGGCAAAGGAATGTTATGATGGACAACTTTTCCTAGATCCTTCAATGGCTACCCAGGGGCGGTGCATCCACATCCACCAACCACTCTGGAGGCTCCACTCCTTTTAACGTACACATAAACTTTGGCATTCCCATATTTGAGGGCTAAATAGATGTAGACGTCAAAGATAAATGGTTAAATCTTCTGGAAGGACATTTTTCTATTCATGAATTTTCCAGTTGAGAAAATATTACTTTTTTCTTCTCAAAGCCACCCCCCACGTCAAGGACTGCTAGGAAACCTATTGTGAGTCAAAGGATGAAAGTACGACCTCACTATTTTAAGCCGCACACACTTAGAATTCATTCCAAGATGCCATCAAGGAGCAGTATTACTCTGTCGGTAGCTTTGAGGATAAATACATAAAGTGGACAACGCTACGGCAGGGAAGGGACCAAGATGTGCCAAGTTTACCAATTTTTTTCATACCCTTCACATGAAGTTGGTAATCAAGGATGCTGAGAAACATTTGGTGCTCAATTACCATGGCTACCTACATAGGTACATCCAGGACGAGATGGAGTTCCTTGACATCTCCTCACTTGGCACGGTAACAAATACGCTGTCAAGATCGAGAAGAAGTTTAAACAGAAGAAGCAAGACTTTGGTTCTACAAATTTGAAGCAAGGGAAAGGCTTCCCCAAACCACAGAGCCAAGAAAAAAGCCAAGGCTATGTGACCCAAGAGAACCCATCAAAGCTGGAAGAAAATAACAACACCGCGAAGTCAAAGAAGGACACAGGAAAGTGGTGTGAGTTCCATAAGAGCCCCACTCATAACACAAGTGAGTGTCAGACCAGGGAGTCACTGGTGGCTATGTTTAAGGCTTCAGAATTAGATGCATGTTTTGACCCTGAGTCAAAACCTGACAGGAGGAATGACAAAGGGAAGAAGATCATTGATGCAGAGCCCAACACCATTATTACCACTGCCAAGATCGAGAAGAATGAGTCCAAATATTTAGAGGAGCGGGAGCGTATTTTCCACAAACAAATGTGGGTGAAGGGTTCACCGCTGTAGTTCATTGACGATAGTGGTAGCCAAAAGGAACTCATTTCAACAGAGGTCATGAAACAACTGGGTCTACTGACCATACCACTCCCACAATCGTACAACATCAGGTGACTTAACCAAGGACGAGATCTCCAAGTCCATCATCAGTGTCACCTTCCCTAGAGCATCAAGCCCTTCATAGATGAGGTATTGTGTGATGTTCTACCTCTTGATGTTTGTGATGTATTATTAGGCCAACCATATTTGTGGAAGAAACATGATGTGTATGAGTCAAGGCCTCGCGCTGTTATTATTTCTTTAGGTAATTCATTATACAGGATACTAGAGGTAGCCCCACCTACTGCCACCTCTTTGATCTCTGCTAAGAAATGCAGTAAGATCATCTCCCAAACTAGAAAATTAATTTTCTTTCTGGTTCACCCTCAAAGTAAGGGAAAGATCATAGCCGCATCCATGGCCCTCCACATAGTAGAAGCTGGTGGATATGATCATGAAAGAATAAATGAACATCTTCTCCTCACCCAAAGGGGTACTGTTGCACTGCTAGGTAAAGCATTTGTTTTATCTAACTCCTAGAGCACCTCTACCCACCAGGCCAATATATCATCGATCCATTCTAGAAAATCAAAATTACAAATAGAAACATGATCAACATTGGGTTCCACACAAGTTTCAAGTGGGTGACAAAGTCTGGGTGCATCTGTAGAAAGAATGCCTTACAAGAGCCCATCGAAAGCTCAAACCACTCTGATATGGTCCTTACACCATTACCAATGTTGTGGGAAACAATTCTTTAGATCACAACATTCCCCCATTGTTTGGATTATACTAAGTTTTCAATTTGAACTACCCTCGACCATGCTTCCCATCATTACTAGACACATCAGAGATTGCATAACAGTTCACTAGTGACCAAGTTCAACAGAAGTTTTCCCATCTCATGGAGGCACTTAATGCAATGGGAACCACTATTTCCTAAATGTGGAGGAATGATCCAAGTGGATTTTTGTGGCTACCCACCTATCCCACTTGGAGCCCCACAATTGTCTCTTTTAGTTTTTCAGTTTCCTTAATTGTAGCACAATTAACTATTTTTGGCAGTTTTTTGGGTCCTGGCTTCCCGAGCCATTTTGAAGCCCTTACACAATTATAAAGGCTGTGGGAAACAATTCTTTAGAGCATAGCTTCCCACCATTACTAGCGACATCAGAGATTCCAAAACAGCTCACTAGGGACCAACTTCAACATAAGTTTCTCCATCTCATGGAGACACTCAACGCAATGGGGACCATTGCTTCCTAAGGAGGGAGGAATGATCCATGTGGGTGTTGGTGGCCACTTGCCTATCCAACTTGGACCCCCACAATTGTCTCTTTCAATTTTTTCAATTTCCTTATTTGTACCACAATTTACTATTTTTTGCAATTTTTCGGGTCCTAAACTTCCAGAGCCATTTTGAGGCCATAAACAACGTTTTTTGGGAAAATGGGGGCCAACATTGGTTTATATCAAAAAATTTTGTCCTCAGATAAATATTTTTAATGAGGTATTGTGTGCATGAAACTGAGGTCGTATGCCAAAATTATAACCCGAGTAAGTTGATGTACCAATTTACCCAAACGGGGCCCATAGTTTGGCGCTTCATCTCCTAGGGTTAGGTTTTTGGATGTTTAGTGTTTTCCATTCTTTTTCAACAATAAATAGGCCTTCAAGTGTCATTGTAATAGAATTCAGAGGCATGTAGCCAACACATCTCTTCTCAGAGATAAGCTACCATCGCCCTAGCTAATATATTTTCATTTCTTCTTGTAAGCATATTTTTAGTATTTGATATTAATAAACTGAAGTAATGTTTATGTTGTCTCTCTATATTTATGGTTATATCTTTCATTTCTTTCACTCCTATTTAAATCAGGATCACTTTCATACAAATTGTCTCAAAGTTTCTCCTTCGCATATGTAGTTTTGATGTCTTCACTTTTCCCATGCCTTGGTAAGTTGTCTAGAGGGTATCCCATGCTTGCTTGGACTTTATTGCTGCTACAATCCTTGGGAAAATGCTTTCATGAACTACTTGAAAAATATAGAAGAAGATTTTTGACACCAAATCCAAAATAATATTGAGAATAAAATATTGCCTTCATTATTATATCATAGTAGTCATAATTTTTTCCATTAAATTGAGATATTTGAGGATTAGTGAAACTTTTGTTTGATGCTCCCATTTTTATTGTTAAAAAAAACTCTCTCCTGTTAGTAAATATGCTCCAAGAAAGAAACTGCCTTCAAAATAATTTTTAAATCCCAATAAAAACACGTGGTATTAACTTGCTTTGATACCATGTGAAAAATTTAACAATTTTAACTCCCAGTAAAAACACATGTTTGTAATAGAGTTCCCCAAGAACTATTATGCGTGTATGCTTGCACTATCTTTTCACGTACCGTTACCTTGAAGAATATCTAATTGGGGGATTACCCTTGCTCATTGGTCCGCGAGCACATAGTTCATAGTTTTGTCCTACCCCTATTATTTATTTTGAAGGTTAGTATACTTCTAGTCCATGTGGTCGCTTTGAAACCAATGCCCTTTCCTCCTATTGCATTAAAGTCGAGGTCAGTGAAAACAAGGGTTCTTAATAGAATTTAACCCGCTTTGATACCACGTGATATTTAGCGCAGAGGCGTCTCCCTCAAGAATTGAGTTGGGGAGAGATGGGGAGAGAAAATCGGAACTAAACTGGAGGTAACAACTTAAAAAATTAAAGCACATTAGATTAGAGTAAAACATAGTAAAAATTTGGGAGAAACACCATAAAACTTTGGATTATAATTCTACTACATGAAATACATTCATATGGAGACTCTTGCTCCTTCACCAGGTAAAACAAGTGTTATTAGTGCCATTTACATTCCTGAGGAGTTGCAAAGTAACTCTTTGTAAAACCCTGTAACAAATTGTTTTCACGGACCCATCACAGTTTGCTCCACTTTTTTCTCCTCTGAGACTTACACCCTCTACTATGAAAAGGAATTTTACATGCATATATTTCAAAACATAATTTTTGACACATTAACAGATGATAGAAAAATACATTAAGACATAAGATGGGCCATTGGTTTTTCTATGTTGCGGAGTACATATTTCATAAATCCATATTTCATAAATGTTTGACCATACTATGTATTAAATTCTCATTTGAATTTAATCATATGATATGTTACGGAATGGAGAATTTGTACTCATTCTAACCTCATTTAAGCTATGTCTTTCAATTTCCAAACAAAATATGCAACATACAAACAAAATCTACTTGCCAAGTGTGGTTTTGGGAATTGGTACTCATGCTCAGAACCTCATTTAAGCTATGTCCTTCAACCTCCCAACAAAAATCCACAACCTACAAACAAAATCCACTGGGCAAGTATGGTCAATTTACTGTGGTGGTTAGGATTATATTTCCCAAAATAAGGAAAACGTAGTCATTAGATATTTTAGGGAAAATATTAAAATAATCCTTCCACACTATTAGGGTTAGGGGTTTTTGTATTGAGGGTTGAATGAGAATCTAGGGTTGTGTCTTTGGGTCTCGAGTGTGTTGCAAGGGCTTCCTTGAGTGTGTGAGAGGAGCTTGAGAGGCAGGGAAACCTACCTGCCATGGCAGTAGGGAGGTCTCCCCATTTTGTAATTGGTGTTTATGCTAACTGAGGAATTGAAATTCGAGTATTCTGTGGATTATTTTCAGCACTGTTATGTGTTTATTTTCGGTTTTCTAGGTTTATTAGCATCACTTGTGGTTGGTTTTAGTAGCTGAATGTAATATTTCCATGTTTAATTTCTATAAGTGTATGTGGAATTTTATTTTCAATTTTGATTTAGATGCAACAACAAGGGGTTTTCGATGGCAACAATTAATTTGCATATCTATAATGGTTGTTAGTGTGGAATTTCTTATAGTTTGAAAATCTTATTTTTATTTTTGTTTTCCCTCCTAGCCAGAGGTGCCAAGAAAATTTCTTCGGTTGGGATGTACCTGGTCTCCCTCTTCAGGTGAGTGGCAACAGCCATGGAGAGAAATCTAGGTGAATGAACTTGTGGTCAGAGAAAGGCTACTTGTGACCGACGTGTAGGTTTAGGAAAAATGAAAAATCATTGATCTGCATAACTCGGAAAAATATAGGTTTTGTTAATTTAGAGACTCCTCATAATCTATTGAATTGTTTTTGATTTAGTAGAGGCTTATGTGTTTCCAGTGGTCTCTTTTCCTCTTGGGGTTTTGGGGTTCCTATAATGTTTTCTCTGTGGCAAGAAATATTGTTGAAACCCATATGGTGGTTGTAGAATCTTTTCATTCAAGACATGAAAGCGACTGTGTTCTAGCGTTGGGGTAAGGGTGGAGTATTTTTTAGCCATGGGTGGTGCTTTCTTTGGCAATTATTTGTTGAAAGTACCCAACAACATGCCCATCATCATGCTAATGATGATGACACCGTCAAGACATTCACAATCAAATTAATAGGTCATACATTGTTGTTCTCACTTATTATAGAGAGGTATTGTTGTGTTGTGTTATAATGATGCACCGCATTCCTGGTAGGAGGGCATATAGTAGTACCAAATTTACTGCTTCTATGTGGAAATGAATTGTGTCGGGGGATGTTAGTCTTAAAATGTAACTAAACCCAGAAATAGTTAAAATTTTGTTACATGACAGTTTATTTTGTGTTCATACTGTTATCCATTTTTTTTTTGGGCTCATGCAAAACCTGTAGCAGAGAAATAAAATCTTGGCAGAGTAGATGGGCGATCTTTGCTAAGACTCCCACTAGGTGTTGCTAACTGGTCGTGATGAAACTAGTTGGCACAATCCAATTTTCCAAACACCCGGAACAACAGAAGGTTTAGGAAGAAGAGGCAGTTTCATAGACAAAGACTCCAACCCAGTAGCAGAGTCAAACAAACGTAGCAATAATAGTGGATACAGTATTCGAGCAGGTGCAGTGGATAGGATTACCGGAATAATGGAGGATATCAAGGAGATAATTGCAAATTGTAGTAAACAAGCGCGATAAGAAGAAGGAGAAAGGAAAAAGGGTCTTACGACGAGGAGGAAGGGATGCCAGAAAAGGAAGGAGTGCACAAAAGGGATGTGCAAAATAGAGTAGTGGATGAGGGAACAACTTGCAGTTCAACGTTTAGAAGAGGATTTGGATCGCGCAGAAGCAGGACAAGTAATCATGGATTTCTAGTTGCACCTGGATCGAGGACGAGCCAAGATTTTGTACCAGGTCCTGTTGGAGCTTAGGTTTAACATAGGTTAATTTTATGTGAATCAAAATGGCATGTAATGTAGACGAAATGACTTCAAACTTTTCATGGAGTGAAATGGTGGTTAGTAGATATTTTTGGGAAAATATTAAGATAATCCTCCCACACTGTTAGGGTTAGGGACTTTTGCATTGAGGGTTGTCTCTTGGGTTCTTGAGTGAGTTGCAAGGGATTCTTTGATTGTGTGAGGGGAGGTTGAGAGGTGGGGCGTCCTCCCTTCCATGGCAGCAGGGAGATCTGTACATTTTGTAACTGGTGTTTATGTTAAGACAGGAATTTGAATTACATTATTTTTTGGAGCAGTGTTATATGTCTATTTTTCAGTTTTCTGAGTTTATTAGCAGCACTTGTGGTTGGTTTCAACAGTTGGGTGTAATGTGAGCATGTTTAATTTGTAAGTGTGTGAAATTTTATTTTTCGTTACAATTGAGATGCAACAACAAGGGGTTTTTAATGGAAATAATTTGTTTGCATCTATAATGGTTGTTAGCGTGCAATATATCTCAATTGTTGTAGTTTTGTTTTCTTTTTGGTTGGCCCTCCTGGCCAAAGAATCCAACACTCGACAATTCAAAATTTACAACACCGCTAAATGGGATTACTAATTATAGAAAAAATGAGATCAACCATGGCTACTCATGACTGTGCTTCAATGAATGGACGATGCAGAAAATGGTCACAATGGTGGCTTATTTTCCATGTCTAAGAGTTGAAGGAAGATACCATAACTAGAGAATTACATATTTTTATCAAATTAATATTTTTTTAAATTTTCCATTACAATGTGCACATGGTATTGATAACACTTAGATTTTTAATCCCATATCCATTATAGGAAACATTTCCATATTTGTTAAAAAATCTTATGGATTCCAAATATAGCATATCCATTATGTTTTAGCTAAATTTTTTGTGGACTCAGGGAGATTGAGATTGGAATTGCATATGAAAAAAAAATATTCCAAAGAGTATCTAGACTCAACCCAAACCTAAATAAACCCATCACAATATCTTGTTGCTACAAAATTCGACATTAATGTTAGCATCAACTTAAACTCTAATTAAAAATAAACTAAAACATTAATACTAGCATAAACATAAACTCTAATTAAAAATAAACTAAATCAAGGGAAAAATAAAAGTAAAATCTGATCACATACTTACAACTTGATAAGCCCAAGTACTATAGGGTTTTAATGCATATTGTGTAAGCACTTCTATGATCCAAATATAGAAGGAATGAACCACCACTTATACAAATATTGCAAGCTTTTCCTGTGGTTTTGAGAAGTGCTTCTTTGTGTACTACTCATGCTAACAACTAGGGCACAGGGACTACACACTTCACCAATAAGTTCTTCAATGGTAAACGACACTGCATAGTTTTGAGAGGAAATTGTGAATGTGTTACAACTAGAAAAATAATAACCGCATAGCTTGGAGAGGAAATATAACCCTAGAAAACATTTCTAATTAAGCCACGTAAAAAGTAATCAAAATGTGTTTGTAATGTGGATACTAAAAAGTGCATGATAAATAGCTAGGCATTGTACTTTCAGATAGATAAATAAAACTTGTGGTTACAACGATACATTACTGTTGGAGAGGTAAATCCCCTCTACGGATAGAGGCGATCCCTACTAGCCCAGAATGGGTCTAGCAACAATCGATCAATGCTACTGTGCAAGTTCCTAATTGCAAATAAACAAGAGGCAAAAGACACCTACTTGGATTCCAACGCTATTGTTTGATGAAGAGATGTCGCTCTCGCTCCTTCGCCTTGGCCGGTCACGATCTTCCGCGATCTCCGCGAATAGATACCTGCACGCACGAAGAGACAGACAAACACAAGCGTGAAATCTAGTAAAAGCAATTATACATCAGTCAGAAAGGATGTAATTCACATTAACCATTGCAAGACAAATGAGAATGGAACCATAACAGTAGTCATCTATTATTAAATCAATAACAGAGAAAGGTACAACCAATGTTCTGACGCTGAGTCCTTCTCTTGAGGGTCCAGCCAGCAAGTCTCTCAAGCATTCACCCTTGGAGGTAGATTCTCCCAACACAAAAAGCTCTCTCTCACACAAGCAATACTCACAACCTTCCTTAAGCTTCTTCTAGAAAAACCACACTTGTCACACCAACTACCTACTAGCAGCAGCAATCCAAGCACTATGAATTCCACACTATCCAAACTAGCTGCTCATGGTAATGGTGGAGGTTTAAGTAGAGAAGGAGTCTCCATGAATGGTGGGAGGACAAGCTTATCTTCAAGGAAGGTTGTTCCAAATGACAAATAGACATGCCATAGAAGGGAGGGCGATACTCACAAGGCTAACAACCAGACCTGGAACCATCTGGAAGGTTGGCTGTTGGAACAAATTCGCCCAAACTGGATCAGCGCGGGTGCAACACTGAACTGACGCGCTGACAGCGCATCACAATAACAGTGGAAGCTATGTCAGCGTGGCTTGGTACTTTCATAGGATGCGCTAGTGCACAAAATTCGACCAGCGTGGGAAACCTGTGTGCTTCCGCACTGGCAGCGCACTAGTAACACTATAAGCCGCCCGTCAGCACGGTTATTTTAATAACAGACGCGCTGATGCAGTAAACTTTGGAAAAGTGGGTCATTTGGCCAGTTTAGTGAGCATGGTGCATTTGGTTCCATGAGACATTAGGGAGACTGACAGGGAGACAGTGACAAATTACTGCGTAACAATTACTTTTTAAAATTTCACTAACTTATTTGTTATACTACCTACTCATATATAATGACCACAATTAAACTTTGGTGTAGGTGTTAAAAGGTGTGCATCTTCCAAATTTCATTTAGCCCAAAAATAAAACATACGTCACTAACATGTATTTGTATTTCAATCAAAATGTTCAACAAAATCATATAATTATATTTATTGATATAATTCTATATCATTCAAAAATCTTGGCTTAAATCCTCAACTAATGTGCCTTTGGAAAGAAATAAATCAAGTAAGATCTCTAAAATGAATTATCAATTCGATCTTGGCATACTATTAATCACTCATGTGTACTAGGATATACCGACACAAAATTAACAAAAGATGAAACATTGAAAGAAACAAGATTAATCATAATTGCATATAACTAAATTACATTTTCGTCATAAACAAGGTAACTCAACATGTGCATTATGCCCTTTCAAGTAGAAGGCTCTTAGAAATATTCTTATGTTTTGACTATTATTTAGCAACTACAATTTTCCCTCTCGCACAAGTATCAGCAGTCCAGGCTTCTATACGAAGAATGTTTTTTTTCTCATGCTTTTGGAAAAGAATTAATGCCTCTTCTTCCTTGATGAAAGGAGAAATTGCGCTAAGGAAATATCACTTTCATTTCCAAAATATCGATTGTGGACCTGTGGGTTATGGACCCACATTTCTATCAGAAGTGTTAATTGGTGCTTTTTCCTTAAAAACTGTGACAACAACAGTCAACCCAAATACACAGAAATACATGGAAACCCAACCATGAATGCCTAAGGCCGGATCTCAATAGAATAAACCTGCATCCATAAACTCCTTGGGTCCGCTCTTTCCCAAGCCTTTCCATCGTTCTTCAATCTCCATTGTTGATCAGCTTCATGATCCAATGGTCGATGCTTCATCACATTGTCAGTTCATTGCACATCGCAATTTCTGCAATCCGCTAGCACTTGATTCCTGCGAAATTCGACAGTTAACCTTCGTTGTTAAATCAATCCTTTGATCTGACGATCCATAGTCCATCACAACATCACAAATCATAATCGCAAGTTCCTCAGGGCAAGGTTCATTTACTTATGACCGATGCGATGCAAGATTGATCTAATGTTGAGTAGTCTTCAGTGATCCAACGGTCACTGTGACATTGCTCAGAGATCTGCGCGATTATTATCCACCCTCAAAGAGCCGATGAGGTTTATAAGTCCTCAATTTATAAAAGTTCGGGTTCAGTTTCTGGATTAACTTCTGCACCTATTCCAACCTAATATCCGTTTGATCGTCCAACCAACAAATGGTCCGATCATCCCTGGATATCAACTAGATTATATTCCAGTTCAAGCGTCCATCGGGTCCATCTTTTGAAAAACCATTTACAACCCTTAGGTCACCGACGAATCGCTTTCCTATTGTAAAACTGCTTTTAATGACCCGACAGATCTTCTTCTACACTTCTTCACATATGATGGAATCTGCATCAACACTTAATTAACTCTGTCATTTCTACTCGACACTTCACACAACAATTGACTTCCTTAACATTGAATCGCCATCGATCCTCACAGTGATCGATGGTAGATAAATAAACCTGTAACAAAGAAATTAACTTAACAAATTATATATACACAACATAACTTGAAAATGCATCAATACATAGATACATGGAATTCACACACACACGCAGATTAATATTATACAGAACTTGATTACATGCTAAGGCATTTCAGCCTTAGTCACACTTTCCCCCTCTCGACTACATTGAATCCACACCTTGTTTACACAAATCTCTATTTGTTGTTCTCTCTCTTCACCTCCTTACATAGACTCTCTTATATAAGAAGTTACATAAGGGAGGGATCATTTACGATCCATGAATTTCTCCCACAATCTTTAAAAAAACCCCTAAATCTCTCTATACACATACATGGTAGATTAAATTACATTAAATAAGTCTTCTAGAGACTTTATCCATTCCATCATTTTAGCCCTATTTTAAAATATTTTGCCTCCTGGTTTGCACATTTGTCCACGTCTCCTCCTTCTCAGCTTTGGATTCCTCTTTTAATGAAGAGTGCTCGGATGCTCCTGCATCAGACTCATGAGGCACAAAAATTTTTGACCTCCTGGTCATATGCTTCTCCTCAATCCCATAAAAATTCTACCCACTTCCTCTGTGGAACTACCTTCATGATCTTTTGTGAGCTGCAACCAAACCTCTGTAGTAATAGTCTTGTCTACTACATGATACCTCACCAAGCTTTCTCCTCTGAGCTTATTCTTTCGGCATCCTTCTGGTTCTCTCCTCTGGAACCAATTGACTACTCCTTGCTCTAGGTTGTTACAAGTCTTCTCACCTTCTGTTGTTTCTATTTGTACGACAGTAAGACCATAAACTCGCCAAGCTTTAACACAACTGTACCTCCTTCTCTTTCTCCTTGCACTCCTTATTCTACACAAAATCTCCCTTAGGTAGGAAAACCTTTCCCTGCTCTGATACCACTCGATGAAAGGAGAAATTGCGCTAAGGCAATATCCCTATCATTTCCCAAATATCAATCGTGGACCTGTGGGTTATGGGACCATGTTTCTATCGGAAGCATTAATTGGTGCTTTTGCCTTAAAAACCGAGACAACAACAGTCAGCACAAATACAAAGAAATACATGGAAACCCGACTATGAATGCCTAAGGCCGGATCTCAGTAGAATAAACCTACATCCATAAACTCCTCAGGTTTGCTCTTTCTCAAGCCTTTCCATTGTTCTTCAATCTCCGTTGTTGATCAGCTTCACGATCCAATAATCGACGCTTCATCGTATTCTCGGCTCATCGCACATCGCAGTTTTCACAATCTGCCAGCACTTGATTCCTGCTAAATGTGAGAGTTAACCTCTGTCGTTCGATCAATCCCTTGATCTAACAGTCCATATTCCATCACAACATCGTAAATCGCAATTGCAAGTTCCTCAGGGCAAGGTTCATTTACTTATGACTAATGCAACGTGAGATTGATCTAACAGTCAATAGTATTCAGTGATCCAATGGTCACTGTGACATCACTTAGAGATTTGCGCGATGATTATCTGCCCTCACGGAGCGGATGAGGTTTATAACTCTCAATTTGTAAAAGTTCAGGTCTGGTTTCTAGATTAACTTCCATGCCTATTCGAACCCAATATCCATCCAATCGTCCAACCAACGAATGGTCCGATCATCCCTAGATCTCAACTGCATTATATTCCAGTTCAAGCATCCATCAAGTCCATCTTTTGAAAAACCATTTACAGCCCTTAGGTCACCCAATGAACTGCTTTCATGTTGCAAAACTGCTTTCAATGATCTGACAACTCTTCTTCTGCACTTCTTCACATACGATGGAATCTGCATCAGCACTTAATTAACTCTCCCATTTCTACTCGACACTTCACACGACAATTGACGTCCTTAACTTTGAATGACCATCGATCCTCACTGTGATCAATGGTCGATCAATAAACCTGTAACACTAAAATTAACTCAACAATGTATATATACACAACATAGCTTGAAAAGACATAAATACATAGATACACGGAATTCACACACACACGCAGATTTATATTATATAGAACTTGATTACATTCTAAGGAATTTCAGCCTGAGTCAAACTTTTCCCCTCTCGACTACATTGAATCCACACCTTTTTTACACAAATCTTTATCTGTTTCTCTCTCTCTTCACCTCCTTACACATACTCTCTTATATAATAAGTTACAAAAGGGAGGGATCGTTTACGATCCATGAATTTCTCCCACATTCACACGCTAAATCTCTCTATACGCATACATGGCAGATTAAATTACATTAAATAAGCCTTCTAGAGAATTTATCCATTCCATCATTTTAGCCCTGTTTTAATAGAATTTGCCTCCTGGTTTGAACGTTTGTCTACGTCTCCTCCTTCTCAGCTTTGGATTCCTCTTTTAATGAAGAGTGTTAAGATACTCCTGCATCATTCTTGAATCGACTGTAGACCCTATATAATGGAGCAGGTGGTAGTGATTAAATCATCTTATCCAAAAGAGATAATTCATTGAGATCCTTATAAAAATAATTTACTAGTAATTGCCCAGAAACTGCTACTTCACTACTAGTTAAAGTGCAACCCTAATCTCCCTAAGTATTTTTGACCCCATCTTCCCCTTGTTCATCTGGTATAAGCCAACTTGAGTCAGTCCAAAATGATAGCATCCAAACCTTCAAATATATCCACATTTTTCTTTGAAGTATGTGATAATTGTAGCTTCTTTGCAAATTGAATTTATCCATTCATCTTTAGTTCAACTCTAAGCCCATGCATATTGAAGTTCCATAAGTGGGTGTCACAAATTTAGGCTAATGTATTAATGAAAGCTCATTTTGTTGTTTATTAGCCATTCTAAACCTATAAACAATGTTGCTTACTATTAATGTACTATATTAAATCCTTACCATCTTGTCCAATAGGCACAGCAGCGAATCACTTTCACTTTCCATATTTTATTAGAGCTTTGTTCCTTATAGATCCAATGCCCCAAACCTCTTTGATGGGAGAGCTCATATGCACATCAGGCTCCCACTACCATGGGGACTTAAAA
Source organism: Pinus tabuliformis (assembly GCA_031772625.1). Lineage (NCBI taxonomy): Eukaryota > Viridiplantae > Streptophyta > Pinopsida > Pinales > Pinaceae > Pinus > Pinus tabuliformis. Next base: position 725,646,229 of record CM062819.1, read on the forward strand.
TGGAGTTTCAATTCCATGATCTTCAATGGCTAGGATCTATTTGATCTAAAGGCCCAACAACATATTGACTCCCAACAAATGTCTATGTTAAAACAAATTTGTGCCCATGATCAAATCCAGTGCCCCTATTTAATCACGATGAACAACCCTCACCAATATGTGTGTGTGTTTGTGTGGCAACAAGGCCACAATCTTTGTGAGCCATTGATTTTCATAGACAATTCAACTGTTAAATTGATTTAACAGTTTCAATTTCCCATCAAAATCAATTGCTCATAAATATTGTGGCCTTGTTTCCCCTAGTCATGTCAATAAGGAGGGAGAGGGGGATTTTCATTCTCTATTCCACCAAAGAGTTTCACCTTGTCAAATGAAAAATTGTTTACTTTCTAGGATCCATGCTTCTCGTAAATTACGGGGGCATTCCCCAATGATTCCATGGAGAGGGGGGGTCAACAATGGTGGTTCCCTCCCCTCCCGAGAATTCTACATTCTAACAATAATTCCACCATGAATGTAGATAATTTCATTTTATAGACTCACCTAAATTAGCCAAATTGATCCCCTTATCCATAATACTTTCCCATTTGAATTTCCAAACTCTTCAATCTTAGCACCTCTTTTACCAAATTTATCCCATCATTCCAACAATTGTAAGCTATTAAACATAATTTCATCATTTTTATTCATCATTCTTGTAGATTTTACACTCCTTACGAGTCAAAACAAACATATCATGTAAAACCTATAACTTTCCCTAAAATAATATTTTGGCCCACAACCACATCAACACCTGCTTTGTATTAAAATAAAGTACATAGGATATCAATTTATCAAACCTATAATAACATGAGTTGAATTGAAATCGTTGAGAATTAATGAAACAAACCCAAAGGTAAAATATTCATGTCACTTGTTTCTAAGATTCCAATCATAGTGAAGGTTCTAGCTTTGAAAAGTTCCAAATCCCTTTGTCTCTAGAAATCTGATATAGCTTTCCAACATGGTTTTTAAAACTAGACATCAAACTACCTGCAAGGTGGTTTTGGCACAACTCCTTTGAAGCCTGATATCAAATATGGTGACGTTGAATCAACATAGTCATGGGGACCAACTTACCCACCATGTCATTTTATGTAGTTAATCCCCTCCTTATTTTGCATCCGATATGCATTGTCTATTGTCGTTTTAGAAAGCTAGCCATGTGTCGACCCTTTCATGTAAGATGCATTTTATTGGAACTGAACCACTAATGTGGACACCACGAAACCCCTTCCCTCCCCCCTCAGTTACTTAACAAACCTTATGCTCAACCATCCATCAATATGTGTTGTGAAACCTCTGCCCTCTATCCTTGTTGTCAGAACATTAGCATAAATTACATTGTTCACTTCAAATCAATCATGACAATCAAGACTCCTAGTGCTGGAGCATCTACAATAGTTAATCATGTAATTAACTTTTTCCTATTTTAAAATTATTTTTCAATATTTGATATATACCAAAATTAAATCACCCTCCACCAACAAAATTATGACATATTATACTATATCAATACTTACTTAACCAATAAAAAACTTAAAAATGATTTCTTCAAAAATTTAAAATATGTTTTTAATTTTAGAAAAAATAGAAATAATCAGCATTTTATGAAAACATGGATTAAAGTTACAAAAATTCACAAACTAATACACAACCAAGGGTCTTTCCCTACCAGGCAGTGGTAGTAAAGCGACTACTATTAAAATTAAAATGAAAATATCAATCGTTTAAAATTATCCCATTTAAATTAATCTACTTTGATGTGAATTTCTGCTTTAATTCTTTTTTTAAATAAAAGAAGATTTTCTAATTTCTACTTCAATATTACTTTTTAAATATTTTAATTTATAAATATATGAATGACCTTCATCATATATGAATAAACATAAGAATTTGCTTATTATTATTAGCGGGGAAACAAATCTGCTTCACCTTTTCTATGAAAAGCGCCTCCATCACAAACCGTGACTCACTTCATCACATTATTTTTAAGTGTTTCTTCGTGGGTCCCACATTCCCCGCCTTTTAAATTGAAATCCGGTGTGGAACTCCGGTCCATTCTTTCACTAATTACTCTACATTTCGGACCTTTGGCTCCAGAGATTTCAGACGCGTTGTCCATTTTTTCTTTCGCATCCTCCCGCTTTGTGTTGCGGAAAATAATGGAGGAGATAAGATGGAGGCTGATGGAGTTTGGAGTTATCGGCCCCGAACTTCTCTTTGATTTCAATCCTCGTCTGGGGATCGTTATACTGTACGGCGATACACGAATCAAGATAGGTGATGAAGTAGCCCATGCTCAAGTGCAACACCCTCCTACTAGGTTGGATAACTATTATAATCTTGATGATCTAGAGATACAGCAAATCTTCAGAGACCCGAAATTAATAGCAGTTGTAAGTTTAATTCCTGATTTAATCAATTCGTTGCGTAATAGTTATTTATATACCTGTATTTCCTGAAATTGAAATTCATACCATTAATTATTTCATAAAACCATCATCAGGTTTTGATGGATCCTGACGGCGGGTATCTGCACTGGTATGCTATAATCCGCCTGAACTCGGAACAGATTTCTAATAAAATGTCACGTAGAATCGATTAACTAATTTCAGAACAACGGTGTTAACGGCTACGTTATGCAGGTTACAAGTGGGTTACCTCCGCATCCCCAATGATACAGGTATGATGATTACGTTTCTTTCTTTGGCCATGAAATTTGTCGATAGAATATCAAATGTGCGTCCTATCATGAATATGTAATTTGATTCTATGTGCTGCAATATTAGGATTGCCGCGGATGATCGATGTGGTTCCCTATGAACCTCCTAGACCGTTTACCTCCATGTTAGTTTTCGCATTGTTCAAGATGCATGAATTTCAGCCCTTCCATCCACCAAACTCCCGGGAAGGCTTCAGGATCACAACTTTTGTTCTTGATAATGCACTTGGATTACCGGTGGGTGCTTCTTTTTTCACCATTAGCCATCAAAACGAGGACCCGAATTTCAGTACATTTTCTGGGTGCTGCTCTTTTCAGCGTCATGAATGAAAATCAGAAGAATGACGATAATGAATCGTCAACTTGCACGACTTCTTGGTCATGTAGTTAAAGAAAAGAGAATGCAGAGTACTGATGCAGTAAGAGGAAAATATTTAAGAATGATTAAGTAACGATACCATCTTCTCGTATTTTAGAGTGGCAGTGGTACATTTATATCTATTACCTTGGAGCACATATATGGAGAAGAACCAGGTTGCAGACTTGCTGTTAAAGTATGGGGTTGCTGATTATTTTGGTACTGTACATTACATTTATCTGGAGGGGCTCCAGTTCTTGAATTTTCTTATTATATCGATGTTAAGTCTATATGGTTATGTTCTTTCTTTTCGGTACAGTCAATTATGGTAGAACCCACTATCTCAATCATGGCAGTTATTGATGTAAATAGCATCTTATTAATATGATGAGATATATATAAGTGTATTTCTGGGTCGATTGCGGATTATTTTGTTACCATACATTACACTTATCTGGAGAGGTTCTTGTTTTTGAACTTTATTATTATATTTATCCTAAGTCTACAGGGTTATGCTCTTTCCCTTTGGCACAATTAATTAGGTAGAACCCACTATGTCAATCACAGTACTTCTGAATTATTTTGTTACCATACATTACACATTACACTTATTACACTTATCTGGAGAGGCTCTTGTTTTTGAATTATGTTATTATATCTATGCTAAGTCTACATGGTTATGCTCTTTCCCTTTCGCACAATCAATTAGGTAGAACCCACTATCTCAATCATAGTACTTCTTGCTGTAAATATGATCTTTTTGAATATGATAAGATATGTATAGATCTATTTCTTGGTCCATTGCTAATAGAAACGTTTTGAATATGAAAGTTTAAATGTACTCATGATGAATATACATTAGTAAATAATATAAACCAACATTTTTTTCATCCCAACGAAAAAAAGGCCTTAGACGAGGGTTGTTTGGATATTGTTATGGTAGTTATATATAAGCAAATCCCAAAGAACATACTGTTTTATACGGTTTTGTAGCTGTTAAGTAATGTAAGTAGCTGTTAAATAATTGACCACGGCTATATTCTTCTGATTACCAAATATTAGGTGAATCAGCCATGGAAATCAATTCTACGTTGACCCATCAATCAGCCATCGCAACCGCTTATATATTATTCCATCAGATTTTTTTTCATGGTTATATTTGGTGTAATCAAAAATGTTTTTATGAAAATCTATTTTTAATATATTAGAAGTGTTTGGTTTTGTTTATACATTCTGGTCCATTGTTTTTAGCACTTTAAATAAGATTTGTTGAAATTTAATTGGATTTATTGAAATGATAAGTTTGTGCTCAGTAATTTATTTAATTTTTATGTCATTTTAGAAACATTAAATATATGATCATTTTAAATAAATAGACTATGTAGAAAAAAAAAATATTTCAAATTATCTAATAAATTAAAATGGATTATTACACTGAGCTTATTTTAAAATTCTAATAAACTTTATAAAAGAAAACATGATTTTTAAATATTTAAGAAACGCGTTTTATATGAATATCTATGGGAATTAATAAAATTATTGTTTTGTTGAACTTTGATGTTAGTGTTTTCATTATATTAACATAATTAAAAAAATAGAATAGTAATAAAAAGATTAACCTATTTTTATACTGGTACACTATCTACATTGAAGAAGTCAATCTTCCTTGGCAAGTGTCATGAATGAAAAGATGTTTTGAATATGTATTTACCAAAATTTAAATATAAGAAAAAATGGTAAGGCTTCAAATTCTAAAAAGAGAATTCAAATGTTTAAAAGTTGAAGAATGAAAGAAGATGAGTAATGATTAGTGTGAATATATTGTAGAGTAAATAATTTTGGAAAATATTTTTAGATCCATGCGTCAAAAGTATGATTTAGTGGTCATAGAGATTGAAAAAATACAAATTGTAACCACTTCAAAAGTAAGTAGGTAGGATCTTTGTGGTTTTATGAGGAATGTATCTAGTGTTCTAGAAAGAACTAAATGTAAATGCACTATTTATGGTTTTGTGTGAAAATGGATGGGAACATTAATCCTCTCGCATTTAGAAAATAAAATATAAATGAAGTTTTTCATTGGCAATGGATATATCGGGGCATAGGGAGACCACAAGAAGACGGTATAGAAAGAGAAAAGAGTTATTAAAATCACATAAATATATAATGTATGTATTGCTAGTGCCATAGGAACTATGCTTTTGATTAAAGTAAAAAGAAATTTGTATTATCAATAGATCAAAGAGAAGCACACCACATTCTTCACATGAAATCTATTAAAAGAAGATGCTAAATATACATAGTTTTTGAACCATCATTGCTCAAATCATATGATTAGAAATTATGACCTTCGAAGAAGATAAATGAATTTCTTAAAATTCAATTGAAATTTGGAATTTACAGTGACCTCCACGTTATAGGAAAAAGGTTATTTTCATGTTATACTAAGAAATAAGAAATAACATATATCTAGATTGTATTACACTAGGGTATTTTTTAAAGATTATATATATATATAGTATTGTAGGCTATTATTTTGGTTTGAAAATTTATATGTATAGAATGAAGGTAATATTAAATGAAAAAAATATGTAATTTACTATTAAAATTGGTAAAGTTTTGGAAAATGTCATGTATTTAATTATATGTGTAAAAAATATGTAGTTTTTTAATCAAATTGGCTAATATTTCTTTCAGCAAATGTCCAAAATTTTGGCCCATAAAATTTTCCCGATGGTCGCAAATAAATATTACATAGTTGCATATAAAAGCAGTTGATATAATTTTTTGAATTTAACAATCATTAACTTGTGCAAATTCCCCAGTAATAGGAAACAAGTATCTCTCCACTAAATATTGTAAATAAGCCTATGAATTTTTGCAATATTTATCTAACCTATTAATTGAACAACATTACATCATATGCAAAACAAATTTAACATGTAAACAACATTCAACTACAACATAAGAATCAACATAGTAAAGAAACACATGTGGAAATCATAGATACGTGGAAACGGTGAAGGGAAAAAAACCATGAATTTGTTATTGTTGTGATGGAAAGGAAACCTCCTACTTCGTCTGTTACATCAATTTTTGGAGGTCTGCTATTTTGTGTTATATTTTGTAGCCTAGGCAAGTGTTCTAGTCTTAGGAAATGTCATTGAGGCTAATAGCGCAAGAAGATAAATTATCTCCAGGCCTAGTTTATTTTTCTAAGCGAAAATTTCTTAATTAAATTATTAACTAGTTTTTAAAAAGAAATTCCTACGTCTAACTTAGGGAAACTGGTTAATTTATCAATATTAATTGAGACAAGTGGAATTCTCTCTAGTGGCTTCAAGAAAAGTGATTTGATGGAGTCAATATCATCTTAGCCATCAATTGTGATTAAATCTTGGCCATTGAATTCTCAACCAAATATTATAAGAGGAAGTTGATGGGCATCTTGGAGACATACAAAATTCAATTGAGCAAATGCAAGGTGATAGTGTGGGACACTAGAATAGGTTTTTAGTGGTGAATGGGGAGATATTTGTTGAAGATATTACTTTACAATGGTCTCCAATTTGTCTAGGACTAAGTGAGGTTGAATTATTTTGCAGAGGGCCAATTTTCTCTAGTTGTTTGAATTTCCAAAAGGAGGCCAATTTTCCAATGAGAAGACTAATTTGTGAGAGAGGTTGATTTGCAAGATGAAAGCATGAGTTTTCTATAGAAGATTGATTTTCTAATGGAGACCAAAATATTTCTCTATGAGGTGCGAGTTTCCAGTGGAGGATGAGATTTTCTCAAAGAGCACTTGTGGGCTAAGTTGATGCTATACAAGAGTGTTGACTTGATTCTAAGAGGTTGAGTTACTTCTAGGCGGTCAAATTATCTTGTAGAAGTGAAGAAAATAATTTTTTTGTGCTTTCCCAGTTTATGGAAAGCACTTTATGTATTTTTCACTTATAGTTTTGTTGAAATATAATAAAACCCTCTTCTACAAAACTTACTTTCCCCATATTGGGATTTTACCAGGGGCAAATTGTCCAAAAAGCTGGATGTCCATTTTATGTGTGTTGTTTTCATTGTTTCTATGGTTTATTAATTGGTGAAATTTGTAGTTGTGATTTTATTAGTATTTGCAGTTAATAGATTTACTAGGAAAAATAATATGTTAAAAGACAGGTGAATAAGTACCAGATTAATTGCAATAGAATTTTCACATTTTTTAAGCTAGAAATTTCTCAAAAGCTCCTACTCCCTCTTTTACATTAATTTTTTGGAGGCATCTACCTACAAGAGGCTACTACGTCAAATTTCTTTATGCAAGGTACTGCTTGCTAGCAAGCCCCTACTCCCTCTTCAACATGATCCAAGTTCATATCTTTTTAGGATACTACTTGAAAGGAGACAACAATCCCTAGGTACATGAAAAATTTAACATGCTGGCTTACTCGGTCTTTAACTCTGCATACCTCCATCTCTTTATCTTTGTCTTCCTTTCCTCAATTCTTCTTCACATTTGCCTCTTTTTTTTTCTTTGTGCCAAGTAACTCACAAAATAACTTTTAAATAACAAGCTAACAATCTATTCTACCATCCAAAATCACATATTTTTATATAAAAACTTATATAATTGTTTGTATTCCAATATAGGAATCTGAAATGAAAATCTCCCCTCTTTGTATTCCACCTATTCATTTCATACTTTTTTAGATTTTTAATATGAAAGAAAAATTAATGGTCGTCCAAATTCTATTTAAAAAATAAATATTGGCCAAATGTAATCATTGTATAATAAAAAATAATGCCAAGACCATGAAACTTAAATAAGCCCATTGTAATTAGCCTTTAATCATCCAATGTAATCAATTTTAAGTAGTCTTACACAAACATTGCACAAATCATCCTTACACATCACAACATATGTAAGCATGTGTATAATAACATCTACTAAATATAGTGGCAACGCCTCTCACAAATAACCTTTGCAACATACCTTGTTTCTTAGCAATACGTCAACAATATTAACATCACAACATATGCAGGGATTCATATAACAACATCACAGTAGTTGCACTTGATGAAACCATACCTCTTAGCATAAGACTTAAGTAGATCTTTACATAGGAGTAATGAAAACAATACAAACACAACATATTCAACTATGGCTTAGATCAACATAGGAAACCTTCAACAATTGTATCTTCAACACCCCTTGTCATTAACGACAATTTCTTTAATAATCTCTCCCTTACATTGGTCCTCCTCCTTTTGTCCTAAGAAAGATTTCTTATTATTTATCCTAACCTCTTGTTACTTCCCCTTTTCACATCAATAATAAGGGGGCTTAGTTGAAATGAAAATAAATCAAGCAGATGCCCCTCTAGTGATTGCACAAACTACAAATGTATGAAATACAAACCTCAGTATAGAATTTTCTTAGTATTTATGTAGCTAAAAAAAAACACCAAATTCATTGAGGTTGTCATGCACTTAAACATATTAGCAGTCAAGTTTTGAATCACTATCAAACTAATAGCTTTTTTGTACTACATTCATCTACTCACTCATACATGTTAGATCTGAGTGCAAAGTCCCCTATATTAATAAGCTCTCTACAACTTCGATATCAGGAGAGTCCTTTTCTACAAGAACACTTGAAAATATGCTATCTCTTTAGCACAATATGCAATTGAAAATCCCTATGATTTCTAACATCCATTTCTTCAGACATAGCTGCATCTTTTAACCATGGACACCTCTGAAATTGAAATGTAAACAATCTCAATTGATTCATTAATCCCCCCTCCCCACCCCTTTTTTATTTTCTCATCCAGTACTACAAAAGGAAATGTAATTTATTTGGGGAATTACATACTAACATACTCTTTTGTCAATCCATTTTTTTTACAAATTAGCATTATAGTGTACCCATGTTGAAAAATCTACAACAAGAAATGATAAATTTAGAAAGTGCTAAAAAATAGATCTACTAAAAATAGCATGTCTAAAAATAGCAGTTTTTCCAATGAGCATTTTGGCCACCTTGGGTGAGAGGTGAAACTGCTAAAAATAGAAACTTCTAAAAATAGCATTTCTGGGTCCCTTCCTATTTTTAGCATTCCCTAGTCTAACTATAGGAAGTAAAAACGAATTTGGTCTTAACAATAGTTTAAAATATTAATTAATTAATTCTCCATGAGTTAATTAGTTAAGGAAAAGAAAACTTGAAGTCTTTGTGAGAACATGCAATTATTTCTCCACTAATTGGGGAATGTGTCCTTGATTTGCTCCACTGATTGAGGAATTAAGGATGAGTAACATATTGAGAGGATTAGTTGAGTTAGTTTAACTTAGTCAAGTTCAGTTAAATTAATTTAACAAGTTGTTAAATTAATGAGATATAGTTTGTTGATGCTTGCATGCATGTGACAACTATTATTTTAAGATAATTGTGTATTCACTCATCGATAAACGATGCATGTCAGTTCTGTCAGAGACCCAGTTGAGATCAGATGTGGGACAGTCTACTATTAGTTGGATGAATATTTTTCCTATAAATGAATCTCATCCATGATGAGGATTTTTCTCCTTCAGGTTTGTGCAATTAGATCATAGGTTAGTGAGTGTGTGAAGATGCCAATTGACACAGGTGGCAACACTAGACCCCAAGGAAACCACAAAAATAAATATGAGGCTTGGAGGGCAGAGGAGAAGGTTTGCGAGAAGCCTTTGATTGTATATGAGCAGTAGAGGGATTGTACTAAGAGATGGATAGCTTCCGAGCTAAGGCTTTGTGTAATCCTAACTATATTTCCACTTGTATGATAATACAGAGATGGGGTTTTAGGTAGGTGCTTTCCCCAAGTAAATTCTACTGTGTTATGTGTGATTGATTCCTTATTATTAGTTATATGTGTTCTTATTGATGTTGCTCATGGTTGATTAAGCTTTTGCTAAATTCTTTGTAGAAGTAGATCAAGTGTTTTGCTTTAGTACATTGCATTACCAGGTTGATCTATAGGTGGGAAATTTCTACATGGTATCAAAGCTAGCTGATTTGTAGAAAAATTCTACAAATTCTACATGGTATTAAAGCATAGGTGATAAAGGAAGAACAATATACAAGAAGAGGAGATTTCCAAGTTTTGAGTTTTGGGCCGATAGTTTGCAAAGCAGATCTAGAATTATTTGTACAAAATTTTTAGAAACAAACAGAAGATTTCGATTCCTTACTGAAAAATAGCCAAAATAATAAATAAAAAATTTGGCTGAATCAAAGTTCGGATGAGGGAGATATTGCTGATTTAAAATCAACTCTTTTTCTAGAAAATTTTATGACGATGAGAAAGTGGAAATAGATTGTTGTGCTAGCCATGAACCTGTTTGCACTTCAGGTACAAGATGCATGTAAAGCCTTGAGGAGCAAGGAAAATGTTAGATACTGTGTGGTTAAGAGGGAGAGTAAATTACCTCTCAACATGCAGCACCAGAAGAAGTCTCAAACAATTGTGGAGGAGTGTTAAAATTGGCAACCAGGGCAAAACTTCATGTGGGTCATCTTATTCATGGCTAATAATATTTTTATTAGATTCCTCTCGTCGAGAGGTGTAGGATTGATATAGAGATCATCCAATTCCGATAAGTATTCATGGAGATATGAATTTATTTTGATTATGGAATTATTATCAAGCCGACCTACAACTCATGTAGGCTCAGAAGCCCAACAATCGCATCTATTCACCCACCAACGTTGTGTATAAATATAAGAGGACTTTTCCTCATTTGGACTCACTCATCTCATCACATCTCTCTCTCTCTCTACTGCGCAGACATGAGTCTCTTCTCTACTGTGCTGAAATGGGTCTCTCTCTCTCACACATGTGAAGCCGGAAGTTGTTGAATTTGAAGCTGCAACTGCAGAAGTAAAGATTGACTTGCGTGCCCTAGAAGATCTCCTCTTTCGAACTGCACTGTAGGTTCATCTGAACCTCCTTTGAAAGTCGCAACTTTTGGTGGTGGAATGAAGTCAATCCGACGAACGGTTTGCAAGATATCGACTGTCGTAGTTTGAAGTCGGAAACTACTGAAACTGAAGCTGTAACTGCAGAAGTAAAGATTGACTTGCGTGGCCTAGAAGATCTCCTCTTTGGAACTACGCTGTAGGTTCATCTGAACCTCCTTTGAAAGCCACAACTTTTGGTGGTGGAATGAAGTCAATCCGACGAATGGTTTGCAAGATATCGACTGCCCTAGTTTGAAGCTGGAAACTGCTGAAACTAAAGCTGTAACTGCAAAAGTAAAGATTGACTTGTGTGGCCTAGAATATCTCCTCATCTGAACTGCGCTGTAGGTTCATCTGAACCTCCTCTAGAAGAAGAAACTTTTGGTGGTGGAATGAAGTCAATCCGACTGTCGGTTTGTGAGATATGGTCTGCCCTAGTTTGATAATGAAGCCGCTAATGCTGATGCTACTGATCTAGGGTTTGCTACTGCTGATATGAATCAGATTTATTGTACTATTTCTCTTTGCTGAATTATTGAAGATAAAAGAAGATTTGATAAAAGGGTTTCCCCACACATTGTGGGGTTTTTCCCTGGCTAGCCGCCACATCTTGTGTCTCTTGTCTTGGCTTGTTTTCTGTCAATCGTTTAATGTTCTATCTGCACTTTACTTTATGTACATGTGATTGCTAATCGGTGGAATATAATAAGAAAAAGAAGTAAACTATTATAAGAATAGAACATACCATAACTTAACATGGTATCAGAGCTGAGGTGAAGACAAAGCCCGAGCAAGAGCAAGAGCAATCATTGAAGAGAATATTGGCAAGGCTATCCTAAAAGAACTATGGGGTCCTCAACACTCTTTCCTGCCGAAGACAAGCTCCGTGAGAAAGCTGACTATCATGGATGGAAGATGTCTATCGATCTAACCCTCGAAGATCAAGGAGTGCTGGACCATGTAAGAGGCAATATTGTTGAGCCTTCATCAAATGCATCCGCTACTGCCTGGAACAAATGCAAAAATGGAGAAGTCAAAACAAAGAAGATCATCCGGGACTCTATCGACAAGCACTTGGTGGCCTACATCTTTGAACTGGACACCTCCAAGGAAATCTACAACAGACTGGTGAGTTTATTTTAAAGTTAAGATGCAAATCAAGTTTTGTTTCTTAGAAATAAGCTGAGGGAAATCAAGAAGAGTAAAGATGAGAGTATGCAAGCATACTTCTTAAGGATCACCGAAGTCAAGAACGATCTCCTATCTATTGGGGAGGCTATTACTAACAGTGAAATGGCACTCACGACTTTTGGAGGATTACCATCCGAATGGTACGTGTTCAGGACTACTCTTTTGAACAATAATGTAATTCCTGGTTTCGAGGAATTAATGGCTAGATGCATTCAAGAAGAAACAAAGGTAGAAGAGCAAGAAATTCCCTTGCCTAAAGATCCTCCTGCTGCCTTTTCTTCTCATGCTAAGAAAAGAAATAATTTCGGGACTAAATCAAAAGGAAAGGTTGGACCTAAGGGTGGAAGAAAAGGATGATGTTACATCTGCGATAAAGCAGGTCACTATGCAAGGGAGTGCCCTGATAGAAAGGACTCACACCGGAACGATGATCAAAATCCCTCTGATGGAAATCAAAGGAATGACAAATTCAATAGCAAAGGTAAAAGGAGAGCTGGGAATCAAGGAAGAGGACAAGCATTCAAGAAGGCTAGAAATTCCAGGATGTACTAAATGCACTTGACCTCCGAAAGAACCTTGTGTCCATCTCGGCAATGGAAGACAAAGGCTACAAGGTAACCTTCAGCGATGGAAAGGTACATATATGGAAAAACAATGTTAAATATGCCTTTACTCTTGGGTTTCGTGTTGATTCATTATATCAAGTCGATGGAAGTCTGCTAGGTGTCATGTCTTATGACACATCTCTTTAGTCTGAACTTTGGCATTGGAGGTTTTCCCACCTTCATTACAAAGCTCTACTCTATGTAAGACAGATGGTAACAGGGATGCCCAAATTCCAAGTAGAGAAAGAAGGTGTATGTCTGGATGTGCTGAAGGAAAGCTAAAAAGGGGACCATTCCCCTCAAGTCAATGCAAGACCTCCAATATATTATAGTTGGTTCACTCAGGCATATCTGAGGCTGGCATTAAGAGGGAGACTACTACACCACATACTCCTAAGTAGAATGGTGTGGCGGAAAGGAAGAACCCTACGATTGTGGACGTTGTCTCTATGGGTAGATGATGTAACAATGCCTGATGTGGAGGAACCCATGGATCCTATTTATCCACCTGAGCCTCCCTCTTCTAGGAAGAGGCCTTCATGGCTTAGGGGGATACTTGATGATGCTGAAGGACATGCTGCACCCCGAGGAACCTTCCGTGAAAATAAGAAACCTAACAGGTATCAGGAATACCTGACCATCATGAGCACGATTATACAAAATGAGCCTTCATCATTCTTAGATGCCATCAAGCATCAAATATGGAAGGATGCTATGACCTAAGAACATGAGTTTATTATGAAGAATGATGTCTGGGAAGTAGTTCCCAGACCCCCGGACGAGAAAGTTGTCACTTCTAAATGGCTTTACAAGATAAAGCATGCAGCAGATGGAAGTACGGAAAAGTATAAGGCTCGTTTTGTTGCTCGTGGTTTCTCCCAGAAGGAAGGTATAGACTATGATGAGATATTTGCACCTGTTGCCAGATATACGACCATCCGCTCGATCATAGCCCTTGCCGCTTCACAAGGATGGAACCTACATCAGATGGATGTCAAGACCGCATTCTTGCACGGTTCGATCAAAGAAGAGGTCTATGTGGAGCAACCCGAAGGATTTGAGATTTATGATTGAAAATCTCATGTATGCAGGTTGAAGAAGGCTCTCTATGGGCTGAAGCAAGCATCCCGAGCATGGTATGAGAGGATCGATAGCTACTTGATGAAGCTGGGATTCACTAGGAGTGAAGCCGATCCTAACCTTTACTTTAAGGTTGAAGATGACAAGCCTCTCATACTGGTGTTGTATGTGGATGACCTCTTTCTAACAGGTGCAGACCCTCTCATTCAAAATGTAAGAGGGAGTTGGCTTCTGAATTTGAAATGAAGGACCAAGGACTTGAAGTGTGGCAGAAGCCAAGGGAAATTTTCCTATCTCAAGGAAAATATGTGGTGAAGATTTTGGAAAGATTTGGTATGGTGGACTGCAAGCCTATGACTACCTCGAGGATCTTAACTTTCAGAAGTTATATGGTAGTGATGTCGGACCAGATTTGGGAAATGCCTCTGAGTCTCAAAACTCATTCGCATTGATGTTCTTGGTGAACCTCCGTCCAAACATATGTTTTGCAGTTAGCATTATGAGCTCATATTTGGTTGAGCCTCACTAGATTGGTATCAAGAGTCTTCTGAGATGTCTTCAGGACACAATCTCTCATGGATTGAGATACACTACCGGAAATATGAAACTGCCTGATTATTTGAATGCTGAATAGGCAGGTAGTGTGGAGGATCACTGGAGCACTTTTTAGTGCTGCTTCTCTTTGGATTTTGCTTCGATATAATGGATGAGCAGGAAGCAGAAGTCGATTGCCATAAGCACCGCCGAGACCGGATACATATCTACGAGTATGATCTCGTATGAAGCTGCCTGGTTGGGGAAGCTCTTTAGTGAGCTGTTTGAACACATACCACTGTGATTCTCTGTAACAACTAGAGGTGGGATTCGATTATTGAGGAATCTCGTATTCGTCGATTGCTCTAGCAGATAGACATCATCTGGGACATGGTAAGACGATGAGCAAGGAGGCTCCATTGCATTAAGATGATGTACAGGTCGATACACCTTGTCAAAGCCCCGAGGAAAGATCTAATCTGTGATTTTCCCAAACAACTTGGAGTCATCAAGAAACCCTTGTACAAGGGTCCTGCATATTGCATACATTGAGCTCTAGGAGCTCTGAGGGCTTGCAGTTCTGACTGGAGCAACATACAACCACAGAGTGACTCACCCTCTCCTGGTGGTGCGCACTGGAACAAGATGATTCGCTCTCTTGTGGGACAAGATGATTCGCTCTCTTGTGGAACAGGATGATTCGCTCTCCTGTGTAGCAGGATGATTAGTTCTCCTGTGAGGCCTGGATTGATGTGTTCTCCATGGCAGCCTAGATTGATGTGTTCTCCATGGCAATTGTAGTAGGATTGATGTGTTCTCCCGTGAGGACAGGATTGATTAGTTCTCCCGTCGAGCCATCCTACCCATGCAGTCTGGGACTCATGGGAAGTACCTCTCATCTGATCAATGAGCAGGGAAATGAAGTTAAGGACCCTAGTAGTACCGATGGACACATCGTTGTAACTAATGTACTCCCTACGCTAGGATGACCTCCATTGATCTGGGATCAATGATACTGGTTTGGGACCAGTGGTAGGAGTTGTACCATACTATGACGCTGACTTCGGCTCGGTTAAGACTGGTCTGGGATCAGTGGTACATACTCTGAGACTGACTTTGAGTCAGTGGAGGATGATATTGGTCTGGGACCATTGGAGTTGTACTCACTATGACGCTGACTTTGGGTTGGTTGAGATTGGTCTGGGACCAGTGGTACATACTCTGAGACTGACTTTGAGTCAGTATGATACATCCTCGATCATTTTTTCTTCTTCATAATTCGGACAAAAGCAGAGTAGAACAGAACAATGCAAGAGTAGAGCAGAACAAAACAAAACAGTACAGATCAGTGCAGGGCAGAACAAGACAAAGAAGAATAGGCAAAATAGAGTAGAGGAGGGTAAGGGTCAGGTTGTACAAGGCAATTCATTTGATGGATGAATAGTAACGACCGATAGACAGATTGCAGATGAAGTTCTCCATGGTCGAGAGGGAGTGTTAAAATTGGAAACCAGGGCAAAACTTCATGTGGGTCATCTTATTCATGGCTAATAATATTTTTATTAGATTCCTCTCGTCGAGAGGTGTAGGATTGATATAAAGATCATCCAATTCCGATAAGTATTCATGGAGATATGAATTTATTTTGATTATGGAATTATTATCAAGCCGACCTACAACTCATGTAGGCTCAGAAGCCCAACAGTCGCATCTATTCACCCACCAACGTTGTGTATAAATGTAAGAGGACTTTTCCTCATTTGGACTCACTCATCTCATCACATCTCTCTCTCTCTACTGTGCAGATATGAGTCTCTTCTCTACTGCGCTGAAATGGGTCTCTCTCTCTCACACATGTGAAGCCGGAAGCTGTTGAATTTGAAGATGCAGTTGCAGAAGTAAAGATTGACTTGCGTGGCCTAGAAGATCTCCTCTTTGGAACTGCACTGTAGGTTCATCTGAACCTCCTTTGAAAGCCGCAACTTTTGGTGGTGGAATGAAGTCAATCCGACGAACGGTTTGCAAGATATCGACTGCCCTAGTTTGAAGCCGGAAACTGCTGAAACTGAAGCTGCAACTGCAGAAGTAAATATTGACTTGCGTGGCCTAGAAGATCTCCTCTTTGGAACTGCACTGTAGGTTCATCTGAACCTACTTTGAAAGCCACAACTTTTGGTGGTGGAATGAAGTCAATCCGACGAACGGTTTGCAAGATATCGACTGCCCTAGTTTGAAGCCGGAAACTGCTGAAACTGAAGCTGCAACTGCAGAAGTAAAGATTAACTTGCGTGGCCTAGAAGATCCCCTCATCTAAACTGTGTTATAGGTTCATCTGAACCTCCTCTGGAAGCAGAAACTTTTGGTGGTGGAATGAAGTCAATCCGACTGTCGGTTTGTGAGATATGGTCTGCCCTAGTTTGATAATGAAGCCGCTAATGCTGATGCTACTGATCTAGGGTTTGCTACTGCTAATATGAATCAGATTTATTGTACTATTCCTCTCTGCTGAATTATTGAAGATAAAAGAAGATTTTATCAAAGGGTTTCCCCACACATTGTGGGGTTTGTTCCTGGCTAGCCGCCACATCTTGTGTCTCTTGTCTTGGCTTGTTTTTTGTCGTTCGTTTCATGTTCTATCTGCACTTTACTTTATGTACATGTGATTGCTAATCGGTGGAATATAATAAGAAAAAGAAGTAAACTGTTATAAGGATAGAACATACCATAACTTAACAAAGAGCCATGATTGGTGCGGCAACTTTAGGAGGTTGTGGAGCAGCCACAACAGGGGAAGCTAGGTAGAGATCGAGTAGAGACATCTACTCATGTAGAGACCTCTAGTAGGGCGAAGCTTTGAGCCAAGTGGGCAGAGGGATCACATGCAACGATTCCTCTAGGTAGGAGGTGGGGCGATATAGAGTGATCATCCTACGGAGGACGGGTAGGATCCTTGAGGTACCCAACCTCTTGGATGATACCTTGCTATGGGAGCCCCGATGTGGAGTAGTAGGAATTGGCTGATTGGGTAGAGACAGATGCGGATGGAGCGGTAGAGAGAGCTACACTGTAGGGAATCCCAAGACAGCCTAGAGCATGTAGGCTACAACAATGTGAGAGGAACAAGTGTGTTGCACAGTGCTAGGTGGCACAGAGAGGTATGCAATGGTGCGAGATGCATGGAGATGTTGCAATAGCGTAGATGTCAGAGAGTGACCACTTGTCAGTAGCAAGTAGAGCTTTAGCATCAGAGTATGTTTTTAGCCCGACAGAGAGGTCAGTTGGGAGTGTTTTTGCTCCGAGAGTTTCAGGAAAAATCAGACTGGATATATGTGTTGCATGTAGAACATTCTAGAGGTACAAGATCGGATTGGAGAGGATGCCTTTCTTGTTGAGATAGAGTGTTGAAAAATGTGCAACAAGAAATGATAAATTTAGAAAGTGCTAAAAAATAGATCTACTAAAAATAGCATTTTGGCCAATGAGCATTTTGGCCACCTTGGGTGAGAGGTGAATCTACTAAAAATAGAAACTTCTAAAAATAACATTTATGGGTCCCTTCCTATTTTAATAGCCCCTACTCTAACTAATGAAAGTAAAAACTAATTTGGTCTTAACAGTAGTTTAAAATATTAATTAATTAATTCTCCATGAGTTAATTAGTTAAGGAAAAGCAAATTTGAAGTCTTTGTGAGAACATGCAATTATTTCTCCACTAATTGGGGAATGTGTCCTTGATTTGCTCCATTGATTCAGGAATTAAGGATGATTTCTATATTGAGAGGATTAGTTGACTTAGTTTAACTTAGTCAAGTTCAGTTAGGTTAATTTAACAAGTTGTTAAATTAATGGGATATAGTTTGTTGATGCTTGCATGCATGTGACAACTATTATTTTCAAATAACTGTGTATTCACTCATGGATAACGGATGCATGTCAGTTCTGTCAGAGACCTATTTGAGATCAGATGTGGGACAATGTACTATTAGTTGTATGAATATTTTTCCTATAAAGGAAGCTCATCCATGATGAGGATTTATCTCCTTTAGGTTTGTGCAGTTATATCAGAGGTTACTAAGTGTGTGAACAGGCCAATTCACACAGGTGGCAGCACTAGACCCTAAGGAAACTGCACAAAGGAATAAGAGGCTTGGAGGGTAGAGGAGAAGGTTTGTTAGGAGCCTTTGACTATCTATGAGTAGTAGAGGGATTGTACTGAAAGTTGGATAGCTTTCGAGCTAAGGCTTTGTGTTATAATCCAGACTATATTTCCACTTGTATGATAATATAGAGATGGGGTTTTAGGCAGGTGCTTTCCCCGGGTAAATTCTTCTGTTTTATGTATGATTGATTCCTTCTTATCAGTTATATGTGCTCTTATTGATGTTTCTCATGGTTGATTAAGCTTCTTCTAAATTGTTTGTAGAAGTAGATCAAGTGTTTTGCTTTAGTACATTGCATTACCAGGTTGATCTACAGGTGGGAAATTCCTACATGGTATCAAAGCTAGTTGATTTTATAGAAAAAGTTCTGCATGGTATCAGAGCTTCTTGATTTGTAGAAAAATTCTACAAAAAATTCTACATGGTATCAGAGCTAGATGATTTGTAGAAAAAATCTAGAAAATTCTACAACTCATAATATATGACTTTACAAATTAGCATTATAGTGTACCCATAATATATGAATTGCTTAGTGACCTTTTTGTACATTTTATTGATATGTCATGCATGGAGATGACATAGCATGAACTACAAGAAAAATCAAAATAATTTCCATTAGAAAATCCAACGCAATAATTTGAGATACGAGTAAGCCTCTTTCCCTTTCCCATTACGAAAAAATGATTGATGGTTTTAGTAGTAAAATTTGTTCATTTTCATACTTTAAAATCACTAACATGACATATGTGGCAAGAAAAGTACCATATTGTTAAAAATATGGAACCAATATTAATCCTTATCTATTCATATAAGTATTAAACAATTAAAAGGAACAAGTGAAGATCATATAAAGTTGTTTTCAATAAGATCACTACAAAATTCCATTAGATATATTGGAATTTCTTTTCCACATATACTTGATTGTTCTATCTTTTGGTTTAATTTTATCAAGGATATCTCAAAATCTATCACAATTTCTTCAACGAAACTAATAGTTGTCCCAATTTATTTTGTACTTCACTAGAGATAAAATTTGGTAAACTATACTAGAATTTTGATGCCATCCAAAATCCTTTAGAGGCATTATTAGATGATAGTGAGACCAAGGGATAATGAAGGTGTTGGGTAAAAAATTATATGGATTTGATATTTAAATTCACATCATCATATAGGTTAGCAAAGGCCTTAAAAACTATCTAATATTAGTGTAATTCATGAAATTGACATTTGCAACAAATATGGTCACTTGTAGAAGAATCTTTGTATGAACTTCAACCCAAGACACAGATACCCAAACTTATGAAGTTGTAGGGACAAAATTTTGGATTTCACTTGAAGAATCTTTTGCATCGCTAAAATTTCATATGTTTACACAAAGAAAATTTCTTACAAAATACTAACAATCCTGCATCCAAATACATCTTATAATGGATATACTTCAATATTGTTTGCACAAAGGGTGTGAAATATAGGAAACCTTCCATGTTAATGACGTAGCTCTATTATAAATTCTTCCCAAGAGTTAACATTTTGTTCAACAATATGAGCATAATCCTTCTTGTGAATTTCTGGGGTGAACAAAATCAAATTTGGGAAATCTGCTCTTGAATATCTCTATACTACATAATTCTATCAATATTCTTACTTTGTTAATCCTACTATGCATAATTAATCTAGTGCACTAAGTCTAGTACGTATGCTAATATTGCCTCTTCACTAACAAATATCGAGGTCGGCATACATCAGAGTTAATTTATGTAACACACTTGAATACTAAATCAGACTTTATAACATTCCACAGTTAACATGCTGGTCCTTTTCTCTATCATTATTCCCACCTTATAGAATTTTGTATAATGCTAGGCTATCCATTGAGCTGTGTAATGTTTTCTTCCATTAGTCAAATTATGTGTATTTTGTTGAGTTAACAAGTATCTTTGTCTACATGTGCATGTGGCACATGTCACCATGCCTCCTCATATCTACCTTACATTGGTTTCACCAATATATACTACAATTCAATACTCTGTAACGTGTATTTGGTCTAAGAAGAAACTTGTAATGCTCCAGTCTATGCACTTCTAGCCTATCTCTACATATCCATAGCTAAAACACTTCAAGTCTGCCTCAGGTTCTAGCATAGCATTGTACCATTGTAACATTGCCTAGACTAGAGTAATATAAGGTTGAACCTTGATGGAGTCTCCATCATGTAACCACTGGTTCACACCTCATAACTTCTTTGATTTTGTTCTTTATGTGACCAATTGTTTCCATGTTGAACCTCAAAACAAAGATACTTAACCCATCTCAATATCTATTTCTAGCTCTTCTTGTTTTGCTCCATGTGAAACAAATGGAGGAACATGAGCCTCCTTGAAACTCTACAATATTAAATTTTTTTGTAGGTGTTGAAGCTTGCATCATAGAATATCTCAACATCCTAGTTCTCCTTGTTTCCTTATTTATCTCATCATAATATCTAGCTCAATTTTCTTTCCATTATCAAGAAGAGATTTATTTTGCTCCCTCAATGGTAGAAAAGTTACTGGGATGCTCCTACTCTTCTTGTTGTCATAAGGTTTTGTATTTCCAAATGAATGCATGAACCTTTTTCCTTTTACAATGTTATTTTCACATTTCTAATAGTAAAATGCTGGATAAAATTGTTTTGATGGCATTAAGTTCCAAGAGTTGTATCTTTATCTAAGTGATATTGTATATCACCATATAAATATTTAGCCATGATTTCGTACTTTATAATGCTTTATTTAGATCCTAAAATGTAAATATTTGGTATTACCCAATCCTTATTAAACACCTCAATGGTTACAACATTTATCTATGTGTTTTACTAAATTTCTATAAATAATATTATAATGCCTTAATAATATGACTAGTAATAGTGCTCCTTTCATTCCAACCTTGAGTAAAAATGGATGTTTGAAAAATTCAATGAGTATGTCTCCATGCTGCTTACTGTACATAAACATAGTAGTGCCCTACAATTTCTTAATTGTATTTCTTAAATACATGCTTTATAGGACATTAGAAATAACTTTTTCTAACTTCTCCAGAGTCATTTCCTTTGCGTGTGAGTTGAATACAATATAGGTTTCTATGAATGTGGAAGTGCCATCCACTAATTCTTCTTTACTAATTATGATATATCCTTTATTGTCTAGTCCACACTTTTCTTCAATTTTTCATCAAAAATCTTCTTCTCTTTTAGGGATCATTCTTCCCCCATTTTTTCTTTATTTTTATCCATTCCTTCTTTTCCTATCCTTAACCATACCATTTACACAAGATTGCTTGGCACCTCTTCCAGATGGGTTGCTATTGTTATTTTCAATTCCAGCTTAGGGAATAGTCTCATTTCATTTCTTATTTTTTCGAAGGTCCTCAAGGTGTCATAGTATGTTGTTATTTTACATGATAGAATATCATGCGTTACAACATCATAAATATATTGGAAAAATTTCATGGCACCCTTTGTCAAATTATGTGTCCCATCATGAATCAAAAGCCTAGTTAGTGCAATGACCCTTGAGAGCATAAGATGTATATTGGTTATTTGAAAATCAACAAGAGTATATGTTGTCTTTAGATTCTTCGTTATGTTATAAAAAATAATTTCCACCAATAATCTTCCATCATCATCCAATATTTTATTCAGAACATTTTCCAAAGTTGAAATCTATTTCACAACCTTTTGTTCAAGACTTTAATTTGCATGGAAACCATATATTGTTTTTATAACCATTACTCTATTGTTTTAGTCTTCAAGGAACACTATTAGTGTTGCTTTCTCTCTAAGGTGCTTCACTTTTCATCACTGGTACTCTAATGAAAACACTAATTCGATCCAATTTTTCTTACTTCAGTATCTCCCCCTCAAACCTTGTTGACTTCGATTTTTCATTGAAGTAACATGTTTCTTGTTCTTCCTTTTCAAGAGTTGTAGGGCTACTGTCTAATCCATGCATTTTATTCTGACTTATTATATGGTCTCCTTGAGTGACCTCCTTATTCTATCTAGTTTTCATTAACAAATTGATAAACTTTCAATATTTGATTATGTGGCTGATATTGCCACATATATGGCATATTAAGTGACTAAGAAATGGATGAATAGGTTTGTGTATTCTTATGCTATTATCTACATATTCTTTCCTACTTTTCTTTTTATAAAGCTTTCAATAATTTTTCTTATGGCCAAAAGCATTACAAAAATAATAGTAGTCCACATATTCTTTCCTACTTTTCTTTCTATAAGAATCACAATAATTTTCCTTATGGCCAAAAGCATTAGAAAAATAACAGTAGTCATAGAAAGTATTTGATTACCTAGTGGCTAGTGATCTTCTCATAGGGAAAATCCTTCTTTGATTGTTTGCTTGAGGATACTTCATTTTTTGTTGCACCTTTCATTGATGTAAGTTGATTTGACTGCTCCTATAGTCTGCTACTACATTCCCAAGTTTAAAGTGAGAATAAGACTTTACATCTTCCAATAGGGGGAAAAGGATTTTTTATTCCTCTTTTGAAATCATGCAGGTTTCCTAAATTCATCTCTAGGTGCAAATTGGATTTTTTCAAAAATATAATTTCTTTGAACTATTTCTATGTCATTGGTTCTGCTTATTTTTATTGTTTGTATCCTTACTAATCATGTTGCAGACGCCTCATCCTACATGAATTTTTGGAGATACTTTATTATCTTTTGTGGTTTCCTTTGAGTTACTACTCTTTTTTTACTTTTGTCTCAAAGACATAACCTCCTCTTTTAACTTTTCATATTGTTTTATCTTTTATACACATCATTTATTTCTAGAAAAATGTCAACTTCTAATATTCCATATTCTACCTTGTTGATCACCTCTTAAAATATCCTCACTTCTTCCGAATGTGTCCTTAGTCTAATGCTTTCTTTGTTATTCTGGTGCTCTTTCTCATCTCATATCTGCAACAATTTATTTTGATCTATGTTTTTGCTTCTGTCACTTCCATTTCTACCAAGGCTTACTAAAGCTTAGCTTGGTTTTCATCTATCTTCACCTCATGATAATTAGGTACTTCCACACTAGCAGAATAGGTCTCATCTGAATCATCAATTTATTTTTAAGAGGCCTCTTTATTCTTCCTCTTATTCTTCTACTTCTTTTCCTTTTTCTACATTGTTTCTATTGGTTTATCCTTCGTGTATGAACTACAACCTATCCAATATTTATTTCGCAAATTTCATATCTATTACTAACTCAAGATATAGATTGTGAAGATTGTTGTAAATTGCACATTTGACCTAATCATTCCATTTTTATTCATGTGTTGAGGTGGAATCTTTACTATATCCATTGCATACTTGTATAAATTATGTCGTAGAATTGCAACTTCTCATGAATTTATAACCAAAATCACAACACACAAACCTACTCTACTTCTTTGCGGGGTTCAATTCACAATTTAGAACACAAATCACAAACAGGAAATGAGAAATAACACACATGCACACAATATTTTTCCAGGGGAAAGTAATCTACTAAGAACATCTTTTGTTGGTTGTATTACAATTTCTTTTCTCAACTGAACACGACCTGCAAGTGAATAACCTATCTTTTTGCTCACTAAGAAGATTTGACTTGGACTTAGTCAAATTTTTCCTCTACTTGAGCCCCTATTTCCTTGGGAAATTTCTTATAGAATGATTATGCAATTCCCAAGGTTCATCATCTCACTACATTCAACACTTGTACACTTAATACTAGTAATCACGTTATGTTACATCGCCTTGAAATATTCCACCACAGCTAGGGAACTTGAATTATCTACATGCACTAGGTATTTTGGGTTGATTTATTAGTTAACTGGATGAGAACTGAGTTATACTAAATTCACACTCCACAATTGACCTTCCAATAGTTAGAACTAGTTTAACTTAAAATAACTTGAAATAATTGGCGTTCATTACTACAAATTAGAAATCACACATGCTTAACTAAACTCTAATTCCTGTAACTTGAATTTAGTGAGATAATTGAGTGAAAAGATTCATGTCACAGAAGTTAACTGCATCCATGTTTTCTATTGATGTGGAAATTTAAAATTTTCTCCATTTAACTAAGGCAAACTCAAATTGAGACTTTCTTATTGCATTTTTCAACACTCTGTCTCTGGAAGAAAGTGATTATTAACCACCACTATCATGTGCCTATTGAACTTGAACTTCCCTCTTGACAAATACTTTGTCAAAATTTCAATATCTTTTTGATCCATCGAAATGTATTATATCAACATTATCTACCTTTGCACATAGTCCCGTAAATGGTTATACCAAATATCTATATGTTTGGACCGATCGTAAAATAAAATATTATCAGAGAGATTAATGAAACTCTGATTATCACAATAGATAAAATTTGGATCCATCATATGATCAAATAGTCCCATAAGTATCTTTATCATCCACATCACCTCACATGTTTCTTGACTTGCAACCATATATTATGCTTTTGCCGAGTTGGGTGCCACATATTTTTTAATTTTGTTTTATGAGGAAAGAACAGTGGACAAAAAATAAAAATTTTACCTAATTTACTCTTTCATTTGGATGAAATCCCCGCCTAATATGCATCTATTAAGCCACACAACTTCACTGCCTCCATTCATTTGTACCATAATCCAAACTAAGTAGTGCTTCTGAGGTACCATAAAGAATGCTTAGTTACCTTCCAAAATAATTTGGACGGCCTAACGATAGCTTGGCTCAGTTGTTTGACTAGATAACACATATCTAGTATTGTGTTCAAAAGATACATCAGTGAACACACTAACTTCCAATAAATGGTAGCGTCCACCTCTTCACCTGAAGTGGTTGTATCCTTCCTCCAGTTGGTCACTAGAGGTGTCTCCATGAGTTTACATATCTCCATGTATAATACCTATAGTATCTCATTTTCATACTTACCTTGACACACAAATAGTTCCCCATCACCTTTCCATACTTCAAACCCAAGGAAGTAGTGCATGAGGCCCATGTCCTCCATTTCAAATTCCCTTGAAAGTTCCTCCTTGCAATTTTTGATCAGTTGATCATCATTAATTAAAATTAGATCATCAACATATAAGACAATAATAATAAAATTACCTTCTCCCAATATATGATAAAGGTTTACATATTATTCACTTTTGTTGAATCCTAAACAAGGAGATAATTATCAATCCTAGTGCACGAAGCATGAGCTTCTTGTTTTAGACTGTACAAAACTCACTTGAGTCTGCACACATGATCCTCTCGATAAAATGTCTCAAAATATTCTATTTTCTCATTGTACACCTCCTCCTCAATAAATCCATTGAGAAATTTTGCTTTTACATCCATATGGTGGATCTTTTACCCCATTTGCATAGCCAGTGCAATAATTGATGTAATGGATGAGTGTTATGAAACCAGCTCAAGAAAAGATAGAAAAGATAGATCAACGCCTTAGAATTCAGCCTCTTTGAGGGGGCAACCTCCTTTACATTACATAAATGAACAATTCTTGGATGATACAAATGAAAAGACCTCCTTTCTATATATAGGAGTCTAAGGGGTCATAACATAATCAGAGCCGACATATCAATAATAATGTAAGGGCACAATAATAACAATAGCGGGCTTCTATGGGGAACAATAGTAACAATATGGGCACTAAATGGGTACATCAATATAATAAGTGGGGTTGTACTAATAACAATAAGGGGTTACACTAGTAGTATAGGGGCCTAACATGCCCCTCTCCTTCAAAAGGCGTTGTCCTCAACGCTTGAGTAATTCTTGATGCTTCTGTATAAAATTCTTGTTCTCCCATGTGGAATCTTCAGCGGGTAAGTTCTTCCACTTGATGAGATACTCTGAGATTGATCGATTTTGTAGCTGTCGAGTTCTTCTTTCTGTGACTGCTGCAGGTTCCAATATGATTTTTCCTTCCTCTTCAATTTCTGGAAATATTGTTTGAATTGGGATCTTTTGCAACTTTTGAATAAGTGGCCATACTTCTTCATCCTTCTTCCATTCATCCCTTGCTTCATTTATCCAATCTGGTTGGATAATAGAAATAACATAAAACAATGCTTCCACATCCTCTTCTTTGAAGAGTCTTCCCATTCGGTAAGGTCGCCATTTTTTAAGTGCATGTAGTATTGCCAACATTTCCTTCTCATAAATAGCTTGCTTTAGATGTAGCAGTAAAAATACCCAATCACCTCCATCAAAACATTTTTCACTACAATGTTGATGTACCCGTTGTTTCCTTTGATTTTGCACTGAAGTGGCGCTATCCTTTAAAAGTTGGAGAACTTGTTGTTGATGCTCGTTGTGATCTTTCACTGCTTGAACCTTTTTCTTCTTGATATGTCCTTCTATCTTTAGATTTTGAGGAGTGGTAATTTCATCCAATCCTTTACAAGATATGGTCGGATTCATTTCTTGACGCTCGATGTGATCTTTCACTTCTTGAACATTTTTCTTCTTGATATGTCCTTCTGTCTTGCTAGTTTGAGGAGTGGTAATTCCGACCATTGAATTACAAGATATGGTTGGATTCATTTCTTCTTTCTTGATGTGATCTTTCACTTCTTGCACCTTTTTCTTCTTGATATTTCCTTCTATCTTGAGAGTTTTAGGAGTGGTCATTCTTGCCAATATTTTACAAGATATGTTCTGATTCATTTCTTCTTCCTCTGGGGTCGGGTCCTGGCATATATCCTCTTCTTTTGATGTTTCTTGATCCTTTTCTTCCTCCTCTTCATACTCTATGTAAAATAATTTCTTCTCAACACACTTATGACCTTTAGTGCATTTGCTATCACAATTGTAACAAAGCCCTTTTTCTCTTTTTTCTTCCAATTGTTGTGGTGTAACCCTTGTAGGTTGTGGAAGGCTAGGAGGAACAACACGTCCATCTTTATAGTTGTGAGGGGTAGACTTCCTTGTTTCCATAATTTTACTTTCAAATATGTCACAAAGCCCTTTTACTCTTTCCAATTATTGTGGTGTTGCTCTAAAGAAGGTGTTTCTCTTTGTATCCTCATAATGTGCTATCATTTCCTCCGTGAGAATTGACCACGTAACAAGTTTTTTACGAGAACAAAGCCATTTATACCATAAAAATTGACCTGGTTCTAAATATGAAGATGCAATACATACCTTTTGTAATAGTGGTACACCATGTAGATCAAAATATTGCTCCATCTGAAGTATCCAATTTACCGGATCCTTGCCATCAAACTTCCTCATCTTGCTTTTTCTTGATTTTAGGACCTCGAAATTGAAACGACTTTAACTCTATACTTGCGGATATTTAAGTTCTGAAATTGCTACCTACAGTAGCCCTCTGTGTCCTCTTTCCAATGCCACCAGTCTGATCCAAATTGGATTCTTCAAGAAAGAGTTATGCACAATCTCCCGCAGTGACCTGATTATAGACTAGTTCAGTAGAGCGAACTTGTATGAAGTGCCACGTGCCACTGTTTCAACCTTTGACTCTGAAAAATATATAAACGAAAACTACAGTCCGTTTGATTTTTGTACCTTCTTACAAAATTTCAATCCGATGCTCAGAAAGAAAGTTATGGCGATTTTCCCCAGGTCACCTGTTTTGAGTGTAATTCAGGAGTCTGCAAAAAGACCAACTTCTTGAGATCATATCTCCGAAACTATCACGTGAAAAACTCTGAAATTCGGACCCAAGGTTCAGCGTAATTTCTTCTCAAATGGGTTTTCTTTGAGACTTCTGATACGTCACAAAAAAGAGGTTAAAGTGAAAATGCCACGATGACCTGTTTGGAGCAGCGAAACCCTGGAATCCAAAGCTCTGATACCAAATGTTATGAAACCAGCTCAAGA
The DNA here is from genome assembly GCA_031772625.1 of Pinus tabuliformis. Taxonomy (NCBI): domain Eukaryota; kingdom Viridiplantae; phylum Streptophyta; class Pinopsida; order Pinales; family Pinaceae; genus Pinus; species Pinus tabuliformis. The sequence continues at coordinate 725,674,806 of CM062819.1, forward strand.
AAAGATAGAAAAGATATATCGACGCCTTAGAATTCAGCCTCTTCGAGGGGGCAACCTCCTTTACATTACATAAATGAAAAATTCTTGGATGATACAAATGAAAAGACCTCCTTTCTATATATAGGAGTCTAAGGGGTCATAACATAATCAGAGCCGACATATCAATAATAATGTAAGGGCACAATAATAACAATAGTGGGCTTCTATGGGGCACAATAGTAACAATATGGGCACTACATGGGTACATCAATATAATAAGTGGGTTGTACTAATAACAATAAGGGGTTACACTAGTAGTATAGGGGCCTAACAATGAGTACCTTGCTACAAGAGAAAACGTCACCTCATAGTAAATTCCCTCAACTTGAGAGTATCCCTTGGCCACAAATATGGTGTTATACTTCTCTATGCTTCCATATATTGCATGCTTTACCTTGAAGATCCATCTTGAACCCACAACTAATTTATCTACTATTCTTGGGACTGCTTCCCAAACACTATTCCTTACAATGGATTTGTACTCTTCCATTAAAGAGGATTGTTCAATATATAGAAGCTTTTCCATTATAGCGATGTAGCCAGTATATAGATAATTTTACCTTCTCTACCTATGAAAATTTGAAGGAGATCCCACATTCTACCTCACATTCTACACTAGTATATCAACTTCCCTAGTTAGTTTCCTACCTTCTCTGGATGGTCCTGCTTGAGTGCATGTCTTCACTCTCTTCTCCTCAATGTGTGGCTATTCAACAATCTCATAAGGCTCCTCCTTTGGAGTTAAAATATCTTCTTCTAGTGGTATCTGAATCTCCCTCTCAAGAGAGAATTGCATCGCTTTCTCCTCATAAAACTCTACATCAATTTGCATACCTGTCATTCTGAGGGAAGGTAAGTACACATAGTAGTTGTGAGGTGTTTCTATGTAACCCACAAATACCCCATCCTTGTTTCAATACATGACAGTAAATAGAGGCTCCAAAAACTCTGAAGTGCATCACATCCAACCTTCTCCCCAAGAAGGCCTCCTCTAGTATAATCATACCAAGAATCTGATGAGGACACTGGTTCTGCAATTATATTTTTTTCTTACTTGCCTATACCCATAAATGCAGTTCTAGGCCTTCATCATGAAACATAGCCCTTGCAACCCCCACAATGCTACATTTATTTGTCTCAGCTACCCCATTCTATTTTGGGTTGTGGGGTGTTGTCAACTCTCTTCAAATTCTTTCTTTCACACATAAATTCTTGAAACCATTTGAAACATACTCACCTCCATTGTCACTCCTGAGAGCTTTCACCTTATTGTTGGTTTCTTTCTAAACCTTATTTATTAACGCAACACATTCTTCCACATCTATCTTATACAAGTTCTTCACCCGAACCCCGATCTAATTAACCTATCTCATGGTTATGTGTCTTAGGAATTATTTCCATTTCGTGAAGATCACATCTTAACCACAGTCTTCCAAAACTAAAACAAATATGAGATTTTTCTTTATGCCTCGAACGAACATGCATCCTTGAGTCTCAATAGGGATTCTAACTCCCTCTAAAGGGTATTTGTACCAATATTGGTTGTGTTATATCTTCTATCATCCCCCGACTTGGTGTGCATCCGGAGATATTTCCCTCTAGATTATTTAAAAATTCTCTAGAACTTGTCATGTTGAACGATACACCTAATTGGAAGTAGCACATGCTACCCATCACTTTGTTGGCTATGCAATCATTAAGGGTGAATTCAAGCTTGAATTATGAAGCCAAGGCTTCACCTGCTTCTCCTCTTGAGTCCTTATTTCTCAACATTTTGTGTGGACACTTCGTGGCATAGTGCCTAAATTAATGGCAATTAAAGCATTTAATTTTGGACAAATCTTTCTTCTTTCCTCGTTGGCTAGATTCTAGTTTGATTTGAGATTTCTTTCCTTTTCCATTCTTTCCCTTTCCAACCAATGCAATCTTTTCTTCATATGCACCCTTGGATGAAAGCCCATCTCAGTATTTCACCTTGTTCCCTCTTCTACCAAATAGGACCATAAGTGTTCCCAATCTGGTAGTTTATCCCTCCCATTTAGTGAATCTTGGTAGATTTCCAGCTCTTGGGAAGGCGTAGAAAGGCTATTCTTACAAAGTCATCTTCTATAACATTTAAAGCAACCCTGCTAAGTTCATCATGAACTTGTGTGAACTTGTTTAGATACTACGGAAGAGTTTCATTCTTCCGCATCTATATATTTCAAAGTTTATCCTTGAACATCAGCTTCCTATGGTCAAGTTTACTACTCTCGAACAATTATGTCAATGCCTTGCACATTGTGAAAGGATTTTCTTTCGCATGGAGATTTGATAAAATGTGATCTAACACTCCCTCCAAGATTTTCTCCTCACCTCGGCTACATATTTCTTCCATTGAGCTAGGTTCTGTGCATTAGATGCCCATGGTTTTGAAACATCTGTCTTGATGTATTCTACCAAGCCATTGTCATCCAATATCGCCTTTATGTGGTCCTTGCATGAAATCAAATTAGAGTTTCCTTCTAAGGCGTACTCCAGTCTCATAGAATTGAAGGTGATCTTCCCAACCCTAAAAGGACCTTGCTACACTGAATTACAAATTCAATCCTCATTGTAAACAAATTTGAAATTCTTATTCTAATTGAATCTCTCTCTAATACCATGTAGAAATTATGTTGCAGAATTGAAACTGCTTATGAAATTTTAATAAACATCACAAGGCACAAACCTACCCTACTACTCTGTGGAGTGCATTTCACAATTTAGAGCATCAATCATAAACATGCAATTAGAAATAACACACATGCACATATTATGTTTGCAGGGGAAAGCGAACTGCTAAAAACCCCTTTGCATGCTTGCATTAATCTAATGAAAAAAGATGTATTACAATTGCTTTGCTGAACTAAACACAACCTACAAGTGAGTAACCTATCTCTCTGCTCACTGAGTAACTCTAATGCAGGATTAGTAAATTTCTACCTCTACTTAAACCCCTATTTCCTTGAATAATTCCTCATTAATTACATCCCTATTATTTAGGAAATTCCTCCAAAATTATAGAGTGAATCCCAAGGTTGATTAACTGATTGCATGCAACATCTGTACACTCAAGACTAGTCTACAATTGATGTTACAATGCCTTGGAATATCTGCCACATCTATAGAACTCGAATTCCCTACATGCACAAGCTATTTTGGGTTGATTGATCAATTGACTAGATGATCACTAAGTTAGGATGAAGTCACACTGCAGAACTGACCTTCCACTACATCCTCCAACAAGTAGAACTAGTTTAAATGAAAACAACTACAAATAACTAACCTTGATTGCTACAAACTAACAATTACACATTCCTAAATGAAATCTAACTCATTTAACTCCAATTTGCCGAACTAACTATGTGAAAAGAGCCATGTCACACAAGTTAAGTTCATGCAAGTTGTCTGTTGGTGAGCACCGGTATTGGAGGAATAATGCGACAACTCCTGGACTTCCTACTTTACTTTTATCAACCCAGTAGTTCGTAACAAACTTGGATGCGACGATGCTATATGCACAAGTACTAGCTCTTACTACAAGTTGTCACTTGGTTAGTTGGCGCAAGATCACTAGGAGCTCATGCCAACTTCTATGAATTTCAGAAGAAGCTTTATATGTGACTAAAGAAAGGAAAGCTTACTCTACAGAGGCTACTCTACTTGCAGAGAGAGAAAGAAGAATGAAATGCAAAGTAAACCTAGCAAACCCTAATTAACCAACTAACGCTATTTTTGCAGAAAGAGAGATGAAAAACCATGAAATGAATGTTATTACTTAATCTAGGAAACAAGCAACATCTACTCAAGCTATTTCTAGAAGGAAATGAGATAAAAACATCTTTTTGGATTTTTATGTATTTTTAGGTGAAATTGACATGCATGTAATTTATTTGCTTGCGAATGTGGTAGGGATTTGGTGGTGATGGAGGGCGACTTTGGAGTTTGAAGAGGTTTAGGAAGGTGTGGATGGGTCCTAGGAGGTCCCAGGTGGCCTTCTAGAGGCTTTTCCTGCAATCGGACTTCAAAAAGACACCTACAGGAGGCTGTAGGGGATCTATAGGAGGTCTACAGGAGGAAGCCAAGAGCAGTTTTGGAGGTTTTGAAGGTGCGAAAGTGGGTGGAAAGAGTAGCTGAAAGCTAGGGTGATGTGTTACGGTGTCTAGGGTTCATCAATAAGGTTCAGGGAAGAGAAAGATGGTTGGATTTGTTCAAGGAAAGAAAGGAAAGTTCATGAGAAAAGTGTAGAAAACTAAGGAAAATTTGTGAGGGACTTTGGGTGACCTATGGGACATAGATCAAAGAGAAATGGTGATGACTGATTGGATGACTTATTTTGAGAAGAGGATTGATACAAGAGAACTAAAACTCGCATCATGAGATTAAGCAAGCAAGGAAACTAGCTATATCAAAAAATAGAAATTTGCATCAAGCTAGTCTAAATTCTGATCTAGGAAAGTAAATTCTAAAGAATGCTACATGGAAAGAAAGAATGGAATGAAATTTATTGCAAGGAAAGAAATGAGCATGGTGAAATAGATCTACAACAAAGCATTAACCTTCTAACAAACTCTAACACTAGAAATCCTATGGAAGAGGCAAATCTGTGTTTTTTTGTGTGTGTAAGTAAGAGGGTATTGACCTCAGTTCATGGTCCCAGAGGGAGGAAAGGAAGCCAAGGCTTTATTGATGGCCTTTTTGTATCATTTTCCTATCACTTTTCAAGCTGCTACAACAAACTGAAATGGAAGCAACGCTTTTAAATCACCAAAAGAAAGTTATTCTTAACTAAGATAGAAATATATCTAACAACAACTAATTCATAAATTGAAACAAAGCATATAAATACAAAACAAGAGGAGCTTGGCTGCTTGGATTAGGCCCTAACCCAAGAGCTTCAACTCTCTGAGGTAACTTAGTGCTAGCTCGAACAAGATCTCATCTTCATTATCAAAATAATAATAGGATTACATGAAACTGTCAACGAAGGTAAGCTCGAAGTTGAGCAGAGCAAAGCTGCAACAAAAATTTAAAAATTTGACTAAATTCCAACAACCTAATGAGGCACTAGGCCTCTCTACATATATAACTGAAGCTCCCAACAACTTCCTTAAAATCAGGGAGGCTTGGCTCCCAAAACTTGAGATAGACAAAAGTTATCCTCCACTTGCTCAGCTGCCTCTTTGGTGCATTGATGTGGTTGCTTGTGCTCTGAGCTTCCTAAAGGAGAATTTGAAGTAGGGAGTCATAAGTGAGGGGGAAACCCTCCTATAAATCCTCTCCCTTGTTTTCTTTGAATATTTGCTACCAAATGTCCATTAAGCACACATTAGACTGCATGGCATAATGACCAAAAATCTGCATTAAGCACACATTAGACTGCATGGCATAATGACCAACCCAACTCACTCTATTAGCATAAATATAATAAAAAATGCAATAAACTAATGAGAATGGTGGATTAAGCTAAGTTAGGAGGCAGAATGAGCCCATATAATTACCCATTTATGGCGCTCATCATCACCACCCTATTGAATGTGTTGCTCATCCTCTGAGCAACTAGTCCACCTCCTCATCTTTGATGGCCCTCATGGCCTGCCTGACATCCCATGCTTCTGATGTGAGATCCTCTTCTTTATCATGGAATCTTGCCTTTCTATCCACTTCTTCCCATTGTAGTTGCTCTTCTTCCTCCTTTCTTCCCTTTAGCAGTCCTAGCAGTAATGGGGGACTTAGTTTCAGGCCAATCCAATTGACCTTAAAACTTTGCATAGAGTGCTTGTATAGTGGCACTCTCCTTAATGCTTCTTTCATCCTTGTTGGGGAGTGATATTCCCTTATCTGCAGGTTGTGTGGCAGTTTATTCCACCTCCTCATACAAGCATGAATACATTCATCTCCAAGTAATATTTCGATGTCCTCAAAATGTTCAATGGCCTGAGCCTGATCATTGATATACTTAGGGGTGCTTTGAGGATTATTTGCAAGCAGCTGGTGTGTACTGATGAGAGCCATGGGGTCTGATGGCTCAGCTGTGATCATTAGGGGTTCACTTTTCTCTTTTGCCATCAACTTTTTTCTTTCTATTGCCCTTTTCTCCTCATGGTTCCTCCATGAGGCCATGGCCATTAGATGCAGGTACCCTAGCCTGGCATTGGAATCCCATAGGTTCATATCGGTGAGGCCCATGTTATGCAAATATAACTTTTCTATCTTTGCCTTGTCTTCTACTAAACTTTGGTCACATAGGTCCATGAATTGTTTGTAATCCTGAAAAGGCATTGTGCCTTTTTGTGCCAAAGTCTTTATCTGGAACTGTATGCATTGGTCTTTAAGGTATACTCCATATGATTTTGATAGTGTTCTGCACTACAGTGCCTCCATAGACCAGTTGGCCATGCATGCCAATTGTGTTTTCTTTTCTTGCAGTTGCCTTCTTAGCAACTCATTTTCTGTTTCCAAGTGAGTTCTTCTAATTTCCTCTCTATTTCTTACAACACTTAGCTCCCTTCCCATCTCCTTAACTAGTTCTCCATGTGGCCAATATCCTCTACCCCCTTGGATTTGGCAATTTGCATCCATCTATGGCTCCTTATCCTTTCTTCCTCCAACTCAAAGAAAAGTGGGACTGCAAATTTCTGTGGAATGATTTTCCCCCCTTAAGAAGATTGTAGTAAGAGCCCATACTAGGCTGGGGGTCAGGTTCTTGAGTCTTTGTTGTTTCCTCCTTCCCTTTTGGTTGTTCTTCCACCCTTTTCTCAAGTTTTTCGGTCTCCTGTAGCTTAGCTAGGGTCTCCTATAAAACAGTCTGTGCCTCTTATAGAGCTGTTTTTCAGTCCTATAGTTTCACTCTTTCCTTCCAGGTGGAAGATCTGGGACTTCCTATTTCATATGTGATGGGGGTTTTAGAGGGATATTCCTTCCCTTTGACAATGGGTGAATCTTCAATTACAATAGGCACTATTGAAGATGGTTGTTTTTTTCCTTTTTTTATTCTTGTGCTTTTCTGAGCCCTGAAATACATTGATGTTCACCTTTTCCTCTTTTGTTTTGGTTTCATTGGGGTGCTGAGGGTAGTGAGGGCAGTTGCTACCTCTCTTTCTACAGTCTTAGGAGACACTTCTGTCTTTTTTGCCCCTTTTTCCTCTCCTTTTGTCTTCTCTATCTCTACTGGTTTTTTTCCTCTTGCTCTGTTTTGGTTTCTTCCCACTCTAGTTGTTCCTCGGTTTCCTCCCATTCTTCCCCTTGTTTCTCTTCTCTCTCACTATTAGGAGGACTGTGATCATATGTGAGGGCCTTTATATCATCTTCTTCTATCATGTTTCTGAAGATTTCACATGCTATGGAGATTGTGAAGGTATGGAGGCCTTCTTCCACTAATTATTTAATCAAACCATGGTGAGCCACCTAATCTAAACCTCCTACCTTCAACTTAATGTTGCAGTCTATAAGGGACTACAAGCGAAAATAGAGAATACTGAGTTTCTAGGGTGTTGGAGTGTCCATGCCATATCTCATCTAATGGAGGAGTCTAAAATGGTAGCCATAAACTATGTTATACCTTCCTTCATAGGAAATATACTTGGTAATTTTGTAATTGACCTCATCCCAAGGGTAAGTTATGCTTTTTCTTCTAATGCCATTTTTGTCTTCTACAGGATGTTCATTTGGTTTGAAGAAGTTTTTCTTGGCAGATTTCCCAATTGGCTTTTCATCATTGCTCCATGGCATTCCAAGGGGAAGGCTGGTAACCCTACTAATAAATTTTGTGGTGATTTCCATGGAGAGACCCCTAAAAGTAACAATGGCATGGGTCCTTGAGTGAGGGACTAAAGAAAGGGCAAACTCCTGACCCACTTCTTCATCAAACCCTCAGCATTTTTCAAAGAATGGCATCCAATTTGCTCTGGTAAAAATGGCTATTACTTTGGGATGGTCATGGATCCTAACTGAATTTGTGGGATCCTTCTGCATGAATCCCCCCGTCATATTTCTTATACCACCTTTGAACACCCAAAATAGAGATGGTTACAAGAATTTTGAGGGAAAAGGAAAACAGAGAAAAACTGTGTGCGTGTGTTCTTTTCTTAAATAGGCAGAATTTTTTTATGGAATTCCTCTTCTCCTACAAACTCAATTCCTCCTTAAAATTGTACCATTCCTTGCACATATTAATAATCAAGGTGGGTATGCACAGAACCTACCTGCTCAAGCCATAAATCGAGTAAAAATCCCGTGTTTTCTCCTTAAAAAATGCTTATTGCCCCTCCTATAGAACTGGTTGTAGGTGCTCCTATAGAATGCTGATAGTAAGAGGATGGCTGAAAATGATAGAGAACAATGGTCTCGAGGCTATGGAGGTGGTGTAAAGCTTACTGCAGCTAAGTGGATGAGGATGAAATGGAAGAAAAGGTGGTGAAGGAGTTTTGAGGAGGAGTACTTATGTCTTCTTTGAGATATTTCTGGTGATGGGGTGAGCTAGAAAAAAAGGTACATTGCCATATTTGGAACATTGGTCCCCACTACCTTGTCATCATGACTCCTCATGACTCTTCTTCACAATCACTTCCCATCATTACATCGGAGTTTTTATACCATCCACTACCTATCCTTTGGGTTTTTCTATGACTTGACTACGTGCACGTGTGGTGGAATCTCCAAATGAGCGTAATCAACTAGATGACAGTGGATAGTGAATTGGCCACCTTTTCTTTTTGGCCCCTAAAAATCTCATTCGCTTATGCATATTTTTGAATTACACAAATGCAACAAAGGAGAGGTCTAGACACTTACCTGCAAGAAGAATGTGCGTGCTCTAGTGCATTTTGGTTCCTTTGTTGCTGCATGCCTGTATCTCCTCTGTTGTATGCTTTCTGCTCCCTGATGTGTGGCTTGTGTGCTTTTTGCATGTATCCTTTGGTTGGATTTGATCTTTAGCAATCTGCTTCAACCTTTGGATTTGCACCATTATGCTACTAATGCTAGATTTTAATGGGACAGTGACTTGTTTTGTCCATATCTCCCAAATGGTAGACTGGATTGACCTAAAAATTTTTGAGCATGTTTCTATCATCATTATGCAGCCCCCATAGAAAAATTTTGGTCAATGGATGTATAGATTTTGAGAAAAATAGAAAATGGTTGAAGGTGGTGGAGGCTGATTTCTTGGAAACCATGTACTGGAACTGGTTGAAATTGCTAAGGCATGTTACCATCATCCATATGCATCTCCCTATGAAACAATTTTTTAAATGGATGTACGGATATTGAGAAAATGAAAAAATGGCTGAAGGTGATGGAGGCCAATTTATTGGTAACTGTGCATTGGAAGTTGCTAAAATTTTTTGAGCATGTTACCATCATCCATATGCAACTCTCCATGAAACAGTTTTTTAAATGGATGCACAGTTTTCAGGTTATGGTAAAAGCAAATTTATGCTCTATGTATTTTTGCATCCTATAGTTTGTTGGACAGCGAGGAAAATGAGCTTGGGGTGTGATGCAGGCTTGAAAATGATGGAAGAGAGGTTTGAAGACTGTAGGAGGATTTATAAATATCATATGAAGCTTCCTTGTTCCCCAAACTACCTTTAAAATCCATTTGTAGTTCTATGTAATTTCTACAGGAGCCTCCTATAGGAAACACAATTTTCGAAAAGAAGCACAGTGAGGTGAAAAGAATGTCAAGAATGATGGAGAAAGGTGAGGGAAGGTAGGATAGGTGTTGTTATTAGTTTCAGAGCTCCCTTGGCACTTACTGTTGCTTCCTATAGTCCTCCTACACCTGCAATACAATTGGAAATTCATTTTTCTTTTCTTTTTCTCTTTTTTTTTTGTTTTTTTTTAAAACAACTGGGGCACCTCAAAGAGGTTTTCAACCCAATTGCCTACCCTGGGTGCCTCCAAGGGAGGTTTTCACCCAGGGACCTTATTCTTTTTACTCTTCTTCTTTCCGACCCATTGACTGGCTCATGGAATTTTTCAATCAATGAGCCAATTTGAGGCACCTCCAAGGAGGTTTTCACCTTAGGTTTTTACTTTTTCTCTTAATTTTTTTTTTTTTTTTCTGTACCCTACTTGAAAAACAAAATCATTTTCAAGTATAAGAATACTTCCAATGGAGCCATGTGCACATCGAGATGATAGATAAAATGAAGTGGAGACTGAAAATGTATGCTTTGACATATATCTGGATTTCAAAGACCAAATGATTTGACTTTGAAGGGATCAAGCATAGTTGGGGAAGAGAGTGATGCTGCAACTTAGTGACTATCTAGAACCATATCACAATATAGTTGTGATGTCCTTGGGCTTTCTACTGATCTAGACCATTCTTCATGTCTTCTTCTACCATGACCTTCATATCTTCTGCTTTTTGCTGATTTTTCTCTTGAATATATGGAGGATTTGATGGTAACCATGAGGGAGCTCTCTCGATCTCTGATTTTGATGCCTTCTCTTCATTAAGTGTAGCCCATGGTTCTTTGATCTTCCCTTTTGAATCTTCTTCTGTTGGATGTGATCCTTCATGCTATTAATATAATCTCTTTTTTGCAACACTTTTTTTGAGCTATGGTGAATATCATTGAGCTCAAGAGGAATTGTTTGCAAGTGTTTTACCTTAGCATTGTAATTGGGTTGAGTTACTTCAATGTGCAAGTTTGGAAATGGTGGTATGGGTAGTTGAGTGGGAGTGTATATTTGACATGGATGTGGATGGGGTTGTGGTTGGGTAGGTGGTGGAGGCAGAAGAGCGGGAAGAGAGATGTATTGGGGTCGAAACCCTTGATGAGATGCATTCCACTGAAGTTGCGGTTGAGCATAGGGTTGAAATGAATGGGTGGCTAGTTGGGCATGATATGAAGATGTGAATGACCAAGGAGTAGGTGTGGACTAGGGAGGAGAGTAGGAGGGCCGTAAGAAGGTATGGATGTGACTCGGTTGGGGTTGTAGTATGTGTGAGATGTCCCTTACATCCCTTGTTGGTATGGTCTAGGTGCATGCAGCCCCCTTTTCTTTATGTAATAGATCTATTCAGTGACTCCTGCGACCCCTTGGTATACAGCTTTAAGTTTGGGCAAAGAAGGGCACTTATCTGTAGAATGATCTTGTTTGTAGACTGAACAAACCCTTATAGAGTTCAATGGGCATTCATTCCTAAGATGTCTCCTAGTGCATCTAGGGGAAAAAATGGCCAAAGTCCTCTTTGCTTGCTCTTATTTCCTTTTGATATGTAAGGCATCCATTTTCATGGAAAGAATCTATAGCATCTCACTCTTGAGGTCTTCCAACATGCTTCCAAATTTCACATTTAATGGATGAATTGGAAGAAAAGGTACTGCTTCCAACATTTATATTTTTAGCCATTGGCTCCTGAAGAATGTTCTCCTCTTCTTCTTCCCCTATAGGTTCTTCAAATATGTCTAGCTGTTACCTAAGGTTTTTTCTTGATTGCAGCCATCGAAGAAGAGAGAAGGTTGGTTGTGTGAAGCAGTGGGGGCGTTGGGCAAACATTTTCCTAAATTATCTCTATTCCTACAAGGCATGAAAGGAAATCTTTTTGTTTGGTTTTTGTTTCCTTTTCTCCACACTGATAGTACCTACAAAAATGAAATTGATTGAACAAACAAATTGCAACTAACTGAAATTAACTTGCTGAAATAGAAATTGCAGCATTGAAACGAAAGCAAGGAAATGACTAATCTCCTTTTGCTGGAATGGAAATTGCAGAATTGAAATGGAAGCAAGGAAATGACTAATCTACTTTTTCAGAAATGGAAATTGCAGAATTGAAATGAAATCAAGGAAATGTAGAAATTGAAAGAGACAACTACTCTACTTTTGTTGAAATAAACTACCTAGAAAAATGTTGCAGTAAAAAATAGAAGAAAAACAATAATCACAAAATACTCTGACGCTTCCCTGGAAACAGTGCCAAAAAATAGTGAGCACTGGTATTGCAGCAATAATGAAGCAATGGGCTTCCTACTTTACATTTATCAACCCGGTAGTTCATAACAAACTTGGAAGCGACGGTGTTGTATGCACAAGTACTAGTTCTTACTGCAAGCTGTCACTTGGTCAGCTAGCGCAAGATCACTAGGAGCTCAAGCCAACTTCTATGAATTCTAGAAGAGGCTTTATATGTGATGAAAGAAAGGAAAGCTTACTCTACAAAGGCTACTCTGCTTGCGGAAAGAGAAAGAAGACTGAAATGCAAAGTAAACCTAACAAACCCTAATTAACCAAATAATACTTTTTTTACATAAAGAGAGATGAAAAACCATGAAATGAATGTTATTACTTAATCTAGGAAGAAAACAACATCTACTCAAGCTATTTCTAGAAGGAAATGAGAAACAAAAACATCTTTTTGGATTTTTATGTATTTTTAGGTGAAATTGTCATGCATGTAGTTTATTTGTTTGTGAATGTGGCAGGGATTAGGTGGGGATGGAGGGTGACTTTGGAGTTTTTAGAGGTGTAGGAAAGTGTGGATGGGTCCTAGGAGGTCCCAAGTGGCCTTCTAGAGGCTTTCCTACAATCAGACTTCAAAAAGACACCTACAGGAAAATCTACAGGAGGTTGCAGGGGATCTACAGGAGGTCTACAGGAGGATGCCAAGAACAGTTTTGGAGGTTTTGAAGGTGGGAAAGCAAGCAGAAAGGGTAGATGAAGGTTGGGATCATGTGTTAGGTGTCTGGGGTTTATCAAATAGGATTGGGGAAGAGAAATATGGTTGGACTTGTTCAATGAAACAAAGGAAAGTTCATGAGAAAAGTGCAGAAAACTAAGGCAGATTTGTGAGGGACTTTGGGTGACCTGTGGGACATGGAACAAAGAGAAATGGTGGTGGTTGATTTGCTAAATATTGTGAGAAGTGGATTGGTACAAGAGAACTAAAACTCACATCATGAGATTAAGCAAGCAAGGAAACTAGCTATATCAAAAAACAGAAATTTGCATTAAACTAGTCTAAATTCTGATCTAGGAAAGTAAATGTTGAAGAATGCTACATGGAAAGAAAGCATGGAAGGAAATTTATTGAGAATATAGAAATGAGCATGTTGAAACAGATCTACAGTAAAGCATTAACCTTGTAACAAACTGCAACACTAAAAATCCTATGGAAAAGGAAAATATGTGCTTTTTAATGGCAGCAAGAGGGTCTTGGCCTTAGTTCATGGCCCTAAAGGGAGGAAAGGAGGCCAAGGATCTGTTGATGGCCTTTTTGTATCTTTTTCCTATCATTGTTCAACCTACTACAACAAATTGAAATTGAAACAACCCTTTTAAATCACCAAAAGCAACCTATTCTTAACTAAGATAGAAATATATATAACAACAACTAATTCATAAATTGAAACAAAGCATACAAATACAAAACAAGAGGATCTTGGCTACTTGGATTGGGCCCTAACCCAAGAGCTTCAGCCCTTTGAGGTAACTCAATGCTAGCTCAAAAAAGATCTCATATTCATTATCAAAATTATTGTAGGATTACATGAAACTGTCAACAAAAGTAAGCTCAAAGTTGACTAGAGCAAAGCTGCAACAAAAATTCGAAAATTTACTAACTTCCAACAACCAAATGAGGCCCCAGGCCTCTATACTTATACAACTAAATCTCCCAGCATCTTCCTTAAAATTAGGGAGGCTTGGCTCCCAAAACTTGAGATAGATAGAAGTTATCCTCCACTTGCTCGACTGCCTCTTTGGTCCATTGATGTGGTTGCTTGTGCTCTAAGCTTCCTGAAGGATAATTCGAAGTAGGGAGTCATAAATGAATGGGACACCCTCCTGTAAATCCTCTCCCTTGTTTTCTTTGAATATTTGCTGCCAAATGTCTATTAAGTCTTTGACTTTGTCTCCAAAATGGACCAAAAATCTGCATTAAGTACACATTAGACTCCATGACATAATGACCAACCCAACTCTCTCTATTAGCATAAATATAATAAAAAACATGCAATAAAATAATGAGAATGGTGGATTAAGCTAAGTTAGGAGGAAAAATGAGCCCATATAATTACCCATTTATGGGGATCATCATCTGTTGATGTGGAAATTCAATTTTTTCTCAATTTAAGAATGGAAAAATAAAATTGAGACTTTCTTACTACATTTTTCAATGATACTAACTTCTAGGCATAAGGTCCATAAGCTATCAATCAATATTTGACCTTCTCTCTCCATTCTCGAAAGCTTGTTGTACTAAGAAATTGTACACTTTGAAAATCCATGGTTAAACCATATCTACCTTCTAGTGGTTAAGCTTATATAGAAGGAACCCACTCTTATACCAATTGCTGGAAACCTGGATATATTGAGAAGAGGGTAAATTAAGATAGTGAATTCATGGATATCAATTTTATTTTAACTTTCTTTTCAACATTTGTTTCATCTATTAAAAAACCAACATTACATCATATGAAGAGAATATTTAACACGTAAAAAAATCAACTATAGCATAACAATCAACATGCTCTTTTCAGGCTACTACCTAAAAGGAGACAAAAATCCCCTAATACATGAAAATTTTAACATGTTGGATTACCTAGTCCTTTACTCTCTCTCTCTCTCTCTCTCTCTCTCTCTCTCTATATATATATATATATATATATATATATATATATATATCCATCTCTTTTTCTCTATCTCATATTCCTCAATTTTGTTTCACATATTCCCCTCTTCTTCTTTCTCTTTTTTCTAGGTAACTCACAACAACTCTTTCAACTGACAACCTAACCATCCATTCTGCCATCCAAAAGTACATATATGTACATACAAACTTTGTTGATTGTTTACATTCAAATAGAGTAATATGAAACGAAAATATTTCCACTTTGTATTCCACCTATTAATTTCATACCTTTTTAGATTTTGAATAAAAAGTAAAAATTAATGGTCCACCAAATTTTATTCAAAAAACAAAATATTAGCCTATTGTAATCATTGCATAAGCCAAAATAATCCCAATACAATGTAACTTAAAAGGGCCCACCATAATGAACCTTAATCAAACCACTGTAATCAACATTAATTAGCCTTACACTTACAATGCATAAATCAACCTTACACTTCACAACATATAGAAGCATTTTATTGCAACATTTGCTGACAAATTATAGTGGCCATAGCTCTAAAAGATAGCACATAATCATTAACATACTTATTTCCTTCAACAATATATCAAAAACTTTTGAAACATACCTTTATTGTAAAAAAGAAAGCTTACTACTCAATAATACATCAAAAACCTCTACAGCAAACCTTGTTTGTCTACAATATACCTTTATGCTAAGCAATATATCAACAACCTTAACATCACAACATATGCAAGGATTTACATCACAACATCAGAGTATTTGCACTTGAAGCAAGCATACCACTGAACATTAAACTTACTCACAACTCTACATAGGAGTATTGAAAACAAAACAAACACAACATAACACCATATTCAATTATGGGTTATATCAACACATGAATCATTCAACAAGCATACCTTCAACATCCTTTGCCATCAGTGAGAACTCCAACAGATTCATGGTCATCAAATAACTACCACGGATAGTTGAATTTTAAGGCTTGATCCTAATTCATAAGAAGAAAAGAATGAATGGGTTTAATTTAATTAAGAGAAAAAAATCCGTTGTGCTATGTAGTTGCAAATAAAAAACATGATATCTTTGTAGTCATCAAGTCATGAAGGGTAAAATTTAATCTTAAGCTCATATGCATTAACATTCTTTAATCTAGCATCATCATTGAGTTAGAATATATAATTTGTTACTTGTTTATTATTAACATGACACATGAATAGGCACACAAAGGTGATGGCCCCAAAAGTGGCAATGGGACCATTAGGAACACACGCTTGCAAGACTGCATGTGCGTTGCCAAGAACATGTTCACACTCCTAGCCATACAAGCTCAACAAACCATTAGTTTCCTGCCATGATTCCAATGAGGTTTCCAACTCGACATGGCTTAGGAAAATACATGTGGTCCAAGAATGTAGAGATACTCCAGGAACATGCTCACGTTTATAATAATAATTTTTGTTTATTCACCCACAACCCCATTTTTTACCAAATTCGGACTGCACAACAAATTTTTGGGAGACATTGAGATTACAAATTAGCACCATAACTCACCTTGAGATTCCAAGTAAGCATTCTAACAATTTATTTTCTTCTTTTTGTTAATAAATTTTGGTTCAAAATTCTAAAAATAACCAAATTAATACCCTAAAGAAAATTATGATATTGATTTGTAGGGAAATTGGACAATATGGAACCTAATTACAACCCACACCCTTCATCACCAAACAAAAAATTAGAACCAAATCCAAACCAAGAATGGATAAATCCAAATGATGAAATTCATGAATCTGTAGCTACATTGATGTCATTGATATAGGATCTCCCAAACCTTATAAAGTTGTAACAAGTGTCTCTTGCATGGTCATTAAAATAAATTTTATCATCCACACAAATGGTTGAAGGTAGTTCACTAATATTGCTTATTACAAATCTAGAATACATGTAAACTATAGAATTGGTCTAAATAAAGATTGAATAATAGACCTCAACATTAATAAACAATATTCATGGTGTTTTAGTGTTGACTTAACAATGTTGAATTAAAAATATCCCTCCTTACAAAGTTTTTCATATGATTTTAGTCCATATTATAGATTATTTTATTTTCTAGTACAATTATGGCATTAATTTAATTCTCTTACAAGTTGTTGTAACACTAGGGGAGGAACAAATCTGACCACGGGATGGATAATATTTTCCTTCTTGAGTATCAAATTTCTAATAAGATTTTGTTTAAATTTTTATTTCATTATCTTATTTCAGTTTTTAACTAAAATATTATAATTTCTAAGAAATTTCCTCCATTTTCTTAGTTCTCCACTCTTATTCCTTTGCATCATTCACCACCATCCTTTTTTTTTTCATTAATTTTCCATTAGTATAGTAATATTTCCCTAACATTGATATTCATCTTACCTTGAATAAGGAATTTCCTTGATTGGTACAACCCAAAGATGTTGATCATCACCTTCCTCCACCACCTTCACTATCCCATGCACCCATAAAGTTTCCATCCCTAGACCATCAATAGCCTATGGGTAGGTTGTGTAATTGAATGCTCTACCTATGATTGAATCTCCATCAATGGGGAAAAAATTTACGGTGAGAATGTTAATTGATGATTTTTCTTTATGACGAATTGAATTGATTATATGATTTTTTTTTCAAATTTTATGCTCTAAACCTTGTATTGCTAAGAAGTTGGGGATGTGGAGGAGGATGACACCCTCTCAACTAATTATTACATCTTCAATTAAATTTCTAAGATTTATTATAAAGTATTGGATTGTAAGTGTGTAATTTATTATGGAAAGAAAAGATAATGAGAACGATGTTTCCTTGTGCAATCCCTAGAGGAATGGGACACACCACAAAAGAAGAAATTTTGAACTCATTCATTTAGAAAGAGGATAAATATAAACTTCTATGATCAAAATTATGTACATGAGGGTGGAAGTGGTCACTTAGAGACTAATGAGACCCGTTTTGTATATACAAATTATATGTCATACTATCATGTTTGGGCATGGAAAGTCATCTGTATATTAAAGTCATTTTATATATAGGAATATATATGTCATACTTCCATGTTTAGGTATGAGGTTTCATTTTGTATATTGGACACACTACTCACAACATCTCATCATGTGAAGAGATTCCCCACTGTCCACTTACAGCAACCACATGTAATGGTGATAGAAACACAACACACCAAGGGAAATTCATTCTCAAACTTATTGTCTAATTCATCCATATATCCAAATGTAACTATAAGTGTGTTCCCCGTGCCCTTTTTCTTCTTTGGACATTGACCTACATAATGTCAATTTTTATGACATGCAAACTAATTGACTTTTCTCATCTCCTTTTTCTTATTTAGGGATTCCCCTCCACCTCAGTTCTATTTTTACTTTTCCTTTCCATTATTTTCTTTCCTAACAAGAGAAATATTATCCTCATCCTCATCCCTACATTGTCTACCAATCAATGAGCCCTACTAATTCTCCTTTTAGGTGGAATCATTCCATTTTTGTAGTCCAATCAGCAAGCTTGTCACATGCAAGGATTCCTATCCCCAAGGTAGCTCTATGTTTAGAAAAAAATGCCAAGGTTATCTTAATAAGTTCATCCTCTCGCACATATTCCCCAATAGCTACAATTTCATCTCAAAGTTTTTGAATCATAGTGAGGTATGAAACCATAGTGCCTAATCTATTCATTATGTTATTTCTCAACTTCTCTCTTAACACTATTGTATGGTTCTAGCTATTCGTTTGGTATAAAATTTTCAAGGATATCCACAAGTTATTGGATATCTCATTTCCTTATATGTTTGGGAGCACATGATCCTTTATAACATCCAAAATTATGTGTCTATCCTTCACATCCTTCAAGTTATGAATGGCCTTTGTGGTAACATCCATATAAAGTTGGAGATAGGTCTCACAAAACTACCAAAAGTTATTCTCCATGAGAAACAACATGATCCTCTCCTTCGATGGATTGAAATTAGATACCCCTTCAAATCTCAACCCACTCAAAGTTAGCTTTTCTAGATCAAACTTTCAGCCACAAAAGACTTACTATAAATAAAGATTTTCTAAATAATATTAGTGGATTTTTTATATGAAATGCCTATATTTCTATTTTAAATCCTATATTACATGGACAAAACCATTTACATAGGAAAAAAGAAAAAAATATTTAGTTATATGTTGCTTCCATATTCCAATAGATTCATAAAAAAGTCTTCTCTCTCCTATGAGATTTTGGAGGTATATCTCTACACTGATATCTACGACATATTCTAACAAAATGACTGAACAAAAAAATATACTTGTAGTGAATAAACTATAGAAATCTAAATACACCCATAAGGTTTGAGTGCACATGCTCCATTTTAGAATACTTCTTTTCCTTTGCTCATGCCTGCATCGAATGTGCCATCTCCAAGAGATCCTGACGATTCTTATCCTCAACATTTATCTCATCATTCATGAATCCTTGAGTACCTACAAAGAAATCAAATATCGACACCACTATACTACTAGTCATTAGCTTTGCTTGCACCTTTGGAAATTTTTGGTCCAATTTTTCTTCTATAACTTCAAATTTAACCTCAACTAGTATGTCACTAGCTTCCTTTACACTCTCTATCAAGTCCAATATTCTAGAGAGAATATCAATATTCCCGAATAACAATTTAAACATAATTTACACTATTTTCTTCAACCTCTCCATTTCAGGCTCCATGAACCTCACTTTTGTCGATGCCAAAGATAAACAATCCAACTACGTGTAGATGTGAAAGGAGCTCTAAGGAAAATACAATGTCAATGGTCGAGAGACTGTAGCCTTCTCCTTACATAGAGATAAACCCTCCATTATTCTATAAAATTTCACGTTTGTATCCTTTAAGACCTCTTCACCAAAATCCAGTTCAGTTGCAAAATTTCTTTTAATGGGGGAAGAAGTTGAACTCAATAAAAATTGTTGTTATAATGCTTAATTTATTGTTATGATGGGTCTCTAGAGTTTATATATTTATATATATAAACTGTTTCAATTTCTATGTACCAGTTTAGATTTAAGTTTCCTACATCCATTTTATCCCCAAAAAATTACTTTAACATGAGAAATAAATTTTATGTTGTAAAATAAAATTTAAAAACTATAAAAAATAATCACTCTGGTACTTTTATCTCAAAAA
Source organism: Pinus tabuliformis (assembly GCA_031772625.1). Taxonomy (NCBI): domain Eukaryota; kingdom Viridiplantae; phylum Streptophyta; class Pinopsida; order Pinales; family Pinaceae; genus Pinus; species Pinus tabuliformis. The sequence continues at coordinate 725,694,687 of CM062819.1, forward strand.
ATTAGAATAGGAATTTTGCAAACAATTAGTGAGAAAAAATAGCAACAAGAGAAAAATGAAATTTCCCTAAAAAAATTCTCCTTCATTAAAATATTCTTTGGAAAACAATGGGCTCCCTTACTATGAGAATTGGCCCTTAGAAATATAGAAATTACAACAGAAATAAACTTGGAAATATTTAGAAAATTTCCAATAGTAGAAATATCCTTCTCACAAATGTGAAAACACTCTACTCGACCTCCCACATGTGTTTAATAATTGCACATGCACTCTGGTAAATTTTTCTAGGTCCTTTCCCATGCCTTCATCCGCTCCCTTAGGCTCATTTTATAATTTCAAATTGCACACAATCCCTAACCATCATCTCCAAAGTGATAGATGGCTAGGATTAAATCCCAACCCGCTTAAGTAAATGGCTGAGATTGAATCTAATTCACTTAAATAATTAATTTATCCTCATAAATGATCATTCCAACAGGATTAATCAATTAAATTAGTTAATTTTCTTTTCCTAAGTTTTAAGTTAAAAATAAATCATAATAATTATTCCTATCAAACTACCACATGAGAGGACTTCTCCTACATCTAAGACACTAACCTATCTGGAAGACCTTCTAAAGTACAAAATCAACACTTTTTCTATTCTAAAGAGTTTCATCATTTATGAAATCCCATAAGTTTTCACCACAAAGTTTTGTAGACAATTGAACTAGAGTGGTTTGACCTTCCACAATTTGATAGTTCTAGTAAACTCTTCATAATTCATATTGTCTCATATATTCAGTTATGTAGGATCAATAATAGAGAATGGTTTGAATACATTGCAATCCATAGCGAAAAGCTAAATCCTTTCCATAAATGTAATTTTAGGGGGAAATCTTTTTAAAAGGGGAGATAGGAAATTATAAATTGTAATATGCCGAAGGAAAAAAACCAATAGGATTTTAATATATTGATCGATATGTGATAATTTTTTTTTTTTGTAATTTTTGCATTGGTGAGGCTACATCATGGTTGTGTCAAGGAATAACACTTGAATATGGCAAGGAATTGGACGAATGACTTAACATCTGGGAGTGGCTTAACAATGCACCCAATCATCGTTTATCCAAGGTCCCATAGATGTGATAAATAATAATATTACAATAATTGTCATAGAACAATTATTATATAATCATGAATGAGTATTAATGATAGGCCATGTCCCCTTCCAAAGACATGACATATCACCTACCATGTGCATTTATATGCATACATTGGAATCAATGAATCATGACTCACACATATATTTTTATAATAAATAATTATTATGTAACATGTACTACTTTGTCTTGATGATTTTCTCATGAAGTGAACTACTAGGTTTAGTTTATTTGGTAGGATATTGGTAGTTATATATGGAATGTATGTATTTTTCTATAGATAAATAGATGAAATATTTCTTCACAAAAATACGTAGAAATATTGCTTGGAATTGAAAAAAATGTAAATTAACAAACATTTAACTATGGGATAAGAAGAAACTCATGTTTGAAACTATATTCAATCTTGCTATCATACATAGTTAAGAACATTAAGGCTACAACATCTTTATAGAATTGTAGATAAATATAGAAAAAATCCATAACTATATACCACGCATAATGCCAACTATAAAATAAATATATCTTATCATATTATTCTCATAGACTCAACTCTTTATCACATTGAGAGCATGTATCTAACTAGTTACTATATGGTCTCATCTACTATGATTACCCTCTAACTTTCAAACTTATACAATGGGAATTGTACTACCAAATTTGGCATATGTAGACATTACTGATCCATTCATTGCCCTAACCTTTATAGATATATTCCTACGTCACTAAATTCCTTGGGAAAACCATGTGCTAGCATTGGAATGAACAAAGATGACAAGGGAAAATGGCTTTATAGCAAAAACATTTCTCGTACTAATTCAATGTTTAAGCCCAAAAATTGGCTAGAAGAGAGGAATGACTCATAAGAATGTTTGCATAAGAGTGAGTGGTGACCATTGCTATGGATGCCATCTTGTAGAAGTCGACCATGAGACATTATGTTCTCTACTAAAACTCTAATTTTGTTGGTGAATATAGTACCAAACCAAATTTGAATAAACCATTGGTATTTCTCTCCCATGAGCACTCATAGAGCTGGATACAAATATGTTTGGCACCTTCAGAGCCATGCATTGAATACCTTTGAAATTAACTAGTCCCTTGTAATAACATCTCAATAAGTCATTTATCCCAAAGCATTAGAATCTTAAGTAGATTTCAATTTTACAACCCTAAAATCACTACAACGAAGCCAACGATTTGCGTTAGATTTAGTGCCATATTTTAGTGCATTGTTTTACATTTTGGATGAGCAACTTGGCGCTAAATCCGACTCTATTGTAAAAAATTTAAAGCGTCATTTTTTGCACCTAATTCTGTATCATTTTTCACGCTATATCTTTCATGCATTTTGACACAAAATTATGCATCATTATTCATGTCAAATGTTGAACCAAGACTTGCATATGATTTTATGACAGGCTTTGCTTCTAGTTTTATGCCATTTTTTGCATCTATTTTTCATGGTTTTTTGTGCAAACATTTGAAGCAAGTTTATACCATATTTTGCATCCAATTGAGTGTATTTCTTGCATCCATTTTGGGTCAAGTTTTGCATATACTCTTACACTAGTTTTTGCTTCTAATTTGGTACCTATTTTTTTCACCAGCTTTGTCTATGTTTACACCATGTTTTGAATTTAATTTAGCACCAAACTTTGCATCCATTTTTTCATCTTTTTTCGGACCATTTTCTACATCCACTTTTATGGTTCATTTTTTTTCCCTTTTAAGCATCTTGCAGCATATTTTGCATCATTTTAGACACCATTTCTTGCATCCCATTTTATATCCTTTTGAGAATCCAAATTTGCATCTATATTTGAATCCTATGTTAAGCCATGTGTTTTTTCCACCTTTGAATCCCATTTTGTGTTTACTAAATTACATTTATTTTTGAGCCATTTTTTATGTCCACTTTTGCATTTGTTTTTTCATCGTGTTTTGGATCACCTTTTGCATCCATCATTGCATCTCAATTTTCATCCAATTTTGAGCTAATTTTATGCCAATTTTTGCACCTTTTTTCCTGTCTACTTACATTTACAATGTTGCACCATTATTTACAAGAACTTTTTCATCCAATTTTTCATCATTTTTTGTGTCTAAATTTATATCATTTCCACGCTCCAAATTTTCACCCTTTTTCTACCTCATTTTGTCCCCACATTTGCATCTGACTTTGTATCTATGTTTGAGTCTGAATTTTCATTTGATTATGCATCATTTTTGGCATCCAATATGGAATCCTTAGTTTCGCCTTTTTTTAGCCCCATTGTGCATTTTGTTTTATGTCTTTTCTTACTTTTTTCTCTTCTTTTTTCCCCAAGTTTGCATTCCAAAATAACAACAATGTGTTAGTGTGAAATTTCTTGGAAGGTGTATAAAAAAAAATTCACTTAAGTCACTAGGTGATAAGTGAACCTAACAATATGTTGATGGATTCTCATGATTCATATCTGTATTTATAATGGAAAACTTGCAATAAAGATATAGATGATCAAGAATAGAAAACAACAATGAAAAATATCTAATGCAATAACCCAAATTAAAAGAATTTAAATGAATAAATATTTTGTTAAAAGCACCTGGTGAAGGAGATCTACAAATGTGTTTGTAAGTCCCCCTTAGTGATATGGGCACTTTGATGTCCTTGACGTTTCATAAAATGGTGTTTTCTCTCAATATGTGAAAAACCTAGACAAAATGTGGAGAACTCAAATGGGACCTCAAATAAAAAAGATGATAATGGTGACGATGGTTATGATCATGGTGAAGAATGAATGAAAAAACCTTCATATTTATAAAAATTATTGAGTTAATCTAAAAAATGGAGAATAATAAAATAAAATTAACCAAATTGAGATCTAACTGCTTGGAATACTTTACTATATTTTCTGGAGAGGGAAAAGATATTTAAAATGGTTAAATATCTTTATTTAGAAATAGTTAAAAAACAAAATGATTTATTAATTACTTCACAATCATTAATATTGGTGTGAAATCAAAATAATTATTAAATAATGTTTTAATAATTATTATAATAACATAAATAAGGAAAATTAAATAAATAGTAATTTATTTAAATATTCATAAGGGATTTAATCAAATGTGACAAGGAATAATTATTTAAATAATGATTTAATAATGAAAATTAAATAAATAATGATTTATCTAGTTATTCTCATGGGTTTTTTTATTTAAATCATAAAATGATTTAATAAAAGTTGTTTACTAAATTATTTTCCATAGTGAAAGTGATTTTACTATGGAAAAATTAAATTTACATCGTGTATTTCGATCCACCTACCTAGAAATGGCTAGGTGATCATTTTTTGATGATAACATACTGGTTTATTATGGTGGAACTTTCATGACCCTCACTATTGATGCATATATATGGGGAAATTAATTAATCAACACCATTTCATATATAAAAAAAATTGACATTTGAAGATGGCCCTTTAATGACCCTCACTATTCATACATATATGTGGATGGATAGTGATCATCACCATTCCTTATCAATATTAGGGCATAATGGAACCAAACCATCAATCACCTACTTGTAAAGAAGGTACTCTTCCATTGGGATATCACCCTTCGAATAATTAGACTTTGAAACTTTATAAATTATAAATTATAAAACTTTAATTAAATTATTAAAAAATCAAATCACAAGGAAAACAATAGATACTAAAAAACACTTATAAATTTATACGTGATACAAATTCCAATAGAATCCAGTTAATCTATTTTTTCTAGCACACCATACTCCACAAATATAGCACTAGGATCTCATAAACCATCAATAGAAAACTTATTATCTATGTACCAATTGAAGAAAATATATGTGAGTTGCAACCGACATCCGCACTGCCCCTCACCCCAACTATTTTAGTCATAATTAAGCTTCTAATCTAGTTTCACATTATTCTTATTATTTAGCTTCCTTCAACCATTTCACAAAAGGATCTAGTGACTTCACGAAGGTTTGCCTGAAATTGCCAAAATCACATCAAATCTTATTTTCACCCTGACAAAACACAAACCATAAGAGTAATATTAGCTTTAAGAAATCCCAATTTTTTCTTAATCAAGCTATTGAAGTCTCAATTTAATAAATTTCAGAACTCTCTAAATCATATAATTATATTTGTCTAAACCTAAATTAATTACATCTCCTCATAAGAAAAAGGTCAAAAAATAATGAATAAAAGAATGTTAAGATGTTGATACCTACCCTTAAGGTTACTACGTTTGGAAAACCACAACAAAATAATATCTTCAATAAGAACTTCCTCAACATAGAGAGACCTCACAATTTCAGGAAAACATTTCATGAGTATAACATCCTCTTAACATTAAATTTGAATCTTGTAAATTATCCCCAACTATAGTTTTGTGGTCGTAAAGAAATTTTAAATGTGTTTTGTACATATCTTAACCTAATAATTCAACAAAGTAGAGAATCAATTTTGTAAAATATGTAAAGTTCATATAGTTTTCAAAAAACCCATGTACAAAACTTCTAATAATTGAATTGATAAGACTCGAAATAAACTAACCAAAAAGCTAATGGGTTCCAAATGCAAACCAAAAGATACGAGATATTATCATTTTACATTTAAAAGGAAAAAATCCATGTCATATGGAGAACAGTCATTATAAATTTGTGCACAGAAGTTGATAAGTACATTATTGTTACTCAGTGGGTTAGCTCGATCGGTTTGAACTGACCATATTTAAGGCAAAGAGGTCATGGGTCCAAGTCCTACTAGGTTAAGAGTACAACATACACACCAACAACATTTACCATGGTTTCCATTCATAGGAATGTGAGGAATTCCCTCAAGGATTTCCGTAAATAAATTTTCAATGAGAAAAAAACTACATGCTCAATGGAAAGCAATGGATACAAACACTGCATGCATAACTAATCCCCACATACTACATACAAACAATGTAATTACATGATAATGATTCCCCAAAACCAAAGGAGATAGCTCATGCCATTGAAAACATGCTCTGACTCTTAAGTTTGATCCTTGTAGCACCTTTGATGGAAAATGGAATTAACATCCTATTTAGCACAAACATAAACAAAGTATTGACTTATGAATTCAAAGTGAGATAAAATGAAAATACATTAATGAAAGAATTTAAAAAATGCATTATATGTTAGAAAATCCATTGTAATCATATTTATGGCCAATAAAAGACACAAACAATATTTATATTGAATGGAACCTTCATGGAAACACAAGTTAAAGGATTCAATACTACATGTGTATACATTCTATAATTAATTTCTAAAAAAAATATTTACTGGAAAAATAAAAATAAAAAAAATATTTTGTTGAATTGATAGTTTGACAAAAACTTCATTGGTGCATTTCTATATTGGGAATAAATCAAGAAGATTATCTTCTATCTTCCCTCATTTTAGTAATGCTCTGAGATCATCGAGAATGTTCAACTAGATACTCCTCGAAAAAAATGTGAGAAAGGAAAGCACAATCCCCTTGGAAACAATGTCATCTCTAAGAAACAATTGAAAAATGGTTTTTGGTTGAAGCAAGGATCATTTCTAAGAGAGTGGTTACAGTAAAAAATTCATGCTTTTTCCTTTCGTTGTCCTCAAAAATCTCAAGGGACTGTAAAATCATTTGCATAACATTTTCAAGATTCATGATGAGGAAATGCATCCTGTGAAGTATCTTTTGTATATTCAAAGAAGATGGAAAGATATTCTACCTTGCAGGTTCACAATTCAAAACAACATAAGGATGTAGATCCCATTCTTTAGGTTTTATGGTACCTAATTTTGTGTGACCGCCAAAGAAGACCACCTATCAATTAAAAACAACATTAATAACTTATCATAATTTTACAAAAAATTACTTTATCAAAAAACTAATAGCTAAATTGATGATTAATTATAGTCCAAGAATAAACCATCACTACAACAAAAAACAACATTAGTGAGGATAAAAAAATGTCAACATAAGGTCATTGGTGATGGTCAAAAGAGCCTCTGTCACCGAAAATTGAACATCACCAAAGGTGGCATCACTAAAAGTATAGTTGTTGTGGTGACATTCAAGGTCTGTCAGCTAATGATTTATAATGATGGATAGTGACCATCACAATTTCATATGAGCAATGGTGACGGAAATCAGCCTCCATCACCAAAAAAATTAATGTCACCAAAAGTGTAGGTGTTGTGGTGACATTCAAGGTCCATCATGAATAATGATTATAATGACAGATAGTGATTGTCACCATTTCATATGAACACCAATTTATTATGGAATGTTCATTGTTGTCACAATTGATGCATATATATGGCACGTTCATTGAATATCACCATTTTAAATTAACAACAACAATTTATGGTGATGGATCTTTCATGACCATTACTATATATATATATGGTGGCATTCTTTGATCGTCACCATTTCATATTTTGGTGAGGGTCAAAAAATGTCACCATAAGGTTATTTGCGCTGGTAAAAATAGTTTTCGTCACCAAAACTAATCATCGCCATTCCATATGAATATCAGTGCATAATGGAATCGAACCACCAACGTTCTACTTGAAAAGCAGGCGCTCTTCCATTGGGCTAGCACCCTTTAAAGAATCAAACTTTAGAAAATTAGAACTTGAAGCTTTATAGATTGTAAATTCTCCAACTTTCAATAAATTATAAAACTCTATAAAGTCTAGGTAGATCTTTTACTAAACAAACAAAATAGCCTCCAAGTTGCAGGTCCCTATCTAATGGTTATGGAAGTTATGAAAAGTGAGTGGAGAGAAAAACAATTATGTATAATATAATCAATATTTTTAGTTGAATACTAAATTAGAAGTGAAACTTTCAAGAAATTTATAACCTATAAATGACCTATAATTATCGAACCTAAAATTTGAAATTACATCAAATATTGATTTCGCACTTTGTAAATCATGTACATCTATTATGACTAATTTACATGCCAAAAAGTAAAGAGCAGTGAGTATTCATGATGAAATTATGACTAATGAGCTATATTTTTGAATCCTATTGACTATGGGGTCTAGAAATCTAATTGGGAGTGCTTCTCGTTATTAATTAATTCAAAATGTCAAAATGTAACAGTCAATAAAAATGATATTCAAATGTAACCAATAAACATAAGTTAAAATTGTAAGTACAAATTTTGACTAATAACTCTAGTGCACACACTAGGATACACAAAAAGAAAGTAACACCTACACTCCCTAATAAATAAATTAATTAATACTACAATTTCCTTAGAACTTAACATATCATATTAACATAAACGATGCACGATAGTTCACAAGTTCCAAATGAATAAGGCATTGATAATGACATGCATAGTTTCTAATTTATATGTTAAGAAATTATAAAGTAATTGAAGAGCCTACCATAGGACAAACTCAAAATAGAGAAGAATAAATCACATTAGTATAAAGTACAAATATATAAAGAAATTAAAGAAAAAAAACATTGCAAGGTCATCAAAGCACTTATTTTCACTTTGCAGAAAAACTATTTCATTCTATACATTACCATAGATATCTCATCATTACTAGTTTTCATTTTCACTTCCATCTCACTCTATTTTCTTTCCATTCCATATTCATACTTTTTCATTTTTAATAACTTTTCATTAACCCCTATCCACTCAAGAAAAATTTCCATCTAAGTGATCACCAACAAGAAAATTCTGCAAATTCCTTTTAGCTCTATAGGGAGACTATAAGATTAACGAAAATATACAAGTCATTGAAATTTTCATATCCAAGCCTTCAGATTTTAAATTGAATATCCTAGAGGCATGACTTATACTTAACAAAAAATGAAAATTTTGAGTACCTCAACTTCTGCATGGTAGTTTGTACCTCCATAGGAACCCCTACAGGTAGTCATGTAGCAACTTCGACATATAAAATGCAACATTGTACATAGTAAAAATCACACCAATATTCAATATGGGGCTAATGTCTTATGCATAAGAAGTGACAGCAGGAAATTATATAAATGTTTTCATAATTGGTAGAGATACCATAGTCATATGAGACAACCAACAATATTCATCCAAAAGGTGGCAAAATGTAACATCACCAATCGAGGATAAATAAGAAAAAATCAAGTTTAATCAAAGAGTTCATTAAGTAAAGTGAAAGGACAACTAGAGACAATGCATGACTAAAGGTTATGATTATATTCTTGGTGTTGATCCATTTCATTTTCACCACCCTTTTTTCTCAACCATGCCTACATGCCATTTCACTTCACCTCGTCAATTTGCTACAAGAAAAATAATTATTTATACATAATTAACTACAAGAATAACTATAAGATTGGAGTGATCTACAAGAAACTCCAAATAGGAATCACATTAATCTTAATAGAATAAAAACACAACAATGGAAATTCACTTCATTTTTTTCCCTCATCTTTGACTTTTTTTGTGATTCTTATACTACAATTTTTGCTAGAATGCATATGTTGGTTTTTCACAATTTAGAACCCTTCCTATAATAATTTCCATAAATAGAAGTATGAGATACTAAAATCAAGTTTATAAGGCAAGGAAAAACAAAGATACAACAATAGGACAACCCCCTTGCTTTCCAAATACAACCTTCTATGTGTGGAAAAAAAAAGTACAATAGGATAACCCCATTTCTTTCCAAAAACAACCTTTTATGTGTTCTTATATGGAACAAGAGTAGGGTTTAATAAAAGAGAGCCCACAGATGCTGTTAGCTTCAAAATATTAGGGTTGTAAACAATTTTCAAAGAAGTCGATGGCTAGGGTATTTCGAGAAGAGTTTATGATGATGATTATGATGCCCTTGAATTTTCCTCAACTTTCAAAACTACATGGGGAAAGAGTATGAGAGTGAAGTGAAAGACTTTAAAGTTGATATTACGAGGCCTGAAATCATGAAGCAACAATTATTCTTTATCTTTTTTGTCTTAGATATCATTGTCATATCTTCTGCTTGAAGTGAACAAATGAAAGCCATGATTGAACAAAACATTGGAAATAGAGGCAATGTTGAGAAGCCAAACTCAAACTGCACAACAAGAAAAATATTATATTAGTCTCCAAAAGAATACAATTTAGTACACATATTGAGCTAAAATTTACATAAAGTCCATGAAATAAAAATAAAAAATAAAAAAAAAAAATAAAAAAGAAAAAAACCTAAAATAACAACAATACAACTCATGAAAGGAGTTTTTCTTTAAAAAAATATGAATCTTTGTCTTTTTTTAAGTCACACTTACTACTTGTATGCCCCAGGATGACATTTTCTTTAGCCAAAGCATGTAATTATCTAAGGGCCCAAACCACTTAGAGAAAAAAAAAAACAATCAAGTAGCCAAAAAATGTATTGGATTTTGGATATGTGGAGATAGACTGAAATCTGTTGAAACACAACAAATGCATCCCAACATATATCATCTTCTTGTTAAATAATCATGTGCTTCTAGGACACTTTCCACTCATAATAATTCAAAATCATGCCACCAAATGGGACAAAATCCAAGCCTATCACACTAGGAATAAACCTCCTTAGAGTTACCAAATCTTTCCCAACACTGTGGTTTTCATTTCAAGTCAATGTTATAAGAAACAACCAAGACATATAGGAAAATACATCAAAAGTTGAAGTAAAATAGTAAATTGAAAAGCCCTAGGATACACCGCAAAATCTCAATGATAAACGAAAAACAAGAGATGGAAATCAACATTGGCTAAAATAGAATCCATAGTCAGATGAGCTCCAACTAGTAACTAAGAAGAAAAGAGAAATGAAAAACATCATGATCTCATTATGAATGAATAAGTAAGAGAAATATTGACATGAAAATAATAAAGCCACAAGATAAAATCACAACCTAACACTAAATATGGACTACAAATTCATTTAGATTTTTCTCCACTTCTTGTGAACACCCTCTTACCTAACCTCTCTCATACAATTCAATACTTTTCAGAGTGCTTATTTGCACATAGCTTAACAACAACTAGCAATTTAATAGTAAAAGCAGTTAAGATAACATATTCTAAATATGGAACACATACTAAAATGTACCCTGTAAAGCAATTGCCTTTTCTGCCTATGACATATTGCCTACAATTACCCTCATATATAGTAATCTTACACCATAATTATAACACAGGTTTCATCTATCATTTGTCCAGTTTGACTTTAACTCCATACTTAATACCAACCAGTATCCTAAATTATGACAATGACTTATGCTTATTCTCATCACATCCCCTAGAGTAAGAAGCTAAGGTATTTCATTATTCAAAAGGGTAACTATTAAAATTAGTCACAATAAACTAAAAACAAGACAAAAAATGCTAGAAATAGTTTTTTTTTCCAACCTTGCTCTAAACTTATTCTCATCAATTGCTAGAGAAAGAAGTTAGAAGAAAAATAATAAAGGAGATCCAAATCAAAAGGCTCGAAGATTCATAAGTGGTGTTTGATCCACTACAACAAAATGTTTAGTGCTTTCAGTAACTACCTACCATCATCCACTAATGGAACCCTTTCATCCAGGAGCCATAGAAGAAGCTCAGTGATAAGATTTTGCAAAGTGTATTTCTTCACCTTGTGGGAAACCCTTTTTATTTAGAATTTATTCATATGTCAAGTAGGGTATTGAAAAATGGAGAAAATAGCAAATCGAACCAATGAAATAAATAAATAAAATTGTTGGCAGAAATAATCTAATGGAAAACCAATTTACCTGCATCAGTGTGTTTGGGACATATTTATATGACCTTGAACATGTACAATATAGGACCAAATTGAATTTTTTTCTACCTAAATATATAATACAATAATCAATCAATTATAACTTTCCCACATTATGTTTGTATGTTTATTTTGATGTGACCAACAACAGCCAAATTCTGAGCAGTGAAATACTTAATCTACCACACACAATTTTATAAATGCACAAACCTTTGTTGTCAAGCATAACATAAGATGATCTACATCATTTACAAGATTATCCATGGTTATGCTTTCATGAGCATTATTAGCTTGAATCAACTCATAACAAGCATGCTTCATGCCTTCAATAGCCTACGTGATGACAGAAACACCAAACTAAGAGAAGTGTCTTAAACAGAAAGCCCATGTCCTCTCCATCATAAGGTCCATTAGAATGTGAATCATGAAGAAATGGTATATATTTAATGGATCAAGAATACAACATTATATGAATAGGATTAGTCATCAGAAGAAGGCCCCATAAAGAAAGGTAGTTGTATCTAAGATTTAGTATATATGTTCTATGAGTGAGAAAATAATATTGGGATATCATGCAATATCACAAACAACCTGATCTGGTGATCCATTGTCAATAACATCAATTGCTTCATTCCAATTGGATGGACCCACTGCTAATGCAATAGAGCCACTAACATGTTGATCAACAAAAGCCTCAAAATGTCCATGGCTGATGTGAATTCTGTAAAGAATAACAAAGGACAAGGAATGACATCTACTTAATTTTTTAATTGAGAGAAAAACAAAAACCGATAAAAATATGTAACTATAATTTATGAAAAGAAAAAGAAAAGAGACCATATCTTCAAGATACAAATGCGAGAAATTTGAGTGTTCCTAAATTTCGTTGTAGGGCTTGCGTCTCTATTACTCCATATGCACGGTAGTAAGAAGTTTTGATATTGGGTATCACTATGATTGTTTGACCTACAACTACACCTAGACACATGATTACATTTTGGGCTTCCATGTATGAAAGATGGAATGCATATGTAAATTTGTGGGGTATTATTCCATGAAATGTTTGATGAAATGAAATATAGAATGAAAACAAATATTTCTTTAGCAAATTTGCAATGAAATGCATCACATGACATTCAAGTCCCCAACAGAAGTAGATGGAGCAAAAAATAGAGAATAGAAATGACAGTTGTACAATGTGTCTATAAACTATTGAAAAACAATTCAATTCGCTCTAAATGATTGCCAAAATATTTCTATGGATCACTCAATGGGGATGTGGATATCCTTGGGTTAATGCTGTTAGTGTGAGTATCTTCATCCCTCCGTTAGGGATCAAATCCTCTTGTTGCATTGCATATTAGGTGTCCCGCTCAGTCAACTGCATTCCATTAGGCGCATGGATCATCTGATGGTAGTGGCTTTCCTTACAGTTTCCCTCATGTTATTTACCTGTTGGCTCATGTTTATTCATCAAAACTTGTACATAGTCACCTTTTTTGTCTTAAAGATTGCATAAGTCTTTACTAGGGTTTCACTGTCATTTTGGTCTAGGGTTTTATTAGGGTTTCATCAAAAAGTGTTTCAAAGTGTCCAATAACAACTAGCAGGCACATGAGGATGTTACAACATCAATAAATTTTATAATCAAGTATTCAGAGATGTGTCTTTCCTCAAAACTCTATTTTGAGGAGAAAACAGAGTATTTTTGCTTTTACTGTACAATTTTATGTAATTTTATTCCTTCATCTGTAAATTTCTTCACCTATAACCCTGGTCACTTTTCCTAGCCTCAGTAGCTCCAACCCCCTGCAAAACAAGCAAAATACAAGTCATTCAGTCCATCACAAGCTCTAACAAAGTGAAAAAGTTCAAAACAGAGTTTAAAATAAAGTCAAATTCCAAACATTATGAAAGTGGGTTTTGTGAAATAAAAATTAAAGGCTCCATGAATATAAGTCATTGCTCCATGAATATAAGTCATTGTTTCAATTTGAAAGCTCATTTGCACTCTTGGAAGCAAAGCAAAGCCGTGTCTAGCGTGAGCAAGAGAAAGTGGGAGAAATTTGCCAAAAAACAGAGGCGCGACGCATTGGGTAACTGGCGCGACGCATTGGGCCGTGATCTTCAATGCAAATTTACATGGGCATGGTGCACATAACTGGTGTGGTGCGTTGGGTTTGATGCGCAGCGCATACAACCAGCAAGCCCGAAACCTTCACCAACTCACTCCAAATCGCCCAAAGCGTGTGGATCATCAATTGTGCAAGTAGGTTGAGCCTCTATCACTGCTTTTCATCCAATTTTGGTGGTTGTTTTATGGTGATTTTCTTATGGTGGTTGGCTAAGAAAATCAAACCCTACCTCTCTCTCCAAAGAAAACAGTGCTAGGGTTTGTATCAATTATTTGGCTGCCAAGTCATTCCATCACCTTTCTACTCCCTCACTCCATTTTTCCTCATTTCCCTATTCCCTAAACTCATATATCCCTAAATTCACTAATCCCATATCCCAATTCCCATTTCCCAAATCCCAAATACAAATTCCCAAACCCTAGTCCTATACCAAAAACTCCCAAAACATTCCCTAATTCCCTATTCCCTTAACTAAACCTTGTCCCAACAGTCCCTAAATCCCTCATTGTTTCCTCCCCCCACAATCCCTCATATCACTGTTTCCCTTGGTGAAAATAGTCAAAAAACATCACAATCACTTACTTCTCTTCAAGGAAGTTCCAAGACCATTCACCCACTAGTAGAAATGGCATCTGATCCATCATATGATTATTAAGAGGAGACACATAGTGACTCACCTATAGAGGTACATGCACCTAGGAGGTGTCATAGAGGTGGCAAGCATATTCGAGAAGAACAAACCACTCTTGTTGAGTTACAAGCCTGCCCTGTTGCCATCACTTGTTTTTAGCACCAGTCTTGTTATGAATTTTGTGAGAAGGTTGCTAACATTTAGTTTCATCATGAGTTGGCTCATTTGTTTGTGTTGCATTTACATGATGTTCAAGCCACTCTAGCTTGTGTCACTTTCACATTAACACCAGAATCTATTTCACTAGAAACCAGCATTCCTAACATTGGAGAGTAATGGAATAAGAGGTAACAAATTGACCAACAGCATTATGAACCATACATCAAACCCAGTTATTTGAGACAACTCAGCAGAGTGTTTCCTTTCCAGTACCTCAAAGATTCTTATGCTCCTTTGATGAAATTGATCATGAAGTATTTCAGCTCTGACGGCTGGTTTTCCCGTTTATATGCTTATCATATCAGGTTGCTGATGCAATTTACGAGGGTGAGGATGATGAACCTCCCTTACTTCATGTGCCAAAATATCGAGAATATGACCACTCTAGTGCAACACAAGACTCCTCAGCAGCAGTTCAACAGTATTTACCATTTTTCTCTCATTAAAATTGTGGTCATTCATCAGCTTGACTTACAGGGCATTTCTTGGGAGGACTTCATTTCTTGTGAGTTTTTCATAGCTCCTCAAGGACCCTCAGAGACTTTGCATGAGACATATGGAACTTCTTATCAGCATGAGGATCATGAGACACATACTGCTAGCATGCCAGTGTTTATCACCTATCAAAAGGGCACTAGACGGTTGTTTGCAGTAGCAATGCAAGTATTATCTCCACCCGGGGTGGAAGGGGTCTCGCTTCCATCATCATCACAATAGGTTCAGGACAAAGGCAAGAGGCCACTACAAGATGAAGGACCATCAGGTGAGCATGAGACTGATTTCATTCTCATTGGGGGTGATGATACTGATATGGGTCCACAAAGCACAAATCTCAAAGAAGTCATTCAAGAGCAGCAGGTGGACATCAATGCCTTGTCCCTCAACTTGGAGAGGTCCAAGTGGATAATAAAGTATCTAGATCAAATAAATAAGCAACTTGAGGATCAGCAAGCTATGATGGAATTTCAAATCATTAAAGAAAACTGGCAAGAAATCAAGAGGGCACAAGGCAAATTGACACCCATTGAGCAAAAGAACGAGGACCAAGAATATGTGTTGGAGAAAGCGAATATTTATTTGGAGAAGTTGTTGGAGAAGGCCAATAGGGAGAAATCAATGTTGAGGCACATGGCCCGCCATTACATGGCGAGGAATATGAGTTGCAAGGCAAGAATCAAAAACTTGAAAGCAAAGTTGAAAAGGGCATCAAGGAGGTGAAAGGAGCATGATAAACTTCAAATATTGGTTGAGGCATCCTTGGTCCAACATAATTCTTGATGGAGAAGACTAAGCCCAGATTTCAAAAAATCTGGGGCAGTTTTTTGCATTTTTGAAATTTTTGGCACAAAAAAAAGGATTTTCTGCCCTATGCACGTGGCGCTCGTTTTTCAGGTGTCTAAAATTTTGAATCTAGATCCATCATCTAATATGGTGAACGTAGAGGATGACAGTCCTAAGTTGATTATTGGGCCAACATTGGAAGGTCAGTCTCAAGATAGAGATGTCGTTCCTTTTTATATCAATCTCAGGGTGCATGACTTTGTGTTACATAATGCTATGTTTGATTTCGGAGCCTCTCATAATCTCATGTCGAAAGTTATCATGGAGAAATTGGGATTGCATATCACTAGAAAGTATCATGACCTTTACTCTTTCGATTCTGGTAGAGTAAGGTGCATTGGTCTTATCAAGGATTCGGTGGTCAGTTTGGATCAGATTCCGACTAAAAATGTTTTGATGGATGTGGTGGTGGCGGATATACCTCCTAGATTTGTCATGCTTCTTTCCAGATCTTGGGGAGCAAAGATTAAAGGGAAATGCATCTTGATTTCTCCTATGCTACCATTCCTGTGTTCAGTCAGATGAGGAAACTATATAAGAAACAAAAAAATGAAGTACATGATCACTAGCAAGGAGAAGTCGGTAAATCATCTAATTAACTATGTACATACTGATTTAGAATCATTTGTTTTGTATTTAGATAGCTTTAATGATGTAAATAGCCAAGTAGTTGAAGTAGAAGAAATTCCTGAGATCAATAAAAATTTCAGAGAAGTGTTAAAATAAGAAAGGCAAAGACTTGATAGTATCATTGAGAAATCAGTCGTCTGACAACAGCAACATATTGATGGACAACAAGGGAAAGAAACAAAATTTCAGCATTTGGAAGAGGATGAAACAGGCCTATGGAGCATGGATTTTGATGGCGTGGTAGGAAGGGAAGGTGCTGGAATTGGTATTTGGATACACAATCCTATTTTTGCCCCAAACAAAGTGTCAAGAAATGTAAGGGTCTACTCTTATAAACTAGCTTTTGACTGTTCAAACAATGAGGCTAAATATGAATCTTTAATTGTCGGTTTGAAAGTTCTTAGAAAATTGAATGCTAAAAGGATTTCAGTGTATGGTGACTCCGAGTTAGTTATCAAGTAGGTGAAAGGGGAATACCAAGCTAAGCATCCTCGAATGCGGGCCTACCGCAATGTGGTGTTGGATATCTTGAAAGTATTTTCTGATTACACTATAACTTGTGTTCCCTGTGCTCAGAATGTCATTGCAGATTCACTTGCAACAACAGCAAGTAATTTGAAAATTCCAATGAATTCCAACAACAAGTTTGAGATTCACGTAAAGCATCACCCAGTTGTCCCTGACAATCGAAGGTATTGGAAAGTGTTTCAAGATGATGATGAGATCGATGAATTTCTGCAAAATAAAGTTAAGTTCAAAGACACGTCTATTGATGTGGAGTACGATGATGGTGAAGCTAATGTAGAATTCAATCAAACGGAAGTTTTGCAGCTCAAAGACAACATCATTCCTAAAGGTCTAATACCTTTAGAGGAGTTGTTTGATCAAGATGATGTGGCCCAGAAACCGAGCTTGTTTCCAACCAAGAAAGGAGTTGAGGACGTGAACATTGGATCAGCTGAAAATCCTAATATGGTGAAATTATCAAATACATTGCCTCCACAGGTAAAAGCAAAGTATATCAGTTTGTTATCCTCTTTTACCGATGTATTAGCTTTGGATTATTCAGATTTGAAGGCATATGACACAAGCATAATTCAACATGTCATTCCGATCAAGCCAAATCCAACGCCTTTTCTTCAGAAGTTAAGAAGGATAAATCCGAAGCTGCTGCCCTCAATCGAGAAGGAAGTAAATCAGTTATATAAAGCTGGTATCATAGTTCCCATAAGATTTTCAGATTGGATTTCAAACTCGGTGCCTGTCCGCAAGAAAACATGTGAGATCCGGTTATGCATTGATTTTAGAAATCTCAACAAAGTATCTTTGAAAGACAACTATCCATTGCCTAAGATGGATCACATACTTCAGAGAGTGGTTGGAGCATCCTACATGTCGCTACTCAATGGCTATTTGGGTTATAACCAAATTTTGGTCCATGAGGATGATAGAGACAAAATAGCATTCACCACTCTGTGGGGAACTTTTCATTATGCAAAGATGTCATTTGGATTGAAAAATGTTGGTGTAACCTTTCAGCGGGTGATGGATATCGCATTTTCTAATGAAAAATATGTCTTTCTAGTTGTTCATCTTGATGGCTTAACAGTTTCCTATAATTCAGAAGAAGATCACCTCTATCATTTGAAGATTGTTTTTCAACAGTGTAGGAAGTATGGAATCTCTCTCAACCCAAAGAAAAGTTTGTTTTCCATGGATGAAGGCAAGCTTCTAGGGAATATTATCTCAAAGGAGGGCATCCACATCAATCTAGCTTGGGTGGAGGCCATTCAAAAGATTGATTTCCCACGAAGTAAGAAAGAAATCCAATCCCTCAATGTTAAGATAAATTTCTTACATCGTTTTGTGCCCAATCTTGTAGAACATTTGAGATAAATCACAAAAACCCAACATTTTCTGATTTGGCATGAGAAAATATGCTTGCCTACCAATGACCAAGAAATTTGGACAAGTTTTAAGCTCTCAAAAAGGTCAAAAACACTCAAAAAATGACCTCACTACCCCTATTTTGACACACAAGAAGCAGTGTTGGGACGAGTGACTTTTGGAGGGGAAAGTGGAGGCTAAATTTGAAAATTCCACTTGGGTTGGAAAGTAGATATGAAGACCTTTCTAACAATAACACTTGGAGTGAATTTGGACACCAGGAAGGCCTCCAAAAGTGGGTCGAAACAGACGCTATGCATAGAGAATCAAGCACGGCACATAGAGGAAATTTTGCCAGTTTGACCAAGTATTACTCTGTTTTTCGCCCAGCTTTGGCCAATTTGACTTTTTCACTTTCTTAATGGAAAATTTCTGATGTAATTTAATGCACATTGATGGATCATGATGTAAATATGTCAAATTTTCACTTATGGAGGTAGATTCATCAATTTAAAGGTTGTTTGAAACTAAATGAATCAGTTCCCTTGTTTCTAGAGGCATGCTATTCTGTTGCCTGATTTCTAGTTCTTAGTTTAGAATTAGTTGAAACAGCTCCTAAACATGTGAGATCGAACCCTAGAGGCTAGGATGAGCTATGGGTTGTCTATATTATGTTGTTTTTCAGTCATTAGCATGGTTGGACTTTTGAGAAAGCCTTGATTTCCATTGTACAGTCATATCAGCATTTTGGCTAAGGAATTGAGACCAAGATTTGCAGCACTCTTTGGGATCCCTATGGAATTTTGTTTTGGTACAGTGCTTTTCTCTGTAATTATGAATTTATTTATGTGATTGTATGCCATTATCTCTCTTATTTCTTCTCAGCTAAATCAAATAAGAGTGTAAGTAGAATCCATTGAAATTGCATGTTTCCAGCTATTCTGAGAGGATCCATGAGTTTTGTTGCCCTCTTCAGCTCCTCACCTGTCTAATCCTTCCATCTCATTCAATTTTAAGTACCAAAAACAATTTCCTACCTTGCCCCATTGAGATCTCTGCAAGACTGAGCCTCATTCCCTAGACCCAAAATCTACCTTTCCATCTAAGCCAACAAAAACACCATTTTATTCAATCAAAATTTTTCACACATATATCTAGCCTAAGATTAGTATTTCTATCAATCATCTCAAGCCCTCATTGATCATAATTTTCTAATATTGACTGAGGAGAGCCCTCTCCCGACCTGGTAGGACTAGCTACCACATTAAGCGTGGTTTGATGTTGGCCCTGGATCCTACCTTCCTCAGCCTGAGGTAAATCTAGGTGCTAACAAATGCCTCCATGACAAGTGATCTCATGGAACAAAGTGGAATACAGTAATTGATGGAAACAATCTATCTCCACCAATATTTCCAGGGAATATGCCAATCTTCTAGAACCGTTAGCAGAGATGTAGGTCCATATATT